>VWPW01010687.1:731132-1161347 GCA_013389825.1 Crypturellus undulatus
GCCCTGCGAGGGCCCCTCCGCGCGCGGTGCCCCGGCCCTGCCGCGGGGCCCGCCGCGTCGGCAGCACCTGGCCGGGCTCCGCACAGGGCCCCGGCTTTCTCCTCGCTCGCCGCAAAGTTGTAGTTCCCTCGCCACAAAATGGCGACGACGGGAAACTACAACTCCCGGCGTGCCGTGCGCGCGCAGCTCGCCCTTCCCCCGCCCACCAGCCGTGTGCCCGACGCCCATTGGCTGCTCCGGGTGGAAACGCCCTGCCCACCGCCCTGCGTGATGCTCCCCCTCCCCCGCGGCGGGTTGGGGATGGGGGGGGGGGGGCACCCCCCGCCTCCCGGTGGGAGGAAGAGGGGGGAGAACGGGAAGTTTATTGGGGAATTGCAGGGAAAGGGGGGTGGACAAGGCAGGCGGGCGCCGTGGGAGACTGCGGAGAGAGCGCGAGGATTAATGTGTCTGGGTTTCGCCCAGGGAGCCGCCGCGCGGGACTTAATTTATCTGCGTAACGGCCGCCGCGGGGCAGCGGCGGGGACACGGCGGGGCCGTGTGCGCTCGGGGCGGGCTGGCGCGCCGCGGAGATGCCCCCGGGTCGCGCCTCGGCCCCGCGCCCGTGTCGGGGCTGCGTGGGGCTCTGGAGCCGCTGTGAAGCTGGGAACGTTCCTGAAGCTGCTCCTAGGGAAGGGAAAAGGTTTTTCTTCCCACCTTTCACATTCGAAATGTACAAGATTCTGTGTAACTTTCCGACATCCCCCTCCCCCCTTATTTTTATTAAAGTATTTTGTAGATTGAAGGCCTCGGGCATGTTTGGAAGAAAACACGTTTTTCTCAGGTTGCCTTCAGTTGGGAGCGATGAGCCCGTGGCTCTCCGGGAGGCGTTTCAGAACACAAGAAGCGCAAGAGTTAGTCCTAGGTGTATTTCTGAGCCAACCTTCAAGCGAAGGTTCTTACAACACGCCTACCCAGCCGGCCTCCTTCAGATAATCCAAGGTAGCAAAAACAAGTATTCCTCGCCACACACATGTTGTGGCAACTTCTTAAGTCTTGGTGTTGCCATGTTTGCTACTTTGTGTGTGTGTGTGTGTGTGTGTGTGTGTCTTATAGCGATCCGGAGTCCGGTATCGTTGCAAACTAATGCTTTCTGTTCTAGACCTTTTCCATATGTGGCTCTGCTCACATTTGTGTCCAATTTTGTAGAGCCTTGTGCCATGCACATGTGCTGCATTATCTATCTGTTGTGGAGATACCTAAAACTGAAGTTTAGCTGGTTTACAGAATTAATGGAATGCTAATACTATAGTTACTAGCATTGCGTATTAATTGCTACTGATGCCAGTGTTTGCCCTTTGTTCACATATTTTCAGGAAAGCTTTAATTTGATCGTGCATTTCATGCTGGCCACATCCTGCTAGATTTGTACCTTGAAAGTGTTTTAAGAATTGCCTGACATTCGTATGGTGGAGTTTCCCTGTTTGTGTCTTACTAAATTCTCCATTTTAGTGATTCCTTTTGTCATAAAATGTTCTTTTCCTGTTCCCATAACACAGATTCATAAAGGAAGCCAAAATACTGCATTTGTATTCTACAGGTTAGTTTTTGTTGCTGTCTAAAGTCAACCTTGCCAACAACCATCAGAAGATAGAGCAGGCTTAGTTTTCTGAAATACGATACTAATGTTCAGACAGATTGGGGATTTGGGTGATTTTTTAAAGGAGTGGCAGTGATATGAGGGGACTTTTTTTTTTTTTTTTTTTTGAGAAATGACAGTTTTGAGTTATTTGTTTGAGAATTTCATGCATATGAACTCCTGTATACTTGACCTTTCAGTTGCAGTGAAAGGTAAGAGGAAACTTTATTAAGAAGGAACCTTAGTTACACCTCTCCTACTGCTGGAGCTGTTATACTTGCCCACTTTATACCTTAATACAGATAAAATTTCAGCAATTGTAGGAAAAAGAACATTCTTCATAACCAACATGAATAGGAACTATTGCTTTTGGCACCGTTTCAGACTTGGAGGGCAGATGTGTGTGCAAAATATTTTGTGGTGTCCTCAGAGTTCTCCTGTGGTGAGATTTTCAGTAAACTAAAGGAGAAGGTCCTGATGTGGTTGCTGGATAAAATCAAAAGGAGGTTCTTCATAAGGCAAATGAGGATATACTACAGACTCAAGCACCACACACACACACATATATATGTATATATATATTTTTTTTTTTGGTCGGACAGATAAAACAATAGGCACAAGCCATACAGAGGAGGCAGAAACAACATGGGTGAGTTTGTGAGCCATAATTCACCCGTCAGCAAACAAAGGGCATGATGCCAGACAAGTCCAGCCATAAAAGGATCCTTGTCTTGGGGGCAGGTTGTAATTGTTTGTGGACAGATGGCTGCTTACCAGTTCATAAAAATAACTTCTGGATACCTTTTCCTCAAATGTGGCGTATTTACCTGAATTATGCCTGCCTGAGAAAGGTTCTAGTTCTCTCTGTTGAGTTCTCTAGAATTCAACAATTTTTCTATATCTGAAAAGGGTGCAACTTTAAATTCCAGTATCTGTGTGGATAAAAGCAAAATCTTTTGTATATTAAGAAGGATAAGAATGGGAATGGGTTGGCAGTTTTGCACTGTGGGATGCAGAACTTGCTTCTAGCCCTAGAATTGGACTGAAAAACTGTGGAGTTGTAATGCACAGGGAATTACCATTTTTGGTGGGTTGAATAGCTGCTTAGAGGTTTAATATAGTTCCCATTAAGTGTTCAAAATAGGTAAAGAGATTATAAAAATGCACTCCCAGGTTTGCAAAAGTCAAGCACATTCCTGTGCAGTAGCTTTTTTTTTTTCTTCCTGCTATAGATGAGAGCATCACCTCTCTATAGTGCATTTTCTTTTGTGTTTAAGAAGGCAGAACTTCACCACAGGCAGCCAACTCTGTATCCTAGCAAACAGGAGGGATGTGAAAGTCCATCAGAGAGAGAGTGATCTCTGCCAGCAAACTCTCATATTGTTGCATTTTCCAGAGAAGTTCTTTCTTCTGACTTGAGTTGATGTCTAGACCCAACATTTTGGTTTCCATATTTGCTAATTTGAGTCCCCTTCTCCTTTTCCATCATAATTTAAACATCCTAAGTTTCCCATGTGAGTATTCTGCCTCACTGTTTTGTTTTGGACTTAAGGATATTTCTGCAATATTGGGCTTGAACATTCAAGATTGAGACTCATGATACATAGTTAAGAGCAAAGTGGCTCTACTGTTGTGAAAACATTACAGAGGGAAGTAGAACTTCTCTATGTTAGTTCTCTTGGAAATAAAGATACCAATAAAAAGTTGCTGACGGTCAGTTTGGCCTCATGCACGCCACCTCTTTTCTTTCTTATCTATTTTGTTTTTTATATACGTATGCAACCATAATGACCGTGCAGCATAGTAAGTCACTGTACACACGGTGTTACCTCTGCACTTGAGCCTTAGGATTCCCGACATTTGCCTTTGCGCAGTTAATCTTTGGGTGCGTAGCAGGTTCTGTTCCACGAGCACGGGGAGTCAGGCTTCGTGCACTGTAGGTTTATGCATGTGATTTTAAGTCTGCTGGGCAACTGAGACATGATGCTTAAAAGCCTCCTCAAGCCTTGCGGCAGCCTTGCATGCATGTGCACAGACACTGTGCAGATGGTTAGAGTGAAAGGATATTAAAGTGGCTAAGTTAAGCACTCAAAAGTTACAAAATGCCAGAATTAGGAAACACTTATGCAATCTTAATTCTATCCATACATTTATATATTGCTTTATAATAATCTTAAAATAGATTGCATACCTTTCCCCTCCCCTCCATAGGATGATTGCTTTTTATTCAGTGTATTAAATAAATCTGCTCTGGGGGTGAGTTAGAGTGTGTGGTGCAGGGGAGCATTTTCTGTTGAACTCTTACCCTCATATGTTCCTATGACTGCATGAAGAAAAGACATAATCTTATTGTTAAGGCAGCTGAATGTTGCTCGGAGAAGTTGATTCTCTGCCAAGAAGTGTGATGCTGGCTAAGTCATTTACATCAATCTTATAATAGTGGCCAGGCCAGCGCTACTAATTTGTACAGAAATAGCTACAGTTGTCAGGTGGGTGATGAGTTGTGACTTGTGATCATCATCGCTCTTTGATCCAAATCACCCAATGTGCAGAGTACTTTTTTTTTCTCCACTTAAGAATGTTGAAGAGGAGAGGGGGAAATAAATTTATCTGTGGTTGCTACAGGCTTCCTGTTGTAGATCTTGCTCTGTGCTTGCATTTTATGAGTTCTCTTTGGACTATGTGTGTACATCTGCACCAGAGATTGCTGTAAGCGGCATCCTTTGAACACTTAGAGGATATATATAAGGCATAGGACCAGGAAGAACCACGTCGCAGCTACTTTGGGACCCTGTGGCCCTTAATTTCTGACTACGATCTGTAAAATGGGCTGATACTTCCTCATCTCACAGGACTAATGAAGAAATAGTGCTTGTGGGAGATTGTGTTGCTCTTGGTATGAGCTTCCCATGGGAAAAAAAAGAGGCTGTATCTCTTGACTTGGCTTTTTATCTGCCTTTTGTCTAATGTAGTACTATGTCACCTTCTCTTTTCTTCTCTTTTTTCACATTTTATTTCACTGCTTTTTCCAGCTGGCTATGTAAGGGTACTTATCCTAACCATGTTGTTCATTCAGTGCTTACTGCAGTTTGTTCCATTGCACTGCATGTGTTGAGAAGCAGGATTACGGGATGGTAAACTTGGAAGTGTGTGAAGGCTCCCAAGCCTGAAAGAAAAGGATCAAAATGACATGAATCCATAGTCCTCATTTCAGTCCAAGCTGCCACACAAACTCCTTGTTTTGTGTCAGTGCAAACTGTGTTAGCTGAAGTAGTCACTCGTCATCTTCACCGGTTCATTTAAATGAAGCAAGCTGCTTTTATTCTGAAATAAGAGCCGGTCAACGCTGCTTTTTCTTGGAGAAGCCCAGCATGAGCAGGAGTGATGTGGGGCACTGCTGGAGCAGGGAGGGAATGGGGTTCCCCTGTGGTGTTTCTGTCTTGATACGGGGTACAGGGAGCAAGGAGAGCTGAGGCGTGAATATGGAGTGTGTGACTTGCGGGATTGCTGGCCTTGGATGCAGAGAGCCAAATCAGTGGTGCGAAAAGGGCTAGAAGGACAAGAAGTCTACAGATTTGGGGAGAGGGAGAGGGTGGGCAGCATAGGTTCTAGGTAAGACTGGAAGCTCTAGAGAGGCTCTCGGTTATGCCAAGACCACTCCACAAACCTGTCGTGTGTGTGTCTGCCTTTGCTACAACAAAGCTCAGTCTGAGCAGAGCCTCACTTCCAAGGCCCTTTGCTTTGACAGCAGGCAACATCAGGGCCTTTCTGGGAAGGAAACAAGGCTGCCTTGTTTGAGGTGGCTTGTTTTTCAAAGATAAAGAGCACATATGGCCATGAGACCAGGTGTAGCATGATGGAGTGCATCCTTATTGGCATTAATGATGCTCCTCTGAAGCTTAGCGCACACTCCAGCTAAAGAGAAGAAAAGAAAGAGAAAAAGGAAGGGAGGAAGGGAGGGAGGAAGGAAGGAAGGAAGAAAGGAAAAAAAAAAAAAAAAAAAAGGAAAAAAAATTGCTCAGCTATCCAGAGATGTGTCCAGCTGATGACTAGTGTGGAAAGTGGTGAATCAGGCCTCAAGCTCAGCTCCAGGGCTGGCAGTGCAGACACCGCTGCTGTCCAATTTGCAGCCAAAGATTAGCCATTATTTTGTCTTGTACATGAACAAAACATTCAGACTTTTGAAAGATCATTTGCCTTGCAGCCAAATAAAATTAAGATTGAGCACAACCGAGGTTGTGTAAAGTTTTTAATAAAAGGTCATCTTTATAAATAATCATTTACCACACATGGGCGGGCTTCTACTGGAAAGAGAGGAACAACAAATGACTGTCGTAGTCATACGGAATCTTGTCGGACAATTCAGTGTTTAACAACAGCCTTTGTGAGGGCTGGTTTTATAAGGTACAGGGTGCTCTCAGCTCCTTTTCATTTTTGACCTTTTCTTGAGGTACACCAGCACTCTATCTGTAGAGTTGAGATCCTGAAATCAGAGCAGACTATAGCAAATACATTAAAAATTTACTTGTCTTGGTAATAACTTGTATTGCCCAGAAACCTGGATATGTCTATCTCTTGGTTGTGCTAGTTCTAGTAATTCCAGTGTGGTCTTCATTCTTTTTATGATTTCAAAGCCATTTTTTTATTTTTTCCCTCTCTCTGATGTGAACTCAAATGGTTTTGCTGGAATTTGTGTTCTAATTTTTGTTTTGTTCATGCTATGTGTTCTGTCATTGCAGTGCATATATAAACACCGTTGATGCTGATGTAGTAGCTTGATGTGAAAGGCTAAGGTAAAATACCAGCTGTTTCTAAAGGCTTCCTGCTGCTATCAAGAGGCTCAGGTTAGCAATTTGTAGTGGTGCAAGGATTTGTAGGACCTGTGTTTTGAGCTGCTTTCCTGAAGAGAGGGTGGGAATGTACATGCCCAGTTATTTTCAGAATTGTACTTTTGTGAGTGTGCTTACACTTTATGAAATGCAAGCTCAGGGAATCTGGGTAATAAAGCTGAATTATTGTTCTCAAGTGCTTGTATATTAAAAATATGGGCCATCAGTGAGTCATGGCAAAAGCTGAATTGTGTTGAGAACACCAAGCAACAACAGAGGAGGATGGCCTAACCAAGTGTCAGCCGTGCCATCGCAATTATTAGGGGATGTGGGTACCGTTCAAGATTTGTTTTCTTCCCTGGTGTGGATACAAGGTCCTGGCAGGGCAGGGGGCTTGCCGAAGCCCCCAGTTTACATGATGTCTCCTGCCGACCAGCGTGAGGAAGCAGTTATTCTCGACAGGAGCTGTTGTTTCGTTTCAGAGCCTCAGTGGTCCCAGCTCCCTCCTGCCTGGCACAGCAGGAGGCTCTGTCCTTCCTCCCACCCTGGCCCTCACACGAGGTGGCTGTTGGCCCGCAAGAACCCTCTTCTGTAGCTGGCTTCCAGGGAGGGCTCTATGAGAGCATCCGGCTTTCTCAATTGTTTGTTTTGTTAAAGCAAGTATCTGATCACAATAGAAAGAGGCTTTCTGAAGCCTGTGCGTTACCAAGAGACAAGGGTAGCGTTCTGATGGGGTTATTGCACCCTAGGCTCCGCACAAGGAGCACACGCCGCTCTGCAGGCCCCGTGGGCAGGGGGGCTCGGCAGTCCCCCTTTTCAACAGGACTCTTCCCCCCTTTTCCAGTTGTGCTGTGCTGCTTCTGCTGTAGCCACCACCTCCTACAGCCATCAGGACGGATGGGAAGGCAGGAGATGTTCTAAGAATTGGCATTTCTGAGAGGCAAAGGCTAGATCTATATTGCAAATTGCTGTGTAACACAGACACAGCAAAGCCAGCTTTAAGCAGGCTAATTTGGCTGCCACTGATTGTTGAGCTGACGAAGTAGAGAGATCTGGATGGGCTCATTTGTCCTGCTGGAAAGTGTGGGTGTTCGCTGTTAGATTACCTCTTGAGAGGGTAAATAAGGTGGTAAAGGAAGCCAGTTGTGCCTGTCCTACCCAAGGCAGTTCAGCCAGCTCTACAGCATACATGTACCCAATTAGTTGTCTTTATTAAATTAAAAGTTGTCCAACTGCTGGTGTTACCTGTAAATTAAAAGTTCTTGCTCTTCAGAGTTTCTCATGTCATTCTCCCATCAGTTGACGGGATAACGTGTGTGCTTGCAGCTGTTGAAAGCTGTGGGCAACAGCCCTGGTATCCCTTTCCAGTAAGAACATGCTTGGTAATTTGTCTAATCATTAAATAAATCGTAGTATGTCATTTTACCTATCTGGACCATGAGATGGCTCATCTCATAAATGACTCAAGATACACTTTAAAACCAGGATAATCTTACTTAGAATTTAAGGCTTTTGGAACTGGAATAATCTCGTCATTGTATAATTATATGTTCTGTATATTGAAGTCTCTTTGTGTGGAGCGTAACACAAATAATCTCAAACTTTCTTAGCAAACACTTCAGGTCTAGGGAATTGTGTGGATGAAGAAATAGCGTGGGAACCCACTTACCCATGAGTCAAAGATTGGAATACCCTCTATGACCAGTAACACTGTCTGGCAAGTCACACACTCAGCGCTGCAGTGGGTTGATTTGTTTCAGTGAGACAGATGTTATTCAGGCTTACTCATAGCACTAACTTTGGGCAACTGAGAGAGCAGATGTTCCTAGGGAGAAGCATGAACTGAAGCCGTGAGGTTAAAACAAACTATCTTTTGCTGTCCTGGGCAGAGAGGAGCAGGGTGATATTTTTTTAAATCCTGTATGTGAGATCTGTGAGAAGCTTTGGGGATTGGGATCTGTCTTTAAAGAAATATGTAAGAAAGAAGTGTGTGCATTGGTGCCCACATAGGTGACTACAGATGTGTGTGTCTGCATAGGCATAGCAGAAATTTCTGATTAGTGAACTTGCCTGAATCCTGAAGGGGACACACTGACCTCTTTCTTTCTTCTGCTGCTGTCTGTATCTCCCTTGCTGGAGACCCAGACTTGGCACCCTGCTGTGATCCACTAACCCAATTAAGATGAATTGAGATTTCTGCAGGAAGGATTTGAGATAGACCTGTCTATTTAGGAGAATTTAGGTAGACTCTCACTGTCCCATTGCTCATCCTCCCATGTGCTATGTCACATATTTGTCCCACAAACTGTATAGCTCTTCCTCCATTAGAGCACAGTCGTGGGCCCCTGCAAAGGACAAGTGTGTGGCCCACTGGCACACAGGGACTTCACAGTGCCCAGGGCTCGAGTGTCACCCCCTCAGCTGCGTATGTTTTTTGTGGGGAGAGAATTCCTCTCCCGTCCGTGTGGCAGATGTATTATGGGCAGCGAGGATGTGGGAGGTGAAAAGGAATTGTTGCTGTGCTCCCTTGTGTGGGGTGATTATCTCAATATTGACTGACCATCAATAACCAGACCATTTCTGCTCTGGTTCCTTAATAAAAAAAAAAAAAAAAGAAAAAAGAAAAAAACAAAGCAAAAAATACTAGCCAAAGAGACATGCATTATTGGTTACTTGAGGCAGATTTTGCTAAAATACACTGACACATACATACAATTCTGGCGTGAGGTAGCTGTTTATGAATAACCTAACCACCCTTGAATGTGATGTGGAATCGGGCTCCTGTAGATACAAATCACGCTTTTTAACAACTGTGGATGGTGAAATGCTTACAAGTGCATGGCTGTGCAGTTTGGACAGGGTCTGATATATTGCTCATTTGTACATTTGTAATTAATCGTATCAGGATTGTTCGTGTGTTTTTTCTTTGCTGCCAAGCACAACAGAGAATTATAACAATCTTACATCTTAAGTCTGTAGTAAAATGTTGAATTATTGTTAGTAGCTTAACAAAGAAATTTCTTAATTCAGTTTGCTACACAGACTCCCATAATGCTAAGGGGTTTTTTAGTTTGTTTTGTTTTGTTCTTTTTTTTTTATTACTAGGACTCCTAAATGACTTTTACCTCAGAATATAATCAAAACTAAAATTTCTGATGTTTAAGAAACATATCTGCATATTTTTTCCATCTCTACATAATGGAACATAATTTAAGACTATGAGCAGAGGAGGGGGTAAATGATGCATGTAATGATTGTTTTAACATTTACAAGAAAATAATTTATTTAAATTGGATTAAACCTTAATATTATCATACTTTTCTACCTGATTTAACATGGAGGGGGTGCTGGGTGAAGGTAGAGAAGGCGATTTCATGGTAAAGTGTTTTAAGTATTTCATATTTTCTTTTCTTTTTGATCATCCAGTCATCCTGCCCCACAGCCATGCAAATGTTCCTACATAAAAATGTTCATTGCTGCCTATTACATTCCCCTGCCGACAGTGAAGAGGTCATGCTAAATCAAACTGATGGAGAAAGTGGACATCATCTTTACCCAGGATGCTCAAATTAATTCTAGTGAAACAAACCTAGGCAAACAGCAAAAGATAATTTGTTTTGTACATTGCTGGTTTTAACTACTCCATTTATCACATTGCTAGCTGTGCTATTCATGTTCAGAATAAGCCAGAGAAATAAGCACTTGTTTAGGATGTGAGACCTCAGGGACTGGTGACTCTTTTTCTGTCAACCGACCAGCCTAATTATTTCTGCCAAGAGTGGGAGGTGAAGTCCAAAGCTGGGCATCCTCTAATTCTTCTCCCCCTCCAGGAGCGGAATCAAGTGGGATTAGTCCTGTATCCTTATAGACCTTCCTGCTTTGCGCCCAATGATTAAACTTTTCTCTTACAATAGATGCTGTTTTGATGAGAGAAAAATATATATATACACACACACACACACATATATATACATATATATATATATACATATACCTGTATATATATGTATGTATGTATAGCAGAAGGAACTCTTAGTGGCAGGACCAACAGTGCCTGGTTTTCCATAGGTTGGTATCTTCTGATTTGGCAGTGAATTCCAGTTGTCTCTTTTCCTACTGGGGGGTCATTTGCAAGGTCTCACACCCATGTGGGTTCTTTAATGCTTTATAAAGTTCACTCAAATTAGCCTTTATTTTTCTTCACTTAGGGTAACTTTTGGAATCTTTCTTCTTCTAGCTGTTGACATGCACAAAGAATGTGAGAATTCTAAGATCTCTATATATCTATTAGATTTGGTTGAATATGAAAAAGAAAGAACTAATGGAAACGTAGTGTTTGAGCACAAAAACTTTATTGTCTTAGGAAACTAAGTAAAAATGTTAGTATCTTGCTAAGTTCCCCCTGTAGTTTTGGTCTGTATTTAAGCTCTTACCTCCTGAGAGAATAAGTTTGGATTACTGGCTGCTCCTGTTCATCCTGTAGAGCTACTGTTATGAATGGAAGATGTTCTGGATTTCTGAAACAGCAAAGAATGGTTATGTATATTCCTATTAAAATTGCAAATTTCCTCCTAGTCCCATTTACGTTAAAATCCATTGTAGGTGTCTCATCATCTTCAACAGGATCTAGATTTGCTTTTAGAACTGCAATCAGTACTCAAAGTTGGGGCATACTTACTGTGACTAACATACTGTTAATTTTTAGTACTAGAAAAGATTTTCCAAATCCAGTTTCAGTTCACAAAGCGGGGGACAGAGGTAAATCTCATATTTGTATATTGCAAATACACAAATTGAGCAAATTACTTCTGAAAATTATGGTGACCTGGTGCATGAGGAATTCCATGATACTACTTTTTTTCCCCTCAATAGATTTGCTTTTTAAAGTGGAAAGTACATTTCACATAAATGAAAGGTTAAATTCTGAACACATTCTTAGTGTGTGTATAAGCTTCAGTTTACTTGGGAAGTACAATATCAGTAGAGTACTTTTCACTTTAAAGCTTATGAATTTCTTTTTTCTTCTCCTTAATTCTTTGAGGTCTCAGCAGTGAGGAAGATGAATCATTTATTAGTGGGAGGCCTGACACTTGATGAAATCACTATCTGACACTTCAATGACTTCCCAGTGTTGTTCTGTGAACATTCAGCAAAGCACAGATGATGTGATGTTGCAGTTCTGTGAGTAGTGTTTTCTTTCTTCATTTCTTTTTTTTTCTCTCAAATGGATGAAATGCTTTATCATCATAGTGTGTGAGAACATCCCCGTTTGGTATGAATAGCCCTTGCCAATTATTATGAGTGATTCAGAAGCTCTGATGTAAGGGAAAAGAAGGAAAACATGTTTGCCATTGGCAGAGGAGGTCTTTATGATTATGTTTCTCTTGAGAATCAGTGAAAAAGCAGAGCTTGATACGCCTTTTTGGGGAGTGGACATTTAAGCTTTCTCAACGGTCAGGAGACTTTCTTGGATTTAATGTCAATACAGTTCAGAGTACCCCCTCTACCACAGAGTATGTGCATCTCCATTGTGTTACAAATGAAGTACATGTGGGTAAAGTACAAATTGTGTTACAAATGAAGTACAGAAAGGGTGGTTCTGTGCCGGGTACTCGGTTACCCACTCAGCAGAGTAGTGGTCTTAACCCAAAGGCATTTACTGCATAAATTGACATTTGGCAGTAACATAGTTGGCAATAAAAATGGCTGTTTGTTTTATTGTTAATAATAATAATAATTCTAGAACATTTTTTTAGTAAACAGTTTGTGCTTGTTTAGGCTAGACTTTTTGCTTTACTGCATGTGTTCCAGCCTACAACGTTCTCTCTCCCTCTTCCTGCACTTCTCAGTATGTTTTCTGTTTGTTCCCCTTCCCCCGGCAACCACTGTAGACTATTAAAATACTTTCCTGCCTTACACAGTTCAAAACCTGAGCAATGCTGCTCCTGCTCCTTTCCCAAACTAGATCACTTAACAGCTAGAACATGTGCTGCTGTCAATGAAATGTCGCAGTCTGGGGACCTGTAGATATGAACTTGCCTTCTAGTACCAGATCTGGTTTTGAAAAGGTGAATTCAGAGTTTTCTTCTAACATTACTATTTTTTGTTTTGTTTTGTTTTTAACATGTGTTTCTTTATAAGCTGAAGTACTTTTCCCACTTAATCCAGTCTTTCTTATTCTTTTGCATTTTTTTTCCTGGCTCAAGCACTCTGCATAGTTTTATCATCACTCTGCTGTCTGAGCACCTCCAGTTCTTCCTATATTATGATGCATTGTATTTATTTGATGCATTTATGATGCATTGTATTTATGATGCATTGTATTTACTCTTTGCAGATGTATCGACTCCAAAAGAACTAAATATCTGTGAAACTAGAATGCTGAAGGAAATCTGTAGAAGAGCTGCAGTTAAACCCAGGTCTTGAAAATACATGAGCTGTTACTTGTGGGGTATTATTTGGATATCCTAAATTTTGCCTTCCCGAATTTTGACTCTGAATTATGCCACATTTATGGGGAAGAAGCAGGTGACTCTCTGAAGGCAGTAGAGCCTAGTTACATGTTTCCGCTTTGTTACTGTGTGTTCCTGCCAACCTTTAGCAGGGTGCATAGCCTGTGAGCATCAGAAGCGTGACGAATGAGGTGTGCAAACAAGCCACCAAGTACCAGCCCTCTATGATTGCTTTCTTATGCCTCAGGATTGGATGAAAACCCTGGTGAAATCTGGAAGAAAATGTTTCAAGTTCCAGTCTAGGAGGTTTGGACAAGAGCCTTCCTTTACTAGCTTCTCTCTTTGGCATTTCTTCATGTTCAAATCACCTGTCACATCCTGGTAGCCTCTCACACCTTCACAGAGTATCTTTGCTACTTGGGAGTTTGGCTTTGCCTCTAAAAGGAAACTTGGAGAAACCCTTTTTCCTTTTCTTCCGCAAGAACAGCTTGTAGGCCCCACTGATCATGTGAGGTTGTGTCCAGAGGAGAAGATGAGCGCTGCCCCTACACCCAGGTGCGCCTGAGGAAGGAACTGCTGATAGCTGGGGGAAGCTCTCGCCCCTCCTGCCCTGCCAAGGAAGCTCTTTCCAGGAGCACTCCCAAATTTGAGCCAGATCAGCACAAGCAGTTTAAATAGGAGGTGTTGGCCAGCCAGGCTGCAGTGTGGCTCCGAGGCGGTCTAAACATGAACTGAAATCGTGCTGACTTGATTTTGCAACATGTATATCCATCCCCACCCCATCTCCTGATTGCCCCCACTGGCAGCCAAGCAGGCAAGAAAGCATTGTTATTGTTGTTGTTGTTTGTGTTGTTCTGTGCTTCCTGAGCCAGTTCAGCGTGGAAGCAGACAAGCCTCCTTGCTGGCACAAGAATGGCCAGCAGCTGTGGGTGCTGGGGCTGCAGCATCCCCAGCTTAGATGGGATTAAACAATCCTGGAACCGTGGTGTCCTCTGGAAAACACACATGGGCAGCTCAGGAAGATTTGGGGGTCAGTACCCCCCAGCAGAAGAGGAGGACTGCAGCAGAAATTTTTCCTAACACAAGTGACCCAAGGAGAACATTCATATGCAGCCAAAAATACATTAGGGAAAAAACCTTCAAAAACTTTTAAAAGCTTGCTCTCTGTGTTTTGCAGAACAAATTTTTTTCAACATAGGCTTAAATGATACTTCTTTTGCTTCCATTTGTGCCCTCTACCCCCAACCTCTTTGCAAGTCATAAGGCAATCCTCCTACCATGGCTCTGCTAGGTTGTGGTACGATGGGCATCCTGCCAAATCAAGCTGATCTTATAAGCTGCTACTGTCCTGGTTGTTGGTGGGACTGCTTGCATGATTTTTTAATTCACTTCTGTGGTGTCCTCATTTTTTTTTTTTTTTTTTATTCTGGTGAAGCTTGAATTGGGAATGTGTTTAACTGAGAACTACACCTCTGCAAAATCATCTAAAGATCTGCAAAGTCTGTTAGCACCTCTACAATGCTCCTCTCTTCTCAAAAGATTTAGAACAGAACTATTTTAAAAAAAAGATCACTCAGGGCTGTTACACAGTGTTATTATCTGGGGCTTTGTTTTTGGAATTATTGCTGAAGATAGATTTGTTTGTGTGCTTGTTTGCTTTCCCCTTACTGTATTTAGTTTTAAAAACAGCAGCATCAGTAATAAGATACTGATGAACCTAAGGTAGATGTGACAGCGTAATGTGGATAGTGCATATACAGTTTGTCAAAGCAGACAAAATAACCCTACCTTGGGCAATTTTCAAAAGGAATACACTACAGTACTTGTCAGGTCTGGGTAACTATTCCAAAAACGTATTACTTGCTGGCATACAAATATCACTTTGTATAAGGCAGTTGTAAAGTAAAACAAAAGGGAGAGGCAGAATAAAAACACTGTTCTTACAGTCCTGTGAAAGAATCTCAGAATGAAAAAAAAAAAGATAAAAATAAAATGGATTCAGGGATAACTGCATTTATGTGTGAACTATCCACGTGTTTTTAGTTGCACTTCTGTTATGATAAAATCAATAATATATTTTTTTCTGTTATTTTTATTATTATATTATTGGGAATATATCTGCTATCATAATATGGGCTACAATTTTGGCCTGTTTTTTTTTCATATCATGTTATTTAAAATTTCAGAATTACTACCACAGTTAGGGATTAAAAAAAAAAAACTCAGTTAATAATGGCCTCTGGTGTGACACCAAATGATTGCAAATTACAGAATCAAAATCAAAAACTTGAGTTACTGTGCACTGGCATGGTATAACTCTTATATCAAATATTTTTATTTGTTAAGATATGCCACTAGATATTTTATTTTTATCTTTCATCAAAAGTAAGTTATGATAGATAATGATAATGATAGATAATGAAGGTAATGATGGGGGGCAGGTGATAGAGGTGAACTCTGCTAAGATTCAAAAATATTTAACTATATATGTCATGTATGTGTGTGTGTGTTTTTTAGGATGGCAAAATGAAATGAACAAAATTCATAACTTATTGTTAAAAAAGGCAGCTTTCAACACGGCTTTTGTGTGTTTGCAATTACAGTCTTCATGCAAAAGTATCCAGAGTTATGAAAATCATTTAGCAAACAAAGGGGACAGGTAGAATCTAAATTCTTAAGATTATAGCCAAAGCATACAATAAAGTGTGTAAAATGCTGTCTCTGTTCTCTTGAGTAGTTTAGTTTGCTATTTTACTTGCAGTTCCCAGGAGCATGGATGCTTTTAGATCATTAATCTATCACCTCCATCATGTAACCTAGTAGGGTCTGTTTTTTGTCTAGAAAAGCAGAAGCTTCTACAGAAGTGCAGTAATAAAGGAGGAATATCTTATGTTGTCCTAGATTTTGTATTCCAGGAATATTTTGATTTAACTTAACTGAGGCTTCATGGAAGTGGAACCAACCGGCCAACCAACTAAACCCCCTCAGAAAAAAAAAAGGGGGAGGGGGGGCAAAGGATAACAAGATAATGTATTCATTTGTCACCTAAGAGTGGTTAATACACTGTCAACACTGTTGGCCATGAGCCACTTGCCTTTGTGGCCTGCTGAACTTTTAGGACTCCTTTAGCCCAGAAACGCACAGTTGAATTTGGCAAGATCCAAAGCGATCCTGTTCACAGAATGAAGGAACAACATTGAGGCATATATATGAGAAAGTTCAGCACTATCAGATAGCCATCAAAGGATGATAAGCCTTTAGAGCAAGAGGGATTTGTGTAGACTAATTTAAAATGTAATTTGTGGAATTGCCAATTGTTAAGTCGAGAAGACTATCCGATCATTGTATACTAGAACTGAGTAAGAAAAAAAAAAAAAGAAAAACTTGACTTTGAGGAAGTATTTCATTTTGAACAGGGGATAAAACCCTCTGAAGCTAGAATATCTTTGTCTATTTTATATTCTTTAGCATCTCACCTGGTAAATACTGAACCATTTCTACACCTGGTATGTCTTGTTCTCATAAATGTAATACAGTACCAAATTACCTGTCCAGTAAGATGAAATGGAGCCAGGAAAACCAGGAAGCCAGGAATCTTTAGTCTCTGGCTAGAGAGACAATTTGCAAATGTTATGGAAAGCTTACGATCAATAATAAACAATGTAAGTATAATGAACCATGAAAGATCAAGGGAGATTAAGGCATCACTGACTTCTTCAGTAGCCAGACCTTAATAAAATTCTCCAAGTGGTCTTAAATAACAGACTGTGTTCTGTGCCACAGAGAAAGAAAAAAAAAAAAAAAAAGAATTTGAGGCAGTCAGGTCCAGTCACAATTTACAAGCACTGAGCTGGCATTAAGAATAAAAGCACAAGATGATTTGACTACTCTCGAATTATCTTGACTACTCTTGTATTCTGGAAAATTGGGATGCTTTTACAATTTCTGAGATACTATTTCTTTTTAATGAATGGCAGCAACATTGCTAACAGAAGTTTACTTCCAGAAGGCATCAACACTTGGACGACCTTTTTGACAAATACAAAGATTCTGTTAATGCTTAATGCCAGTGCCTTCAGAAAATTGTGTTGGTGAAAAAAAAATCCAGAATTAGATGAATTTACCTACAAAATAATTAAATAACTGAATCTAGAGCCTGAATTGCGTAATTCCATATAAGAATTTACAATCTGTTGAATGTTGGACCATAATTTACTAAGAATCAGGATGTGATTCACTTGTAAACCTTAATAAAGCAGTAAAGCTTGCTTTTCTGATAAAGAAAGTTTAAATTTCTGCCAAACTAAGCTTAGGACATATCTATGGGTCAACTAATTGACACAGCTATTATGGGATAAGCTATTCTATTGAAAAAATAAAAAATAAAAAAGTCTTCTCTATAGACACTGTATTTCAAAACAACAACAACAAAATGGTGCTGTAGTCCCAGAATAGTTATTCTGTTTTATGAACTAGAGTAGTGACTCCAGAATAAATTCATTTCCAAAGGAACTGAAGAAGCCTATATAGTAGGTCTGTAGTTTAGTAAAGCTGTCAGAGAGCCGATTATATTCTGTGATAGAGCTTACCTGAAGGTCAGGTTAATTTTCAGTAATGTATAATATTAATAATAATAATAATAATAAGGTATCTTTATTTTGTATGTTATTTTAGCAAGAGATTTTCTTGTATGCTTCCCATCACTTTCCAATGAGAGTTTTCCTAAGTGCATCAAAGGGAGAATATCCCTTTAAATGCTGCTATTGATTTGCACTCAAAAGTCCAATTGACTTTGGTGGGAGTTCCATGTGCTGATCAATGGAAGTATCAAGTTAATAAATAATTCACTTAACAAAACTGCATTAAGATAATGCTAAAGATCTGCAAAAATCTTTCAAAAGAAAGATTTCCCACATTCCTAACTAACTACTAGGCATCAGGTTTAGTTTGGTCAAAGTGAATGCAGCTCCAGGTACATTAATAGCTGTATCATCGTCACCAAAACTTCCACTAACTTCCTATCTTGATTTCCCAGTGAGGTGGGTGAATAGTTAGTAGTTAGAGTATGACTTAATTTATTTCTCTCTATTCAGGAGATAGATACACATTGCAAGTGACCTTCTGGCAAGAAAACTATAACAATTCAATCTTTGAAAGCACATTCAAAGCATACCTTTTACCAAATAAGTATGTGAATGTTACACATTACTAGAGCATTCTTATTTCATAGCACTTTTTATTTTTTGTCCTCCTCTTCCAGCTTCTGACTTCTTAGGTCTTGGCAGAAGGGTCTGTGCTATCGTGCCAGAATGTATCTTTAGAATCTACCTTCACATGTTTTATCATTTCATTTTTGTGCATAATGACTTTCTCTCCACTCACAGCCTCCAGAAGGCACTGAAGAGAAGAGTTAACTTGGATCTATTTTACTTCTTAAGCAAAACTTATGTGAGTGTTCATTTGTATACTTAGGTAAAATACAAATTGTGTCTTTTCCCTTTTAGTATATTAGGAACTTCTGAAAGCCAAGTACTTTGAAGTATAACCCCTCATTGGTTGATATGGTTTTAACTAAGACCTTCTAGCTGAACTAGGTAGAAGTTGTATGCCTGAAAGCTATATGCAGCTGGTTAAGAGTTTACTCCTCTATGGTCTGATGAATGTACAAGTGAAAATCATTTAAATTCTTTAGAAGGCAAAAAGGGGAAAATCCTCTTAACCTCTGTAGGAGATTTATCAACTATGCTGCTTCGCTGTTTGCTCTAATCTTAGACAGTAAGCTGAATGGCATGTAAATAATTGGCACATCAGAACCTCTAACAAGGTTCGATTTTTTAATGTGTGTGTGATTTACTGGGGGATTTTAATAACTAATATGAAGTCACAGGCCAAAGGCACAGGCATAAAGTTACTCATTTCAAATATTATATTAAGGCCCTTTTTAGCTTTGCTGTGATTTTACAATTCCAAAATTTCCAATAGATTGAATTTTCTGAGACAAATTTCAGTGCCTTGGGATAATTTTGATTTTTTTTTCTTTTGTTTAATAGGATTTGTCATGGCAAAACATAGACATTCCTTTTTTACATGTGAGTTTGCTCTGTACTTTCTGTGGCCTGCAAGGAAATATTTTTAATTAATATCACTGGCAAATGCATTGTTGAAATAGTCATTGTCACAGACAAACCTCTGTGTTAACAGTTGGGTTAAACAGCCCCTTTATCAGAGCTATTAACACCTAATATTACTTACTGTCTGATTAAAGATCATTGAGTGGATTATCCAGTCCCAATGCTTCCACTTACCACCAGACAGGTGCTCAAATAAGAAATGATGCTAAGTAAATTAGCAGTAGTATTGCAACATTAATGGCTTTGTCTTGGCTTCAAAAAAAGAAAAGATATCCGGGCTGTTTGGGTATTTTTGTCTCTTTTATACAGCAAGTTATGTTGTACAATCTCAGTAGATTTACACTGAGAAAAAAAAAAAAAAAAAAAAAAAGGCAAAATCATCACTGAGATCTCTGCCCTACAATTGCCCTGGTCTTCTAATTTCGTCAAAGATTACTCTGCCTTTTCTTCACCAAGTTTTTTAGAAGGATAAGTGTACTTTTAGACTAAAAACTTTTTTTTCCCCCTCTTTGTAGGCAACATGTAATGTAGATAATCTATCCTGGGGCTGTATAAATGCAGTTTATTTTAAGTCCATGCATTTAGACTGGACTCATAGGTAAGCTGGAAGTGTGTAACTTAAGAAGGCAGGAAATCCCACAAGAGTTCACAGACCATAGCTTAGCCGACAGTTTACCTTTTAATGGGTGAAATTAAGCCTTGACATTAATGAGCACAGTTCCTCTGACTTCAGTGGGATTTTGTGTCCTTTTACCAGTCAGATTCCTGGCTGGGCTGTGTTGGATGTCCCCCCGGAAAGCCCTATGTCTGCAGCATCTCTGTTGTCTGTTCTGTCTCGTCTGGTTTGATGACCGTTTCTGACAACATGGTTGAAGAGAAGAAAATAGTGGGCTGATGACAGGCAAGACCTCAAAGTTTTTGTGTGCTTTGAAACAGGACCAGTGTGTCTTATCTCTGTTAATTACACTGGCAAATTTCCTGTTAACTTTAAAAGGGACAAGAATTTAATGGAAGCAGGTGGAACAAGAGCCCATGGGTAGGGCTAATATGACCATAAGGACTGTCTGAGTAGAGAGCTGCTTGTGCCATAAATAATTTTCTTGGGCATCTATGTGAAAGAAACATGATAAAATAACCACTATTTATTGATGAAGTGCTATTCTTTGTATTCCGCTTTCTTTGGAGAGGGTGTCAAAAGGACATGCCGGTGTCAAGTGGATTTCAAAGCGTGCTGCCTCATGTTGTTTAAAACTGTGCACTAAAGAAAAATCCCAGACTGCATCTGCTTAGATGGAGGCAAGTGTCTGAGATGCTTAGGGACTGGGGAAAAAAAAAAGAAAGAAAGAAAAAAAAAGAAAAAAGAATCTAGCTTGGAGCCTCCGGTTCAGTCATGTTCTAAATAGATGATGCCTCTCAGGTTAGGAAGTGATGACATGTAAAGAGAGCTTTAGAGATGCAGCACAACATTATGAGGAAGCCTCCTCTCCCTTTCCACACCTCCAAAGCATCACGCTCCGTAAAAGATGCATTTGATTTATCAATAGACTTTTCTTTACTCAGCTTTGCTGCAATTCCTTTTGGGAAAAATTGGATTTTCATCAAAGACACGGAAGACTATAAAATTGGAAGCAGATGTGGGGTCGGAGTGGATAGTCCTATGGCTGTTTCTTTTATGGAAGCACTTTTGAACAAACCCAGCCTTATATACTTCTAGCTGTCTTGCCCCATCTAACTTACTTGTCTGCTTCTTACATTTTCCAGAGACCCAGGAGGGGCAGTGTGAATAACAGGTCTAAATGTAACCTTCTTCCCTATCACATCATTTATCTCTCTATTTTTCCAACTGTTCCTGTATTCTTTGGAAAATAAGGTTAAACAATAACCTTGACATTATGTATTGTTGGAAAAAAAATAACACAAAGAAATACAGGCAAAGGTCTTCACTTGGTCCGACTTTAGTCCTGGTTCCTAGCACTTTTGCTGGACTGGATAAAGCCAGCCCATATATCTGGCATCTCTTAATTTGTTCAAAACAATCTTAGATCTCATTTACTTAGATAAAAGTTTATCTCCTGATGTATTAATGGTGTTGTTAATATGAGCTAGAAGAAGTGCATTTTTGAACTTTTTTTTTTTTAGCGGGTGTCTTTGATGTCACATGCTTTGTGCTGCACTGAAATGAGCAAAGCATCTAAATTTGCAATTTTGTATATCTTTTGCTGGTGTTTGCTGGTGCTGGTGTTCAATTCTTTTTTAAAAAGTTTTTTTAAAAGAACTAAGCTTGATCCCAGTGAATTATGATTTCAAATACAGAGTTTGTCAGAATCCATGAGGGCTTACCCAGACTGATTCAAGACTTTTTGTATTGTGCTGTATGTGGAAGCGGAGTCCCTTGATAGGCAGTTTTTCCCCAGTGCAGGGATAGGACCTTACGGAGAGAGTCCCGGGAGCTGTTGCGTTCACTGCTGAGAGCAGCCTGGCAACTGCTCTGTTCTGAGCCCTTGGCACACTGATAACTTGGCACGGAAACGCCGGCCTCTCACACGGCAGAGGGTGTAGCAAGGAGCCTGCAGAACCTGTCTAGGTTGCTCCAAGGTTAGCACAGGACAGGTTCTCCACTTCAGTGCTCAAAGAACGGGCATTTGAACGCATCTGTTCACCTTAGCCTCGTGTTACACTGCACTGTACGCTTTTGCCTCCTACATCTTCTTTCCATACTGCCCACTATGTGTTCCCTCTAAATTGCCTCTTGACTTATCAAAGACCTGCTCAACCCACTCAATCCTCCTCTCCACACGCTGTGCCTGTCCCTTCTATGCCTTTTTAGAGCACCGTTTCTCCCACAGGGTTGTGGTCTGGCTTGTCTTCTTGATTTCTTCATTCATGGTGCTAAGCAGACTTGATGAGACAGAAAAAGGAGTATAACAGGGGTTGCTGAATCTTCTTCACCATCTTCACCAGCTAAGTCTGGAGCAGCCTGGAATTATTTTAAGTAAGTGGTTAATATGCCGTTTTGTGATGGTAAAATGGCCTCTGTGAGATACTGAAGTGTGAAATTCAGACCTTGAGATTTAACTCTGGAAAAATCACAAGTGGGAGAGTAAAGTGACAAGTTTTCAATAAATAAGTTACTTAAAATATTCTTATACAAATCAATAGTTTTCTGGAATAGGTGAACATAAAATATGATCATTCTATGCAAAGTGGGTTAAAGCAGGAGATTAGAATTCAGAGTGGACAGACAGCTCATGCTGTGCGATCTTCCTAGTGCTGGGGTCACTTACTGAATCTCCGTAGTTACCTACACATAATATTGCACAGACCATATGTGGATTTAAGTGACATTCTCCAAACTTTTGTAAAACAAATCAAATCAAAAACAAATCCAAATTTTGTTCTCAGCCTTACCTGCAGTTTCAGCTTCATAATGCAAATAGAAATTGGGCTGTCGATGTACTTTTCCAGAAAAACAGGGTTACTCTGAATCTCTGAACTGGCAAGACTATTCTCTAAATGATTTCTAAATGATTAACAATGAATCACTGTTTTTTACAGGTCTCAATGCATTCACCATATGCCAAGTGTTGCAAGAATATGAGAACATGTATGAAATTAAAACTGGCTAAACAACTTCACACTGGCATCTCCGCTTGGTAATAGGAGTCTTGGGAAGAAACCATTTGAGCTTAACCTTCCTAGTATGGATAAGATACTCACGTCTTCTTGAGCATAATTACCTTTCCTCCCCCGACATCTTATCCTTTCTATTTTTCACAGTAGGAGGATCAAAAGAAACTTGGTTAACTTAAACATTCATCAGATAATCCAAAGGAGACATTAATCTGGAAGACAGTATTACCAAACAATTAATTCATGGGATGATTCCTTTCTTATATATCTGATTTTCTTAAGGTTGTGTATATTTTATTTTATTTTATTTATTCAGGCTAAATTCTAGTACAAGGAACTACCTACTTAAGGAGAGTAGCTTTGGAAGGGAATGAAGAGGCAGGAGGGAAATGTGTGTCTTCTTCAGGACACTTGCTGATGAATTTTAAGGGCAGTTATTATTCTCACCCCTATTTGTCTCAAGATAATACTCAATGGTTTGCTGAAAAGCAACTCAGTAGTAAGCAGAAAACTATCCTAAATAAGCATGTACGTGAGCAGTCTTGCAAGCCAAACTTATTCTGTGACTTACTTCCTTATTAGAGAGGTTTTCTTCCCTTTCTGTTTCTCATCTCATCTCCATTCCAGGTGGCTACGCGGTCACTAGGATAGTAAATCTATCTTTCTATTTTGTGTGCTTTCTCCTGTGCAGTTGTAATTTTATCGATGGTATCAATGGATATCAGCGAGTATCAGCGCACTAAATACAGGCAGAATGTATAGGGACGAATCACCACCAGAAAGGAGTCAGTCCGTGAGGAGCAGAGCTAATAAAATGTGGTTGCCGTTAGCTTATCGTCCTTTGTACCTTCTCCTTCCTGGTGCGCGCCGTTAACCTCTCTCCATTGCTTTTATGGCATGTCGTCGTGTAAAACACGCCGCGCGCTCGGGGTAGCCTGGCGCTGTGCTTGCGCCGCGCTCGCTGCCAGCTGGGACAGCCGAGCTCTGCCGCCCCTTCCCTCCGCGCGGGCAGCGGTTTGGGTTGGCCAACAGCTCCGAAAGTTTTCCGAGGGGAAGCCTGAGGAGGGGGGCGGGAGGGAGGTGAGGTAAACAGATGGAGAGAGACAGATACCACAGTCCTCTAAGCCTCATTACTTGCAAAACCAAGCTGAAAATGGCTGCCAGGGCTTACCGTTAATGAAGGTTTACCCGGGTCGCAGCAAGGGGACATCAAAGGTGTGACTGCACCTGGCTGCGGCGCAGTAGCCTTCCTCTCCCACCCGCACACTCTAATTACAGCTTTAATAACTGCCAGAGTCATTTTCTAATAGCTGGCTGTGCGAGACTGCAAGACTCACCATTTAATTTATAGCAAGCAGTGGAGATGGATGGTTGCAACTAATGAATTCATCTGCAAAACCCGTACAGCCACAAATGGGTCTTTCAGTGGTTCTCACGTGTTTCATTCAAGTGCTGGGCAACTGGCTTTTTCTCCTTCTCTCAGTTAGTTCCTGGTAAGATCCTCAAAGAAAGTCCTATCCTCCTTTCCTGTATCATTAAAAATATAGACATTATAGGCTTTCCTTGGAAATGCTTCGTTCTCATAGACTTTTATGGACTATTCACCATGTCTAAGAGATTACCTTGGGATATAATAGGAGCTGACATAGTGGTTATATTCAGGTAGCTGGTTTCCAAACATTCAGAAACTGTCAGAAAAAATACTGCTATTTTTTATTATAAATGATGAGGATAGTCTTATTATTTTAAATAGAATCATGTGGTATCTAGATGCTCTAGATAGGAAGGAGATGTACAAATTCAAATTTATGGCCATTGCAATGAATGTGAGCTATAGTTGTAATATGGATTAGGTGTCTAGGAATGAAATAAACCGTATTACTCCCAAGAACCTTAGCTCAGAATTGTATTTTATTTACATTTTATTGTGGTCTGCATTGAAATCTAAGTTATGATATGCAGTGGAAGAAAAAAAAGAGAGAGAGAATTTCATTTTTTTTTAAAGGGCAAACTTTTAAAATCTGTACTTAAAGTTAGGCCTAAAAATTCTACTCTTTTAAGCAGCTAAACAACTGCCAGCCACTTGAAGTCAATTGTACCGACAGATGCTGCTCCCAAAGGAAAATAGGCTACTGCTAGTTGCTGGGTTGCAAACTGTTTTGCCAATGATTTTATGTGCTTTGGGTTGAATATTAATTTAGTCAAATTTACTCATCACAGGTTGAAGACTTCTGCAAAGGTACTTAAAAGGAAGCTTATTTAAATATTTAAGTTCAAAGACGTTGATTAAAAATGGTGTGGCATTTTCTATGTAGAGACATGTCAAATGAACCTGTGTGTATGAGGCATTAGTCAAGTCCCTGATGACTTTTGGTTCACATAGTCAGGTCGCTATCCAAGTGTCTCTGCTTAAGAGGACACAGCATTTAAATCCATTTGAAAATGTATTGGGTTGAATGATACTGTTCATTGTGTTTGGGGCCTAAATGTCCTAGAGGGGAGTAAAAGGAGTGTTTCTCTTCTAAGTGGTGTCAAACTAGAAAGAATTATTGTTCCTACGTTCTGCACATGTCAGCATAATAGAAGCTTAGTCATGCAAATCCTTATTACTTGGCAGTTCTGCAGCAGAGCAAAACAGAGTGTTACCATATTTTATCTGTGTTTGTAGTTAAGAGCATGCCTTTCACTGTGCTTTTTAAGAACAGATGTCAGGACAATGCTGAAAACATAAATGAGTGCTAAAAAAATATTTTTCCGATTTAAAAAAGGAAAAAAAAATCCTTAGCAAGTTGAATGTGTTAGCCTTCATTTCCATAGAAATGTGTTAACTGTTAATATACTTCCTTCCATTTCTACATGGAAAATAAAAACAATCATTCAATTAATGACTTTTTTTTTTTACTCTTTTTAGTAGTTTTGCTAAGTGTTGTGGTACTAAGTTCTGAGTTTCAGAATATCAAGAATTTCTTGGCCCTTTATGGACTAAGATACTTTGTAATATGCTGAATGAATGTGCCAGGCCAGAAAAATGATTTGCTCATGTAGTCCACAGACACCCTTAAGAACCAATTGAGAAACTCAGGCTTTAGGAACAATAGCAGAGTTGTAAGCAAGTAAGCTAAAGGTAGAGGCAATAGGGAACACAGATATCAGTGACATGTTAAGGTGCTCTTTACACTGTTACACAGCCAGGTTTAATGGGGACAGTTACACTGTCTTTTCCTACATAGAATAGTGAAAACCACTTAAGGAAGTGTCTGGGAATTGCTGTTTGTCATATCAGGAGAGATCTAGCACTTATGCAAAATCTGAATGGGTCCAAGTCTTTCTTTTGGACTACTAGCTGGGTAGAAGTAGTGTAAACAATTCACTGGCTCATATGCAGGAGTGCTGAGGAGAGGATTTGAATATTTTTTTTCTTTCTGTCACTGTATTCAGATATTCTGCTTTGTTTTTTTGAACACTGATTACATGGTATAATCATTCAGCGCCTGTTTGTTTCAGATCATCAAAGAAATAAAGGAGACCTCTTAATGCAGCCTGGCTTTTTCATGCAGGCATGCACGGGATCTTTGCCCTGCCTGCCTCATCTGGATTACAGGCCTGTAGAGCTGTGAATGCCATCTATATTTAAACTTGCCTGGTATTTTTTTATCCGTTTCAGTTTCTTATACATTTGTCAAATGTATTATTTGGGCTGAAAATGAACAGACTGGGAGACTACATCTGGCTGATTTTTTTCTAAAGCTTCAGAAAAATTGGTTGCTTTTCTTCTGAGAACAATTCTAGAGATATATGTGTTGCTTTTTTTGCTCTTATAAAGAAATGCACGTATCCATTTTGTTGAGAAGCTCCAATAAATTGGAGAAGAGATTCAATAACTTGGAGGTGGAAACAATGTATGGCACTGTTGCCAGATTCTAGGCCTAATAAAAAATTTCTCCATGCAGGAGCTCAAGAACTGACCGAACACAGAAGAGAAGCAGTGGAAATTAAGTTAATTTTTGAGACCTAGGTCAACATACCTATTACCTACCCCTCCCCCCAGGGTATTGCTATATGATCTCTTTATGTACCTGCTTGTACCTGCACCTGTAAAAATGGCAGGAAGTTCATCCAATGCACCAACTGCACGGGCTTTGTGGAAATTCATTTCTTGTTTGCAAAGTATGCAAGTAGTACAAGGATGGCATGAAAGAAGATTCAACGGACAGCACCTTCATAGCACGTCTTCGGTGCAGATCAGTAAAGAAGATCTGACGCCTCAAAGAGAGCACCAAGAGGTAAACAAAATGTTGAAAATCTGTATGCGTACTGAATGAGGAAATGATGCCAGGTAAAGTTATTAATCTCGTCCATAATCTTGCGTACAACTTATACATCAAGGGGACTGAACTGCAATTGTTTGGACAGTCCTGGATGGTTGCAAATTTTGATTGATTGACTTGTGTCTTGTATCCGTAGGATTCTTTTAATATGATTTTTTTTTTGGTATATCATTCACTACTTAGTATTATCTATAGCATCTGTAGCTCAGGCGATAGTGGAGGGAGACAAATGCATGAAAATTGAGTAATTCTACAATAAAGGAGAGAAACAGCAAATTATTTTCTTAAACCCTTGGATAACTTCCTGTTTTGTCTGCAAAATAATTTTTTCCCTTGGAGAGGAAAAAGGTGTTAGACATAGCAATTTCACTTGGATAGAAACGTCATCACATAAATAGCCTACTGTGAATGACATTTTAGGCAGCTCAATCAATATCCTGCCAGGAGAAACAGACTCCCTCAAAAATAGTTATAAATTCAATGCATCCCTTAATGGGAAATGTATTGGAATTTTGTTTATGAACACATTTATAAAAGAGTGAGAAAATAAACCTTCCATTATGTTAAAGTAAAACTATTCATATACTGATACTAATTTTTGCAATGTTTGTCTGGTGCATAATCTTATATTTTTAACTTCCCAAGAAATAAAGGATTTATATCATTAATAACAACCGTAATGAATGATCTCACAGCACTTTTAATTCAGGTTTCAAAGAGCTTTGCGAAGTGAGAACCATCAGAGACCAACTAGACCATCAGAGCAGACTGGTGCCTTAAGTAATGTAACCTGCCCCTAGCTTGGTGCCTTCAGACATTGCTGGATCTGAGTTGCATTTATATCATGCAGGTGACATTTCTAACACCATCAGCTGGGTGGAAGAGCGTTTTGAAAGTTTATCAAATTCAGAAAGTTAGGGCTTAAATATGACTGTAGTTTGCTAAGTGAGCATATTTGAGAGTCTCAATCTCAGCAACACAATTGTCAATGTTTAATTCTGCATTTAAGGAGGCTAAGTATTCAGAGGTGGAGTTTGGGATTTGATCCTCGCTACTATGCAAAAAAAAAAAAAAGTGAGAAAAGCTTCTGTGCTGACAAGAAGTTATGAAAACTGACAGTCTTGTGAACACTGGAAGTTTAAGAGTATAGGCAGGCAGGAACTCTTTTAGCTTAAACAATCTAAATAGCAACGCCACTCACTCTAAATTCAGGTGGCTTGGGAGTATTTCCATAGGGAAGCTCTGCCAGCAAATGGGAGAGAGCCATAACCTCTGCAAAGAAGTGATGATCAACAGCTGGGGCTGGAGCCTTCCCCTGGCATGTCTGCATCCAGCAGGGAACATCTGTCCAAAGCCTAACTTCCAAAATTTACAGAACAAAGGTATAGTTTGTTTAACAAATTGCTCGTATTAGCCAAGGAATGGAACAGGCTTTGATTCTGCTGATGTCAGAATTATTCAACTTTTAGTTTCCTTACTTATTTAGGACTATTTCTTTAGAAAGTTCATTTTTTGAAAAGAAAAAAAGAAAAAAAAAGAAAATAGAGCTTAGGTCATATAAGGCACTCTCAGCTGGAAATGAAATGTTATGAATGTTATATATGAAAAGCTGGCTTCTTGTGGCCCCAAAGAAACAACCAAGAAAAATATTGATTGGTAAATAATGCAGAAAATGTTTTGTTTTTTAGGTTTTAGGTTATGTTCAGTGTGATCATGAAGGAAAACAAAATAAATTGCTGTGTTATCTGGGAAAGTGACAGGTGTATTGATGCCCAGTAGACAGGATTGCCTCATAGTTTCCTTCTGAATGCCTTGAGTCCATCATATGAAAGGTGATGAGATTAGCACCTCATCTTGACTGCTCACTCCACTTTGTACATGTCACAGGAATGAGAGTTGTGTCCTTCATTATTTGCACATGGGACAACAAACAATGCATTTATATATATATATATATATATATATATAAATTCATACATATATTTAACCCCCATTTTTATTTAAATACCCCAATTTATATTTAAGTCCCATGTGCAACAAACAATGCAACAATATATATATGCAACTATATACATATATATATAATGGAAGAATTCTGAATTTAGTTCACTTGTAGTGGTTGTTTTAGTAGTATTTTTTTGATAGTGGAAGATGTTACTGGCTCAGATGGTATCTTACATCTCTGTAAGAAGTCATACCTTTGGGTAAAGATGTTAAATGTGCTGAACAGCTTTCCTTCAGGCTAAGTGACAGCAATATTTAAAGATGTTTTTAGCTACTGGTGGAAAGATGGTAATCAGGTAATTGAGCAAATCAAAACCTCAGCAGAATTAGGCCAAGTAATCCGAGGAACTGGTTCCAAATGCATTTGTCTGTGTGAAGAACAGTGAGGTAGCGATGTGTGAGCATGGCTTAGGAGGAAGCTCAGAGGCCCTTTGAGGCTTGTGGCTCACTGGAGAGGAAAACTTAGGACTGCAGAACGATGAGCATGGATGATACTGATGTTTTTTTACTTCGTGTGATTTTACACTTTGCAGAAAGCATCTCACAAAAGAAAACCACAGCACACATCTCTTCACCAGTTTCTTCTCTGAAAGAACATAACCCATGGCTAATGCCACATAAACAGTTTTATGGGATGCATATTTGGACATAGCAAGAAACATTAATGAAACATTCCATATTCCTTTTCTGAAAGAATTTGTAATAATGTGGCCAGAAAAGCAACACTAATAACTTTCTCATCCTTGGTCTAGAAATAGAAATTATATAGACAACACTTCCCTCTTTAAAAAAATAGTTGAGCAGTCTTCTAACAAAAACATACATTACTTAGGGAAAGTACCAGACAGCTAGAAAGCAAGTTACATGGATAAGGAAACAGTATTTACATTTTTAAAGAATGTACAACTAGGCAAGACATCCTTTCACTTTGATACAGTGCTTCCCAAGTATTACCTGAGCATTTCCAGGTATTTATCTGGTATTTCCAGGTAGTTTCTGATATAATAAATCTGAGTAAATCAGCTGCAAGCAGGATCTCTTGAAAAGATTTGATCATGCAAAATGCTGGGTGAGTGTATTTGAAAGCTTGTAGATGATTGCAAGCATGAGCCAGTAATAAATTTTGAGGAAAATAAAAGGAAAACAAAAATACAAGCAGAACACAAGTGGTGGGCATGTTATCAAAACACACATAGATAAAATAGCACTCTTTTATCATTATTTTATTAATGATAATGATGGTGTTTTAATACATCGGGGCCAAAATGCTGTGCTTAATGAATAGCTGGAATTCCCAGGGAAATCAGCATGAGCTGTGTGTGCTTCTGATGTCTGAAGGTAGTGTCTTAAATTAAAAATATGTTCTTCTGCAACAACAGTGAAGTTGGTGAATGCGGGAATGAAAAATGGTTACAAACTGTAACCCATCTGCATCAAAGTCAGCAAGGAAGCAGGCATGTTGTACTCTGTATTCTTTGAGAAGGAGTACATGATCGTACAATTAAAGGCTTGTGTCATACTGGATGCACGTAGGGAAAGGCTTGATACTGTCTTCACCTACTATGCGTGATGAGCCACATTTTTTTTGTCTCCCTGTGCCGACAGTTGCATTGAGATTGTAGAATGAAATGGGAAGGCATGGTATGAGCTCTTTTTAACAATTGCAAAACACTCTGAGATCTTTAGAGGAAGGATGCTCAAGAACTGTGAAATAGCTTTTATTTGAGGAGGGCTGGGGGAGGAACAATACTATCAGTTCAGACAGTGCTTGTTTAAATCTATCACATTTGAGCACGGCACTTACAGCCATGTTTAACGGCAAGTGTATGAAGCCTTGCTGAGTAAGTTAAGCACGAATTAAATCAGGTATATGCTTTTATGCAGCTTGTAAGGCTTCCCTTTTCATTCTCTCCATTGCCTCTTCTCAGCTCTATTTCCAGCAGGAAACTTTAACTGCAAGCAGAGACAGGTTGGCAATGGAGCTGTTTTCTTCCCCTGATAAGTTGTAGCAGACACATTGAGGATGGTGCCTGTTAATTTAGAGGGCATTTAACACTTAATCATGCTTGTCTAGTACAAGTCAGGGAGGACACTGCTTTCTGCAACCTCTAATTGGGTGCCATCAGTAATTTAAACCTAAAATTGTCCCAGTCAGCAAGAGTATTGCATAATCAGCACAAGTGTGTGCCCACTGGGGATCAGACACAGATAAGAGGGAGAGAGATTTGGAAATATCCATGAGATGAGCAGCGTCTACAAGATGAGCGGCATGTCGGCTGCACAGAGGATGTCGAGATTTATGTGCTTTTTGGAAGTGCTAGTGAGCTATTAATCATTTCTCGTGAATAGGGCTCTTGTAAATCAGAGGTAGGGAACACATTTCATGGGTAATCATGGCAAAAATGTCAGCTTTCCTATTTGGTCATATGCTGATAGGATGCTTAGCAGTGGAGCGGACACAATCAAACACATAAAATCAAAACACAACACTCCCTACGTGACTGGTGGAAAGCGGGGAGATGCTAGATAGGTGAACTTTTCATCAGTATTTGAAAAGTGGGAAGCTAACATGTAATAACAGAGTAAACAGAATATATACATTTTTAAGATGTAGCCTTTACTAAGGATTCGGTTCTAGCCAGCATCTGGCTGTAGCACAGTGCATATAAAAGACACACTGCATCATTTTAACAGCTGGCTGATCAGTTCATGGTTTTCCTTTACTTTTATTACTCTGCTATTTACACTATACGGCCCTTACATGCAAATACCCCATTAGTCACTGGGTTGCATATTTCATGAAGTACACTGCGTACTGCCAGAATTACATAGTGTTGGGGCTTTTCTTTTCTTTCTTTTTTTTTTTTTTTTTTTAGTCTTTATCATTAAAGGCAATTTTCCACATGCAGGAAAAAAAAAGACAGAAAAAAGGCAAAAAGCAGAACCTCCCTCCACTTTTTTTTTTTTTTTTTTGCAAGGTGGTCAGCTCTTGATCAGCAAGGTGATCAGTTTTTGCAAGGTGATCAGCTATGGGGGTTCAAGACCATGGAGGAACTATTGCTCAAGGACTGACTCTTAAATAAGAGTTTTTGGAAACAGATCCTGTGCCAAAGCAGAAACACTCCTGAAGGAAGAAGCCTCACTCTGGTCTTTTTAGTGCATTGCTTTCCATAACCAGAGGTAAAAACCTCAGTGGTTAAATTAGGATTAATGCAAAATAGTTTTTAGGTTAAAATAATGGTGTCCTCAACATGCTGTGGTTTAAGAAGTTTTCTTACATTCATTTCCTAAAGGGAGCTTTTCTCCACCCACCCAGTTTGTCCCTTTGGCCTCCAGTTCTACACATCATTGCTCTATAAATTAGCAACATATGGAGATTTAAGTGACATGTAATTGTTTTCCAAGTGAAATCCTGGTCATATCTATAGTAGAGGATGGGACAGTTAATGATGGAAGGAGACTGATGGTGTCAGCTGAAAAACACTATTTGCACATGAAAAATACTGCATTTGCACACTGTTTCGAATGTGGTTTTGAAGAATTTCCATAGTTGCCCTGCCTTTCCCAGGTGCTGTGGCAGATGCTTCCCTGGAATTGTCCTGCATGGTCGATCAGAACACGGGGAAGTAATGACCTGTGGGAGATGTGTAACAGCATTTCCTGGGAGCTGTGGGAAGAAAGTCCAGGCGCTTGAAGCTCCCTGGGAAACCTCCATAAATCCCCATGAATCACAACCACTTTTATATCCCCTTTCAAATTAGAAGCTATCACTTTTGTTGTTGTTGTTGCTGTCCTCAGGAAAAGAAGAAGAATTTTTTAAAAGTGCTTTGAAAAGCACGCGTGAATTAGCTTGTAAGCAACAGTATCCTGGCAGTGACTGGGGCCAGTATTTTTCTGTATTTGGGTCAAGACAAATTGGATCAGAGCAGATTTGAGAGGAACAAGTGCTGGCTCCACAAGCGCAGCCATATCAGGTGCTGAACAACGTAGAATCACTCCAGATTTTCTACTCTCTCCACCTCAGTGCTACCGATTGAATTATATTGGAGTATTTTCCTCTACAGGCCCTGTAGAATACAGACCACAGTGTTTTTAGAAGTTCATTATCACTTTAATTCTTGCCCTTTTCAGAGTTGTGAAGCTCAGGGAAACTGTGTCATAGCCATGGGGATGAGTTTGTCCTCAGATAACTTGTATCCACCAGAAGCACTGATTTCGTTGTGCTTGGTTTCTCAGACAATACTAACTCACTGTGCCCTGGCAGTAGAGACTCAGAAGGGAGCGATCTCCTGTTATTTGAATGTCAAGGTGTCCTGTCTATAAGTTTTTGGATTTATTTTATTCCTGTGGACAATTACAAAACAAACAAACAAACAAAAAACGGAGAATATATCTCCTCCAGATAGACATTTCAGCATTTCTTTTCTTCTGTTCTAATTCTTTTCCTAAAATAGTTAGAATAGGTGATTTTAACAAATTTTACTGAATTTAACAAATTCATTGCCGAGAAATGAAGTATCTGTTTAGGACCAGTGGAGTTCAGTCACAGGCTTAGGAACTCTGTAGTTTCTGTTATCACTATCCCAGGAGTGAGGTCTAAATACAAATTAATTTCTTCGGACATTGAAAAAGGATCAGGGTTAGACTCAGGTTATAAATGCATTAGTCTGACCTCATCCTATTCCGCTTATTACACGTGTCTCTCTAAGCTGGCAGAAAGTTATTTGCTTCCCTTTCAGGGTTGCTTTGATGCCTGCTCAGAGTGGCTCAGGTCTGGCACAGGAGGGGCAGCCCTGGGAAGGGAGAGAAAGGGATGAGAGCAGTGGAGCTGTTCCCTTCAGCCCAGCCCCAACCTCATCTCTGTCCTTACCGACAGGCTTGCGGGAATGCAGCCGGAGGAGCTGGCCTCCTGGCTGGCCTCGAAGGACACGTGCTACTTTTTGGGCTCGGTTTCATGCGCCTTGGGATCGTACGTGTGTGTGCACCTGCCACTCAGGCCCGTTATCTTTAGAAAATATTAATTCATAGCACTTAAAAAAAAAGATTCAAGTACTTTTAATGACTTGTTACTTGGGTGCCAAATAGAATACATAAAGCAGGATATTTTTCATCAAGTTCTTATTAAAAAGAGTGTAAAAAGGCATTAACTGATACAGAATCATAAAGATGTGGGCTTCCAGTTATTCTCAGTGCCCTTAGGGTGAAATTAACCCTGAAGAAGAAGCTTTTTGAAGGCTTTTACAGCATGCAGGGGGGTTCTGAATAAAGATGTATTATGGAACAATTTTAATGTATAATTTTCATGGACAGTATCTTCCTGGGCCTTTTCAGTGTTAAGCTGATTTATGATCTGGCAGTGCACATATTGATCCTGAATACTGCACGGATATTGAGAGTTCTGATATAAAGCTACTTTAAAAAATATGTCAACTTGTTAAAAACTGATGCATAATAAAGCAATACTTAATGCACAGTATTTACATATATAAAAAGTATCTAAAATTTATTCTCTATTACATATGCACCTGAGATTATTCAGGTATGTATGATATATATATGTGTGTGTCTGTGTATAATAATGTATATATATATATACGTGTAAATATATGTGTATTTGTATATTGTTTTTGGCCTGTGTGGAAAGAGTCAGAAGAGAAAATGTGGAAGTGAATGCTGGCAGTTTTACTTTGTGATACATTGAATAAAGCTTGCTTTCAGACCAGGCTAAAGAAAATATTTCTGTGACTTCATATACATTTCTAACTGAAGAAAGTAGCTTCAGAACAAGAGTAACTGGAAGAATTTCTGTGTAACACTCCCTGCGATTTGAGGCAGCTTTTCCTCTGTATATTTTATTTAATTTTTATGTTTTATATGAGGGCTGAACAGACTGAATTTGTTTGTAATTTTGAATTTAAAGGAAGGCTCTTTGTTAAAAGCCCAGAGGAAGTTTCCATATGACTTATGGGCCATTTGGGCTCAATTGAATTTAATGGGTTTCAGCTGCACCTCCACAATGGCTTTGAAGGAACTGAAGGGAGATCTATAGGTCTTAATTGCTCAAGACTGGCTTGTTTTCTTGAAAAGGCTGTTTTCGAGAAGCAGGTTGGAAGTATTAAAGTATATATCCTAAAAGGGATGCAGGAACTGCCATGTGAAGAAGAAGAAGCTAGAATGAAAATAGCTTTAAGACATTACTCAGCAGCTGAATCAATCTGAACTGCTCTATACTAAGAGCTAGCCCTGCAGTTCTTGTTTGTTTGTTTAAGTAATAGCTGGTTGGGATGACCAAGCCAAACTTTTTTAGCTCTTTTGAGAAAAGAACAGAGATCTCGGAACTAACAAGATAAATCTGGTCAAGGCCAAAAGAGAAACCTAACCAGACAGTGCCCTTGGCCTCTCTCATGCTGGCTGACCGACATGAGATTTTGAGTCAGCAGATGAACCGTGACTTCTAAGAACAGTGGTTTGTTTATTCTTCCACTGTACAAAGCTTTTCAGTGGAATAGAACAAATCTAACTGGGCAAATTTCCATTTCTATTTTGTGTTTTCCTATGTATGCTCATTGCCTACTGGCCTTGTGCATAGTTGTTACAAAGTTTTCTGGCATTAACCTTGGCTTCACATTAGGAGGTGTCTGACCCGCAAGAAGCCTTTATGACCCCATTTTTTCTCCAGGCAGGCAGAAGAACATATGAAAGACAAAGTTAAGAGTATAAAGGAACTCTTGTCTTATGCAAGATAAACCAAGAGGCCATATTACAGGAGGCTAACCTTTGGTATGCTCCATCATTTCAACCGGCATCATACAGGCAAGTAGGAAGGGGACGTTCTCCTGAGGTACCCAGCAGATGAATGCCAGATGGTACTGTCATTATTATTATTACTTTTTTTTTTTTTTTTTTTAAGCTAAATACCTACTGGTTATGTTCAGTACAAAAGGAACGTTTTTCTTTTCTGAATCCTGCAGGGCAGAACTCAGACAAACGTCTTAACACAAACACTGTAGTAACTGAAATGTGAAGCTGGAAATCCAAAGAATTCTCCAAAAGCTCTAAACAGCTTTTCGGGCTCAATTCATGTTGGGTCTAATGGATCCTCAAAGGGGAGAATGGTTTATCAAAGACAAGCATTTTAAGCAGAGCACATTTGCATGCAAAGTAAATGAGAGTTTGTTGCATCAGATAGGGAGACTCGATGAAGAGCAAAATGATGGAGCTTTGCTGATCAGACCAGCACAGTGTATATTGGGTAAGCAGATCCAATTCCCAAGGCAGTTCCCTCAATGAAATTGAAGGTTAAATTTCCATGGAGAAATTTCTTCATTGGTCATTCCTGAGTCTCAATCAGAATGTGTAGACAAAAATCTCAGGATACTGCCATCATAATCACAGTAATTTATTCCATATAGGAATACCATCTGAGGGGAAACATGTTTACTTTTCCCATGTAAAAATATACCATTTCAATTTCCATGCAAGACTTTAAGAACAAAATTGTGCTGCCCTTTAGGGGAATGGCATTTGGGTAAATAGCATGCATTACGACAAACCTTCCATGTGAAAGGCCTCCTGCAACCATTTACATACAAGAATACGGTGGAAGAGAAGCTTCCACAGGGTCTCAGGCCTATGGAAGAAAAAAATTTGATTGTTCATGTGTTCCAAGCTACAAGATTTATTCTGTACAAGTAGAGGCCAAGTAGGTAAGCATGGTGCTGCTACTGAACCTGAAGCTAACTCTGCCCTTCAACTCTTGTCCTTAAGCCCTTCTCAGTAGGCTTTACGCAGCTTTTTTTTCCCTAATACACAAGCTTACACAGTTTCCTGAAGCAATATTTTTATATAAGCGTATGTCAGTAACCGTTCTGTGCCATGGCCTGTGCAAGACTAGAGAAGGGCTTCTTCCTCAGGGCTTCATTGGGGATGAGCAGCTACCTCACCTTGGCAGCACGCAGAGGTGCTCAGATCCCTGTCAGTCACAGGCTTTCAGTAATGCAAAGGCTCAGTGTCATCTGAGCCCTTTACATCTGTCTGACTTCCATTCAAGGACAAAGTGCCTTAACTACGCCTTTGTTCCTGGAATTAGTCCTTTGTTATTATTTTTTTTAAATGCTGCTGCATTTTTTTTTCCTGACCATCTTTAGTAGTCACCTCTTCTTTCATTAACTGGGGTGGCTGGTGCTGAAAACCCAACAGAAGGTAATAACAGACCGCAGTGAGCTGTCTGTTGTTGCAGATGGAGGATACCTCTAGGATTTGGGTCAGAAAACGCTTGGCAAGCATCCCTCTGAATTCTTCTTGTCACATGTTGAGGAAGCCTGCTTAGTGGCAGGGGTGAAGAAGAAAGCTGAAATCTTAAAATGGCTTCAGTATGACGGTTTTTGTTTAGCATCAAAGCGATTTACAGTGTATCTTGCCAATTTATTCATACTGTTGCTGTCATATTTTTTTTTTCTGATTCTTTGCTTTTATATATAAAAAAAAAAGCCCACGAGTTTCTCTCCATTTAAGCTTGCAATGGTAAGGAAAAACAAGGCTTACTTCTGCCCTTTTAGAACCGGACCTTGCAGAGGTACTATAGTAAGTCATTTGTTTTCTTTAAATACAGTTCAACTTCACACAGGCACACACGCATTCAGAAGGTTTCCACTTGAAATTCCTCATCTAATCCAAACAGCTCTCAGCCTTGACTGCTGAACTGTGAAGGGGCTCCCTCCCCCGCGCCCCGCACGTATAGAAGTGTGCGGCATTCCAGGCCTGGGAATAAAGCTCACTCACTAAGTTTACACGCTTTCAGGGCTTTTTCTTTTTGCAGATAGGCCTTAAAAAGCTTTGACCTCCTTCTCTGCTGCTGGTGAAAAGAAGCAGAGCAGTATTTGAGGGACTCCTCCTTTGGAGCCGTCCTTTATTATCCACTCTAGTGCCTTCAGTGTGAGTTTGAAGTTTACAAGGCTATAGAAAGTTGCTTAATATTTTAAAAACTGACAGGCAGGCAGATCCATGTAGCCTGGAGGGAAAACAAAAGTGAGTTCGTGAGTTTGCTGCCTGCATCCTCACTCCTCGCTCTGTGTCAACTAACATACTGTGTTGTTTATAGGGCTTCAGTAGAGTGTTTTAGATATTTTTTTTTTCCTGAACACAAATGAATTACATAAAATGCGGGATGGATGGATGGCAGCAGATCTGTTAGTGTAGCGTGGTGTGGTGCAGCTGTTGGTTTACGGGCTCATCTGTCTAGGCAGCCACATTTTGCTCAGAAGGGACAGAAACTGCCAGTGCTTCAGCACACAGTCGCCTCCCCCTCGCCCATAAATGGTCCCTTGATAGAACGCGAGTTACTGCAGACAGGAGGGGAGGATGCCATATTGGTGAGGTTGAGCTGGGAGGACTGGGGAGATGACACTTGAAAAGTGAGGAAATCCCAAGTTTTGGTCTAGGTCCTGCGGCAGTGAGATTGGATAACCCTCGCTTTGCATCAAACCTTTGTCTTCTCAGGCACCTGCAAATCTGGATTATCATCACAATACAGTGACCAACAGCTTATTTTGCATTTAACCAGAAATAATTATTTTTCAAACAAGTCTCTCTCCTTTGTCCACTGGTTCCCTGGTGGAGAATTTTAGTTGGGTACATACATGTTGACCAGATTATCAGCCATATTGCTCATTGGTCTACTGGACTATGCTGGAGTTATAGAGATACAAAGTCATAACATTTCAAGATACATATTTAAAAATCATATATATTTTCCTTTTTTTTTTTTTTCAGAGAAGGAAGAATGTTATTTGTTTCATGTATATACTTTTTCAGGGCCAAAAACCATACCTCAAAAAAGGAGGGAAAAAGTAGAACAAATGAAAAGACAAAGCTTTCTTAGCTTTCTTTTTTTTATCAAAAGAACCTCACAAACTATATTTAAACTGAGGAGAGGAGTTAGAATAACAAATAGAAGTGGGGCGGTAGGTTAAAAGAGGACAATAGGTTACAGAAATAAGATTACATGAAGTCCATGCAGGACACACAAATACGCTTCCTCATGCCCTGCTCTAGTCAGATTCTGCAGAGGAATGGTGAAAGATTAGCTCTCAGGGCAGGGAACAGTCTTGGTGGTGTTTGTTTTTACAGTGCTTAGTTCAATGGGACCCTAATCCCTGTTTGAAATCCCTAGTGCTATAGCAGTACAAATAACACACACAAAAAGTAGCAATAATATCCCTTGGTCCAACTTCTTTCCAAGTGCTGTGCCCCTTCAGCTGAGCCTAATTTAAGGAAAAGGAAGGTCTGTGCACAGTGTGTAGGGATGCAGCCTTTATTTGGGGGATTATTCTAACCTTTTGAAGTTTGTTCATCCCCTTCAGAAGAAGTGTTTCAACATGCATTCTATTTAAATTTTATATTAACTCTGTCCTTCTCCCTGTTTGACACATAGTAGAATCTGAAATGTCTGGATCTGATTGTGTAGAGGCAGGCATACCAGAAATTAGGACCATATAATATCTGGGCATAGTTTGCAGCTTGCCTCAAGAAACTACAGGGGGAACAGAAGAGATGATAATTGTAAGACAGCAGTTCTCAGGTTCATTTCACAGAAATGCAGATGCCTAGAGAAGAGTCATCTCAAGTTACTCGTATATAACCGGAGGTTTTCGCTTCTGATGCCTGAAGTGAAGCCCAGATTTGAAACTCTTCTTCCCTGGCCTGCTGAATCTCGGGAGGTTTAGGACTATCACTGCCCACCAAAATCAGTCAGAGTCAGGAAGGTGAATAGGTTTAAGGGCTATGAAAAATATGGTCATCTCTGTTGAGACTGGTAGGCATAGTTAGCTCCAATACACTGGCTTTTGGAATTTAATAATAAATTTGAGAAGTAACTGTTTTCAGAGCTTAGTTATACATACGGTCTGAGCCTAGCTTACAGGCCTCAGACATGCGTCAGACATGCTGTGACTGTGCTGCAAGGGGTTAAATTTTAGCCCTGTCCTTTACTGGCTTGGGCCATTTTCCTTTGCACCTCTGCCTGTTTTTTCATCTTTTAAGTTCAACTACCTCCAAAAGCATGAGCTTTCGCACAGCTGATAATTCTTGTGTGTTCAAGTAAGGTGAATTTGGGTCAGGGAGTTGTCTAATTAACTTCCTGTCACTATAGCCAAGGCAGAAATTTAGGGTACAGTAACTCATTTTACAGTCATTCTGTCTAGCACTGAATATAGATTGGAAAAATTCTTTGCTTGAGCAAGATGTGTGGTAATATTGTTATGCTATATTAAAGTGCTCTTTAAAAATAAATTAGGTTCTCATGAGTGAGAGCAACCCTACCACAGCCAGGCCTAAGACAGGCAAGTTTCCTCCATGCACAGGACTGCTAAATTCTCCCACAAAAGGGAAAGCCAATAAAACAGCTGAAAAGTCATATCCCATTCCTTATATATATATTTTTTCCCTTGTGACGCACTGAAGATTTGCTCTTAGGCCTTCCAAAAGGTTAGGCAAAGCATTAGTTTTGGGGAGAACAACATGTCTTTACTTCTGTACAAGCTATGCTTGTTTACAAGGGCTATGCACGGGCATCTAGGCAGCACCAGACCAAGCTGGTGTAATAAAGAAGGTCCTGAATACTCAGAGGTATTTGCTTCTCTTGTAACTAACTACTCTGTTTGTTTCTTCTGGTGCTTCCCCTCACACTCAAAAAGCTGCCCCCTTAAACGCAGCTTGTGGATGGAAAAATTTATGCACTTTCAAATTCTCTCCTGGGGAATGAGGGCTCCTATCTCTCCCTCTCACACTGATACTGTAATTTCACACTTTTTTTTTTCCCCAGCAGTCGAGCCTCTTCTCGTTATATATGACATCCATGCTTCATTTTCATTAGAGCTTTTATAGTTTGAGAGTCCTGATGAACAAGGGAAAGGAAATTCGCTGCATGCGAGGGCTGCCTCCTGAAGGGAAGCGGCTGCAGGAAACGGCAGCTTCTCTTGTGCCCCAAACACTGATGCTTTTGTGCTCTTGCTGCCCTCCCCCAGATAGGGTAGGGCTTTGCTGACACGGAAGCCTCCAGTGAGATCATGGCCTTTGCAACTGCTATCACAAAGTAATATTTACACACAGGAGGAAGAAATGGGGCTGAAAGATATGAGGTGTCAGTAAGAAATAACCCTCTTTTGCCTTGTTGTCTGGACGAGACTGAGAGAAGGCATCTCTGTATACCAGGGCATAAAGAGGACAGCCTATCAGTGATTAGCTAAATTTCCATTAAACAAGAATGTTCAACATGATAATTGTTGAATGGAAACTAAGCCAAACTAGATAGGGGGTCAGACTCTCCAATGACTTATGATTTACAGCAGCTGGGAGCTAGTCCATTGAATTTGAATAATGTTGTGTCCTGACAGTGGTTAATTGCCACCCAATTATCAAAACTTTCTGGGCTGATCATCACCTCAGTAGAGCTTGCACATTATTAATCTTGTCTTTCACCAATGGAAGTGCAAGACTTGGAACACTTTGTGGGAAAGAAGAAGGGAATGCCGTTCACCACATTTCTCAGCTTGATTTACATGACCGAATGTTTAACTCACTGAGGAATGGTCTAATGTGTAGGCTTGTCCTTTCTATACCCACTCATGAGCTGAGCACTTAGGCGCCTATATAATCTCTACTGGCTGCTAGTGGCAAACTGAAAACCTATGGCAGTGCTCAGATATCAGATTCAGATTGCACAGTCCTCTTTTTGGCATATAGTTTTTGTGTTTTAATGTGTATTTCTTTGTGTGTATGGCCTTTAATTTAAAGATGAAGAAAGATGAATCAGAATAGTTCAACTATTAAGAAAAATACATGTTTGTATTAAAAGCCTTCCCAGACCAATAAGGCTGTTGTGTAGGAAGGTTAAGCTAGATATGTTTAAGGCTAAGCATGTATATCTTCGACTTTGGATACCCAAAGGATGCATCTGTCTGGATGTCTGTTACTGCCACCAGTGCAGCGTCAGGAGGGTTAAGTGGGTTCTCTGAGCAGGGCAAGAAGTGATGGCTCTAAGTAATGGCCAATAAACTCTGCTTCCTGAAAAGCAGCCCTTGCTATTATGCAAGCAAACTTCCTTTACATGCAAGCAAACTTCCTTTACATGAAACCTTTGCGGACTCTCCCAATTCTTTTCCTTCTGCATTCCCACCCTCCTGCCCCTTGGCATTCTTTCACACTGACATGTTATTAAGGTTGTCTCTGAAGCTGGCCCAGGCAGTCATACATATTATTTACATCACAACAGAGCCTGAGGGCAGTCGACAGGGCTGGGGGCCTGTTGTGCCAGCTGCTATTCACCATTAAGTACAGAGTTAGTTCGACCAAAAGAGATTTTGATCTTGAATTTCAACAGGTAGACAGAGGTGATATTGTTTCACTGATGCTTCAGATCCCCCATTCAAGTTGGTGAAAGCAGGAGCCCTTAAGAAATCCTCAGCTTCTAGCACAGAGGTGTCACACAAACCTGCCAAACTGAGATCTCCTAAATTTATTACTAGCTGGTGATGCAAAAGCCACAGCAGCCAACCAGTAGAGTTTAACACAGACAGGCAGGATTGAAATGTACACAAAGATTTGGAAAATTCATGCTGGGTCCAATCAAATGCTCATATTTGGAGCCATGTGCTTACTTACACCTTAAAAGAGAAGAGGACATACCCCCAAATCCATCTGTATCAACCACATTTTTTTTAAAGCTTCTTATTGGAGGAAAATCTCTAAACCATTCTAAAGTCATGCTGGAAAGTCAGCCTATATGTATACAAAACACCGAGACCATCATATGCTAATCGAAGCTTAACAAAACACATAGTATTACCAAGTGTAATTATACAGTCCAGTTTGGTAGCTTTACCTCTGGCTGTTCTACATCCTACTTTCAAGCTACATCCTTTCCTTTCATCTTACTCTACACCACATGAAACAGGTGAGATGTTCCCTTTATATAGCTCAGGGCTGTAGTCACATGACTTTCAAAGCTTGGTATCTTCATTTAATCAGTTAAAAGAATGGAAATAATCAGAGATCTTTCATGAACTCTATGCCAAATTCTAATTTTGTTAAGCATTCAATGCTTACTGAGTTCAAAAAAATCAAGAAAAAAAGTTAATTATTTTTTCCTAGGAATACCTACTTTGAAAATCTGCCCTGGGGGGTGCACTTCTGGGAGAATCTCTCTCACAAATCACCAATATGCATCACTGCTAGAAACTTCCACAAAAAGAGAATTCCAATGCTTTTTATTGTCAAGGTAACACTGTGGTTTCTGCATCACATTTGTTCGCATACAGATAGTAACAGCATCTACTTTTTATCTGATTCTATTTGAATTTTTATCTTGATTTAACTGACACCGATTTCTTACAGAAAAGAGCAAGTAGTTTAAGGTTATCTAGACCAGTAACAACTTTTGACAGCAAATAGACGGTGGTACTTCCCCAAAACTCTGTATTTTAGTATCTCACCACTAGATTATATGGCAGCGCCAATAACTTAAACTGAATAGAGCAGTGATTTTCAGTTCTGGGGTCCTGAAATGCACTGGGAGGACTTGTGAATGATTTTTAAGAGATCTGTGAAGGGTAACGCTGATAGGGCAGGCTCATGCTAAAAGGCTTAAGTTTGCTTGAAAGGAGCCTGGAGTGCCACTGGAAGATGCTATGGGGTCTGGAAAAATTGAAAACCCTGGGGCTTCACTATCCGCTTCAATATAGAAGCTTGCCCACCCAAGGCTGTGCACATTCTCTGTTGTGCTCTTCTTTCTCCGCTGCAGAATTAACTTCCCATGCTCACACACCAGTATTTCGCAGACCTCCTCCCACTAAGACCATCTGACCCATGAATGCTCTGAGGTTGCCCTGCCAGCATGGAGCGGTTCCTCTCCTCTTCTTCATACGTCTCTGTTCACAGCGTTAGCCGACCTGATAGATATTTGTTTGTATGTGAATGTCATGGCACATCACAGCTTCCTGAGTTAGGCTTGCAAAGCTACAACAGTGCCTTGTAGGTAAGACAAATATTTCCTGCCCCTCCTGTATTCCCATTAGTACAATCAGGAAGACATCTTGTTTAATTTGCTGTCAACCTCTGTGGTCCTTTTAGCAATAAGGGAGGCTTAAGATGTCTGTTAGTCTGAAAAATAAAATGCATGTGAGTTTTGATTTTGAGGCAAAGAGCTGCATTTTCCACATGGAAAAGTACCTGAGGATGGTTTTGCTGTGAGTTAATCTGCTGTGTGAAGTCACCTTTCTGACAGGAGGGAAGGGTGTCACTTTTATGTATACAGTGGAGGGGAAATCTGTAGAATCACAGCATAAACGAGGTTGGGAGAGGCCTCTGGAGATCATCTGGTCCACCCCCTGGTCAAAAAAAAGTAGACTTTAAAGTTAGATTGCTCAGGGTGTTGTCCAGTCAAGTTCTGAGTATCTCCAAGGTGCTCTTCCAGCACCTCTCTGGGCAACTTGTTCCAGAGGGTAAATTTTCTTACCCTCAGACTATTTATTTTTTTCTTTAAGCAGAATTCTCCTCACGGTAAATTGGGTCCATTGCCTCCCATCCTATCACTGTGCACCTCAAAGCCTGGTTCAGTCTTCTCTATGTTTTCCCATCAGGTAGGATCTTACGTCTACCTACCTAATGAGAGAACACAGGGAAGACCAGGCTGAACACACCCAGGTCTCTCAGCATCTCCTCATGTCTTGTGTGCTACAGGTGGCCCCTCCACTGCTCCTGCTCCAGGGCATGAACATCTGTCCTGTGCTGCAAAGCCCCGAACCAGATCCAGAGCTCCCAACACAGGCTCGTAGCGCTGAATACATGGTAATACTCACGTCCCTCAGCTTGCTGGATACACACTTGCTAATGCAGCCCAGCGTTTGGGGTTGAGTCACAAAGAGAAGCTGGGGATAAACACAGGGCATGGATGAGTAGAGCTGCAAGGCAATGACTAGTGCGGCTTCATGCACTCCCATTGCAAGTGGGGTGGTTTCCACAAGCAGACAGGGAACCTCACGGCTTTCCACCCCACCCTGCTGTTCAGACAGCTGATGCTGGTGAATCACTGCACACCCTAAAGAGGGCGGTTTGCTCTTGGGTGCTACGTCTCTGAGCGGTGGCACTTGCACAGATGATTCACAGATGGTTCAACCCCGCATCCCAGGGGTTGGATAGGCTAACCACAACCTGCTCTGTCCTCTCCTGTGTATCAGGGGTCTCACTTGGCCTGAGGAAGGTGCTGGAATTCAAACCAAGCCTCAGGGATTTTTCCCTTCCACTCTGTCCTCCATTCCTTGCTTTCACTGGGGAAACTCTGTGTGTGTGTGTGTGTGTGTTGACTTGTTTTATAATTTGTTGTTGGACTTGTCAAGAAAGTTGTGGTGGGGAATTGGGTGGAAAGAAGTTCTCTCCATCCTAACTCAGCTTAGAAAAGGTAGAAAGATCAGAGAGGAGTGGGCAAATTTCTTTCTCAAACAAGAGACAAATTTCGTCTGGGTCACTACAGAAACTTCCAGCTTATCACTATTGGCAACAGTATTATGAGAACAGTGAACCGTTAAGCAGAAAACTGGCAGTTTTGCAGCCAAGATCCAATTTTTGCAAGGAAAGCCAGGTTTGCATCTCTTTTCTGATGCTGTTTTGCTGTTGTGAAAAGCAATACATATGGAAGTCCACTAGAGCCTAAGGCTATTGTTGATACTGTCTTGACTCATTCTTGGCACCCATCCTTCATCTTCCTTCGATAGCTCAGCTGGTAGAGCGGAGGACTGTAGGCTACATATATAAAGTAATCCTTAGGTCGCTGGTTCAATTCCGGCTCGAAGGAAAGTTTTTGTTTTTTTCATTATAATTTTTATTTTTGGCTTTCACGTATTTCTGGAATTTGTATTTAGCAAAAATGACCTTTCCAACCATACAACTCTCCAGGTCCCTATGAAAAATTTACTTTACTTGAAACATACCCTTTTCAAGGACTTCATTATTCCTATCTATCTGCCTCATCAGTTTCAGCTGATTCTTATATCAACGTTATTTGGCCTTGGCCATGGGGGCCTCTTTTCAGAGAGACTCAACAGCTTCCACAGACCCTTGCTAGCTAGAGCCAACCCATAGCACAGAGCTTGCAGAACCTCTTTAGCAGGGTGAGACGTGGAGAACTCGTGGACCACCAGCTACTGGGACCTTTCCGTTGCTGGTTTCACCCTTCTCCCATCCAGCTGTTGCATTTTGAAGACCTGAGTTTTTGAGTGAGATGGGAATAGGAGACATGAATACAGAAGAATGTTCTCATGATCATAGGCACTCCATGTTTGTTCAAGTCCAGGTACTTTTATAACGGTAATTATGAGTAACACTTATCCATGGCCTAGTGAAGGATTTGTGAATACCACTACATAAAATGCTCTGAAATATAGTACTTCTATGCACTGTCCATTTCAGTAAAGAACTATAACACTTGGGTCTGGTTACAAAGGAGATGAGTAAGAGAAGACACAGTAGCTTCATCTTTCACATAAAAGGAGCTTTATTAAAAAGTAAACATTTTCAGATATAATTGTATCTGATATATAAAATAAAAGTGTAGTTATGTATATATTGTATGTTTACATTAGATGAGAGGACCTTACGGGTCCAAATCTCAAAGATCATACAAAACACAATGCTAAATCAAACAAAGGTGGGAGAAGGGGATATCAACTTTGTTCAGTTACTTCCCTTTAATTGTGTTATATATAAATATATATATACATATATATACTCAGTTATTTCTAATAAAAAATATGTTGTAGTAATTGGAATCATATGCATCAAACAACCCATATGAAGCTAGAGAACATATGTAGTCCCAACATTTAAAAAAAATATATATATATTTACTAATTAGATTTAGATCAATGACCATCGATCATAGTAGAACATCAGTCTTCTTTGTCCTTTCAAATCCTGCTGCATTAATTTCTTTTCAGCCTGAACAGCAATATGCACTTACACAATATACACTTTCAACCTCATAACCATAATAGGTTTTCAGCACAGGGAGGCCGGAAGGAGACAGGCCTGCTGCTTCTCTGAAGAGCATACCAAGCTCCCCAGGCCCTGGGGGACAAGCTATAAATTTATTGCTCCACAGGTCCTCCCACTGTGGGATAGGGTCATAAAGGCAATGGTAGAAAGACCCACCAAGTCTCCTTGTCTGAGGAGCTGTGCTCCCCTAGAACAAACTCATATCACCCCAAAAATAAAAACTTAGCCTGTTAGGGACAGGTTAGGCCACTGCTGGTAATCTCCTGTGAGACAAGATAGTATTTCTGCAACAAAAAAGCATTTATGATGAGCAGGATAGACTGTTTCTTTCTGAAATAGTTTTTTTTTTTTTCCCTCTTCCTGTCTCACCTTTTGTCCCCAAACCTTCCTGTTTTAGCCTATCTGTTGCCTCAAAAACAACATACTGCATGGTGAAAAAGTTGCAGTGCATGTGGTCTTCTTAAACATTGCAAAATATCCATACTTTCTCTCTAAAGGAAAAGTAGCGCTTACGTCCCACTTCGGATAGCTCAGTCAATTGAATCCCATCTCCTATGCCCTCAAGCACTTCTTTCATGGTTACTTTGTATCTTCACTTAGCAGTAATTTTTAGTGGTTTGTGAATAATCTCATCTGTGCTCATTCTGAAAGCAACTTTATGCTAAGAATTAAAGGTGTGTTTTTGGCACTGGCATAACACTTAAGTTTTTAGTTGTACTTTTTCATAGAAGTTTGTATATCTTGAGTTTTGTTTTGATTTTCTACTATAAATGAATCCCAGGCTGTCTCTAGCGTTTTTTTCACCTGATTCCGTCAAAGTCATACTGTGGAGGATGCTTCTGATGCAACATGAAGCAACCTAGGAATGTAGGGCCTGCCTAATGAAACTTGGTTAACCTTAAAGGAACCGTTGAGAAGAGTTGGGTAGTCTCCAATTTATGATAGAATGATGGGAGATGCATGTTTTGGTATCAAGTTTCATCCCAGAAATGTAGCACTGCAGCCATGATAAGACTAAAGACCTAACTTTGTACTGAACCCACCGTTTTAATTTGAGCTCTGACATTTTTTTTCTGCTGCCTTTACTTTCCTGCAGCCGCCTGTTGTCTCTTGTCATGCAGCCTTAGATAAAACTGCTCTAGCAGGGATCCTTTCCTTGCTTTATTTTTCCCATGATGCCAAAAAGCAAACAAACAAACAATCAAAAAACAAGCAATGACAAAAAAGCGCCATGGTTCTGATTCCTCTCTGGAGTGATAATACAAAAAAAAAAGTAACAAGTTAACAAGTTCATGGTTCTCTTACAACACTAAAAGTAGAATCCTGGCAATTAAAATAATGTGCAATAAAGGAGAGCTTGAAAAGGCCTTTAAAACCAGAAAGCAAGTCAAGATGCTTTGCTAACAATTTACTAACTCATAGAAATTGCATATGGTTGTAAATTGGTTTGCTCTTAACATGAAGTTAAACCGTTCTTCAGCATATGATTGGCTGAATATATGAGAGGCATTTCGGCATGGCTGGAAAAGACCAAAAGCAGTTACTACCTTTTCTTACAGATGCCAGATCAGGTGGTTTTACGCTGAACTCAGCAACTATTTGCACGTTTCTGCAGACCTACCTAACCCATCTTGCACCAACTGATTTTTCTTCTTCTTCTTCTTATTGGAGTTGTTATTGTCAGGCCTTGATAAGAATTGCTGCCAGAGACATCCAATCAGTCCCATGTTATCATCTGGAAATGATTAGAGTCCTCAGGGCAGATTGAAGCCATTTTGATAGCATTGATTAGTTCCTTATTTCAAGTTGTGCCATTTCACTGTTCACTGTTTTAAAATTCTTGCCTCATTTACAAGAATACTTTTTTCACATTGTAAATAGCAAAATGTATTTTGGTGTGTGAATGCAAATAAGCTTTGAAGTCTGTGGCTTTGTAATTTAAAAGTCATCTGGAGAGTGTATACTCTCTTGCCAGCTTTAATCAATGCACGATAATCAATTATCATATCAAAGTGTTCAATTACTCCTTAGTGGTGTGGCACTGTAGCTGTTTGGCTTAATTTCCTAGAAGATTCTGAGCACTCTCACAGTAGCATTTGGGTTGCTTAGCTGCCTGCTTCAAGATGTCTGCTGTGTAAATTAAGCTTGTACTATTCGAGCATGAGCCTCCTCACAGAAAGCATTGCAGCTTCTGTGATATAGCCTGTAGCCCTCTTCCTGCCTTCTCTGAGCTGCAGGTACTAGGTCGTTTCCAAATGCTAAGAAGGGAGGATTTGTCCATCCTTCTGTGTTTTTATGCTTGGACTAAGAGTACTGGCTCCTTCTTAGTCTGGTCTAGAGGGATTCGAGAGATTTCAGCATTTCCTTTTCCCGCAGCACACTATTTTTTTTTGCCTTCCCCATGGGCTGGGGGAGAAAAGTTACAGTATTCCCTTGAGTCGAGTATGCTTGGTGTTTATTTGAAGAATGAGGAAAAATGTTGCCCGATGAAGCATGATTGCTGTTTAATTCCCCAGATCCTGCGGAGATCCTGGATGATCTGTATTCGTGAATTCAAGGGTGTCTTCTAAGCTCAGAGTTCAAGAGTTTATCCTTCGTATTGTGCTTTTAGGTATATGTGGAGCTAAAATAAAACTAATAATTTTATTAAGGCTTTTCTGTTTATTTATGATCACTGTGTTTTGAATGCCACACAGTCTTAAGTGTATCCATCCTCATGTCCCTGTGACATGAAGATGTCCTGTTGTCCTTGCTTCAGATGGGGAGTAGTCAAGTAACATTGTTGGTACCAAAGACTGTGTCTGTTGAGTGATGTGTCCTAAAAGGCTGTGTCAGAGCATGAAACACTGCCTTGGCCTTCAGAGGCTCCGTGTGAGGTTTATCCTTCTTTGCTTCTGGAGTTTCTCACTTCTCGTAAACCACTGGCTTAACCCTTCCAACCTCCAATACTCAACAACTTGTTTTCCCTTGATTTTCAGTTTGCAGCAGCTTTGCAGCCTGTATGATCCCCTCTCTCGTTCCTTCTCATAGAATCGTATCAGTGAGTGAAACGCTGAAATGATGTTGCTGTTTTAAATTTTAGAATATCACCACAACCACATTGTGAACTGAAGGAAGAAGAGTGTGCTGAAGTCCTTGGAAGAAGATCCATAAAATCATGGCAATTATCCTCATCTCATCTTGCCTATTGAGGAATAATCAAACCTAGGATGAGCCTTTTGACCTGCTGGACCACTTAACTGAACTACAACTGAAGAGATTCACTACAAAGAGGTATATGCTGCTTTTTATTCTTGATTTTTAACCATAAGAAGTTCCTTTGGGAAATACCATATAGTAATAATATTTAATGGTCTTCTGATCAGCATCTGGCATTGAATTTTTTTCCTCTTAAATTGCATTAAAATTAAAACTGCAGTATTGCACTGAGTTCTCATTTCCTGTTAGGAGAGGAATTGCGATGTTTTATTGATTGACAAAGCTGTTTCCCATCCTGCATAAGTGTATTTGGTGGTGAGGACTTCTTCTCTCAGAGACAGACTTACCCCTCTACTCCTTTCAGTTCTGAAGATTTTTCCCTTTAAATTATTCATAATGAAAGCACTGAACCTCAAAATTTAAAACAGGGGAGAGCAGGTATAAAATACTCTCATGTATGCCCTTGCATAAATTTATGTCCTATCGCATTGAATAAAAGGAAATAGCAAGTTAAGCATGTTCAAGAAGCCACATGATGAGGATAATTGATGCATTCAGCCTATAGGACATATAATAGTCCATTGTAGTTATGGGATTGGCTAGCCAATATTTTTGCCTTGGAGATCATTACTTAAGCAGATGACTCCTGACCCTTTTTTTCTAAGAGCTTCCAGAAGTTTGCCAGAAAGTAGTCTTTTGTGCCTGTCAGCCTTTAAAGTCTTCCTCTGAGCAGCCTCAGTTTTTCATTTAATTTACTTCTGAAAATTTATCAGCTTTTTATCCTGAGGATCTTTATGAAAAATAAATTGGAGCCTTTTCACAAACACAATCATGAAATCTCTTTCCTTACTAGTTAAAAGCTTGTCACAATGTGGCAACAATGTATATGTCATAAGATGGTGCATTTAAAAAGAAATTAATAATAAAAAAAGCTAAAGCAACATACTGTGTCATTCTATATGGAAACATCCTTACCTGTAGAATCCTTGCAAGTTTAAGAAAATTGTTTCATAGCAGCAGTTACAAGAGCAAAGAAACTTACTCTCACAAAGATCTATTTTATCATAATTTTGCAGTTACCATAGGGCCTCATCCCCAGACATGGTTGATGGGCAGAAGTAAGTGAAAGATGCATAACCTGAAGGGCAAGCGTCATTACACTACCTGTTTTAAATAAGCGTAGACTTGGGACAGCGAGAGTGCTGGTTGAGATCTTGGAGATTTAAATGGTGCCGAAAACTGAGCAGTTGCTTTTCAATGTTTTTGGGAAAACAGTAAAGGAAGTACTGTTGAAAAAAATGTTTGCGCAGGAATAGCAAGGAGATGGAGAAAAAGGAGATCTAGTGCAACATGTACTTGTGAGACTAGAGGGTAAAACCATGGAGGAAAGAAAATGTTATGAAACCAGAGTAGCAGTAAAAAGACCTTTTGTCTGTGAGTGAGTCCCCTCCCAGCACAGGCATTACAGGGGCTGACATTCACAAGGATGTAAGGTACCTTAAAAGGAGTTTGCAAAGATTGGAGCTCCTTCATCTCCCCCTTTATTTTCTGCAGCTTCTCCTCCCTGGTCCAGCCCCTGCCCATGCGGCCCTGCCCTCCCGCTCGGGCACAGCTCACTCACTCAGCCGTCCCTTCCAAAAGATGCTCGCACTCTCTGAGCTGGATGCAAACTCTCCAAGAGCCTGCAGCACTTGCAGATCAGAGCAGCTCCTGGAAAGGCCTATGTACATTAGTGCCAGGGCGAAATAACCATCTGGGAAGCTGGGGACAAAGGCGATGTGGAGGAGGGGCAGGACTTAATGCCACCGGCAGTGCAGAGCTGCTGGATCATCCTGGTCTTCCTTGCAAGTGCGTACACCGCGGACAGACTCTGCTGGGAAGAGAGTGCAGTGCCGCACTTGCCGTTCCCCCGGAGGCAGCCATCTGGGTGCTCGTCTGTGTCTAGATCTTCCCCACGAGATGTGCTGGTGCACCGCAGGGATGAGCAGAGAAATCCCAGGTTTTCATCTGAGCGGGTTTGTTCTTTTAGGGCTGCAGATACTGTAGATTCAGCGCAGCTGAATGAAGAGCTCTTCTCATCAGCTCCCCTCCTGCAAGGAGGTGTGCAGGTGGACTTCTGGAATGGATTATAAAGAAATCCCATAGCCTCTTATAAAACTGAATTTCAAAAGCCTAAGAGCAAGCTGAGTGGTAAGGGCTTGTCAGAGATTTGAAAATGAATATGACTCGGAACTCCTCCCCGCTAGTCATTGTGAGAGAAGATCTCTCTAAAATATGGCCCCACCTGAAACCAAGATGCCAACAGACTTCTCATTTGTTTTCATTCTGATAAGGCCTTCCTCTGCCTAATGCACAAGATTATGCACACATTATGTGGCCGGCCTTTCTTGGAAAGGAAAGACAGACCTCAGCATATAATCGTTATTTCTAGAGCTTACTCTTAACATATGTATGACTTATTATTTATAGAGCCTTCTAATAAAAATGAGAAGGATTTTCTTGACCCAATAAGTTACATCTTAAACCAATAAAAGAACAAAGGAGGGGGACACAGGATGAAGAAGAAGAGGACATAGGAAAGGACTTTATTTAAAGAGTCACATGAACTGCTAATAGATGTATCCAGAGAAAGGAGATAAAATATCCCAGATTAATAACTGTGGCTTTTTGCTGGCTTATTGCTTTCAGAAGGGTTTACACTCTATGGACCCAGATCTGTATTAAAGATGAAATAGCTACACTCTGCATTTTAGTCATTCCAGTAATGATGGCAGTGTCTTAGTTTTAAACTTATGTTCTCCAGAGAAAGCAATGCTCTCTTTAACATTTTGAAGGGAAAAATTAATCAGCTTCAGTTCTATGTATTGCCTCTGTACTCGCTCCTCCATTCTTTGCTTCTCACTGCTTGACCTCTTTTGAGTTAGTCATGAAAAGCAACAAAATGCTGCTTTAAGTTCATAAATCTTGGTCCTCCTATTTTCTGTGAACAGGTCCAGCTGAGCAAGTGAAGAAGAAACATGTCAGGATGCCATTACAAGCACTGTATATCAGAAACCCATTGGATGGTAAGCCTAGCTCAAACACTAGCTTTGTTTTTGCAAAGCAGGAAACGTTGCTTAAATTCATATAGTAAATATTTCTCTGTGTCATGGGGAGCTTTCATGTAAGCTCAGATTAGCTGGAAATCGGGACAAGGCATGAACTTTGCTCCCTCAATACTATAAAAGCATTTGTCTGAGATATTTTTCAAGGAAGCCCTTCAGTTTTGGGCCAAGCTGAAATGCATTGCAATTGATATTAATACTGCATTCTTCGGAGATTAGAGAGAAAAGCTTTTAGACTGATATTTAAGAATAAGGAAATGGGTTAAAAGGAGAGAAGGAGAAGATTCAGAAGAAGAAAGAACAGCACACAGATAATTACATTACAAATATGGGAAAGAAGAGAGCTAAGGACGAGAATAGAGTTTATTTCAAAGGGATGAACTCAGAATTCAAGTATTGGTTGAAAAACAGAAACAACCATAACAATAAAAAAAAAAAAAAAAAACAGAAAAAGGTGACGATAAATGCATTTGAAACTGGTGTAAAATGAGTTGATTCTCTTGTTTTTCTCACATTATACTAGTGCTAGTCCAGCAAAGGCCATTCTGTGGAGCATCAACAGAAAGACAAGAATCCAGTGGATCACAGAGAGTCCTTAGAGCTGCTCTGTCTGAGGGAGGAGAACTGGGGATGCTTGAGAAGGGCAGTGATAGTCCTGACATTAATTGGTGGTAGTATGCAAGGGAATGCAGCTGCTAGTATTCATCTATAACATTTTCCAGGGTCCTGCAGCATAGCACAATTACCGCAAGGGTTAAATAACTCTGCCATGGAAGCAGATGGCTTTAGCCAGCAAGGTTGACAGCTTGGTACTTTTATGAACACTGAGCTCAGCTTGCATACGGCAAGAAATAAATGCATTAGCTGGTAAATATATTGGGTCTTTTTCAAGGCCCACTAGCATGTTGGTGTGCACATGGAAGCATGGAAGCAATTTGCGGGCTCGAGAGCTGGTCAGCACTCCGTCAAGGAATCGTGCCACATGCTCGTTTTTTCCTTCCCCTTTAGAATAATGCTTTATTCAGCCTCTTTTGCTTTAGTTCCACTATTTGAGCTTAAAATGTGGCCTTCTGACACTGAAAATCTGGGTGAGTAGAGCCATATTAGTTGTAAAATCCCCAGCCAGTCTTATTTTTTGGCATGAAGGTGGTTGTTACGGCATTGTTTTTATTATTCATCAAAAGGAAAGTTTTCAAAGTAAATACAGCAAATACCACATAACATAAGCTCTTCCCAACCACAGCTTCCTCTCCCTTTTTTTATCCCCCCTACCTCCTATTTTTATAAGTAATCGAGTTGTTACTCCAAAGTCAATTTCAGGTCATCTTTCATTTGGTCAAAAGATATCCTTATTGGCAAGCTATTTTCCCATTATTCGGGAACACGCATATTGTTTTACTTACAGCTGTGTGCTGTATTTTATGTTCTCATATAAATGTTATGCCTGGATTATCATAACTAGAGCAAACTGGTTTTAGGGTTTGTTGTTGTTGTTATTTTTAGGTTTTTCTCCCCCCAAGCAGCCAGAAATGTTGTATCTATCTTTCGGTATATCTTCTTTAGTTCTTGAAGACATTCAGGGTTCCACGTTTCTCTGTTCCAGTAATGTAGAGTTCCCCTCTGCTGTGCGAGTTTCTCTAGTTTGGGCAATGATGATAGCTGAGGTTTTGGAAAGATTGATGAGTAAACAGCATTGCTTCCACACCGCACGGGGCAGCAAAGAAGATGATACAGGAACAGATTCCAGAAATTTGTTACCTACTGTGTGGAAAACAAAACAAAACAAAACCTGACCTGTTACTAGTTTCAAGGAGTGCGTTATTTCTAGCATGTGGGATGTGGTGAATAACCGATCTGCATTCACTTAGTCACTACTTCCATGGTTTTGTGAACTGCTCATATAGAAGCGAATGCTTATGTATTGAGGGTCTAGTGAGGGAAGGCACTTAAGTTTGATTGGCTTCAGCATGTTCTTAAATATTTACAGAAGTGATTAACTGACTTGAAGTCTTGATGCATAAGATTGCATTTGTAGCAATAAATACGCATGGTTATTTTTAATCTTAGCACTGTATTTCATGTACATGCATGCTAATGCGCGATACACTACAGAGACTGCAAAATGCGGAAGAGGCAGGTTTTTTTTTCTGCTGTATGGATGACAGAAGCCGAACAGAATTTTCTCCTTATATTTTAGGGCATCTCTGTCTGCAGAAGGCCCCTGGAGGAAATTATGTCATTGAATTCCCTGCAGCCTTTTTTTTTTTCTTCTTTTTGCATGGCCTTCTTATGCAGAAAAGCACAGTTTGCCGCCTCCTTTATGTTGTAAGCACGACCACAAGCACATCTTAAGTTGCTCATAATTTAAGATATTCCCTATGTATGCTTGTTAATTTCTAAATGACTGGAAGGCACTCAGCATTAAGGGAAGTTTCCTCCTGGAACTTTTCAAAAGAAACTGCATGGGATATTTTTGAAGTTGAGTTGCTGATAGTTTGCTTGGGTTTGTTTGTTTTATAAGTAGGCAGGTACAAAATATTCATACTTGCATGACAACTGGGAATCTCACAGGAGGCATGATGTTTAAACAGCACCCAAGATGCAAGAACAGAGCTGATTGATTGATGCAGGAACACTGGGCTCATGTTGGGTGAATTGCTCAAAAAATGCTAGTCTCTCTCATTACTTTAACCTTCACAGAATAAATCTCCTTTAGAATAAGTTTTATAAATTAAAACAAACAAATGAGCAATAATTTTATCATTGTTGGTGGGGAAAGTATGCCTTATGCTTTTCAAGGCTCACAAGAAGCAGTGAGCACTTCTGCTGGAAAGTAACATTCTGTCTCCTTTTATTTTTCAGGAGGAAAGAGAAGGACTATAATTGAATCCTCCAACAGCTTGGACTTCAGGGTGAATATCAAACAAAATGGCAGTGTGGCCGAAGATAACTGGCACTTGTTTGTAAAACTCTTCTTTTCCCTGGACTAATTTATCTATGACCAGGTCTGAAATAGTTCACAGGTTGTTTTTGAGACAGTAGGGGATCACTGAGGAAAATAGTTTTCTGCTGTCCACCTACACACCTTCTGCCTAGCCCTGGGAATGCTAATCAACCTCTGTCCCAGGCACAGCTAGCGATGGGGGCTGTACTTAGGGGGTGTTAATATCTGAACACGCAAACCAACAGTCTGGTCTTGATTGCTAGTGTCTTTATAATTCGGTTTCCTGTTGCAAGTTAGTACAGATGTAATGGCTGGTATTCCCCTTCTTTTAAATAATCATGACCATATTGGGAAGGGCGGGGGGGACAGACTAATTTACAGGAGTTTGCTCGAGGATCCCCCACCCTGCTCCTGTGGCTTAGCTTCTGTTCAAGCCTCGCTGTGTAACCCGTTGCTTTGGGTGGTGACTGCTGTTCCCAGCTATCCCGCTTCAAAAGGAGGTTTGATCGTTCACTCCATTCATCCTAAAAGAAGTGTCATTAGAGCAGCTATCAGATTTAATCACATCTTGTCTACAGATTGAAAGAACACTTAATGGTGCGCTGTTAACGCCTTGAAGAACAACAACAACTCAGAGAGCATGACCACAGCCTTGGTGGATCCTTCCTACATAAGTACATACATCCTGGCTGTCTCTTCTTTCTTGCAGTCTGACAAAACTTCTTTATAACATGTTGATCATTTATTGCTCAACTAGTTCTGAGTTGCCATAGTACAGATTGGTATTTCTCTGAGATGTACTGGAGCAACAGGTCAGGGTACAAGAGAGCCTGGAAGGACAGTTTTGCATTCTTTTCTCACCACTATGAATTTCATTCGAACCAGTGGACTGGGTCATGGCTCTGTCCCTACTAGACATCACCGAACAAACTACGGAACAGCAAGCTGCTTTTCAGTCAGATACTATGAATTCCTCTGACTCTACCCTTTGTGCCCTAGGAAACTCTCTCAATTTTATTTCAAGCTCTTTGCATTTAACATGTGTTTGACATGTTTGGGAGTGGAGTTGGGGAGAATTTAAATCCTTTTCTGTTATATGGCTAGCAGGAGTTGAGGAGTGTTCTGTTCAAAGCCTAGGGCTCCCCATCACACTACTTGTAGTCATCTCCAAATGGCAAGGGGAAAAAAGCTAATTGTATGCTCTCCAATTTTCTCTATTAGGAAGATCAAAGGGATTGTTGCCTTTACTGGCAAATCTCAAGGATGAATTGTGGCAGCCAGACCAGTACTGGTCTGTGTTGAACTGTAGTCACCCAGAATAAATCAGCGCTAATTGCAGTCTAGGGCTGTGATTGGAAAGGGACCGCTCAAGCACCGAACAGCTACCATGGCTCTCTGACTATTACAGTCAATGGCAAAATTCCCAGTGACCTCAGAAGGTGCAGGGTCAGAGCTGAAGCTATTCTATTGCTTCCTTTAAAGTCAACTGTCTTGTTACCTTTCTATGGTGGGGGGAGGCAGTGGAGAGAGAAGAAAACAGGAAGGGTAAAACAATATTGTAAGCTCTGTGATTCCGCATTTAGTGGTGTATAACCACCTCTGCATATGGGGATCCAGAGAGGAGGCGATACTTTGTCCTTCTGGTCTCTGCAGGGAAGGCTGTTCCTTCCGCAGCATTCCCATGCAGTACGGCATTGAGCCTTCTGCTTGTTGGTCCCACTTCATCTGTCTGGAGGTGCAAAGATACAAAGGAGAGTTTTTCAGAAGTTAATGCCAACTGACCCCTTTTCCTGGATTGTGGTGAGTAAATGTCAACACCTCTCCTTTTGCTACAAGTCTTGAAGAAAATGGGCTGCTGGTGCAGGTTACACTCCTTACTCAGCCTCATCCCAAGCCCACAGCAGGAGGGTCTGTAAGCCGCTGTGGCTGCATTCCTAAGGGAATCCTGTCACTCCATGGCTTTCTACAGCACCAGCCAGGCTGACTGCTTTCTGCAGGGCCAGAAAATCATTTTAGTGTTGCTCTCAGCCTGAGAAGATCCAAGATATTTTGGATTTTTCACATAGTGTCAGTCATATGCACATCTGAGGAGCGACTTGGCCTTCACCTTGGAGCTTAGGCTGCTGGATGGTTGATCAAGCCCAGTGCAACACATTCAACATTGGAGCCTTTCTGTCTGCCTTTGCCCTGCAGAGGAGCAGGACAGATGACTCCTTGCTGCTTTCATGTCCCTTTTTCTGTCATCCCTCCAGAGCTGGTGGGCGCTACCATAGAGGTGATCTGGTATTGTCATTTATTAGTCATGTTGAGCACAGAAATGCCGAAGGATCAGGAAAAAAGTAGTGTTCACCAAGCAAAGCATTGATATCTGTTATATCAAATTATATTTTCATTTTATTCACAGAGGTAACAGCTTTAGAGGTAATGTGGCTTTAAATATAAATGAAATACATCTACACTCCACTTTGAGATTTTCTCTGTGAAGGAAGGACAAGTAGAGAAATCGAAGGCAATTTGGAAGTCTGGTCAATCCAAAGACTCAAGTGATAATTTTGGGAGAAAAAAAGTTCTTCCCTGATTAAAAGGGAAATCACCTTTTCCTCAGGGGAAAGAAAAAAGAAAAGAAGTAAAGGCTGGGCAGGACCTTGCTGCAAAGTGAGGCAGTACTGTGGGCTGCCCGCGGGCCAGCTCTGTGGAGCAGCAAGGAGCGTGGATGTGATCCGAGCTGAAGCGACTGCTGCGGGGATGAGGTCGGAGCCTGAGTGGCGGGCGGTGAGAGGAGCCACCAGCACGGGCCAGGTTCTCCTTCCCCAGCGCACAGCGATGCCGACAGGCTCATTGCAGACAAGTCCTCGCGTGTTCGGGCGGGTGGCTGCGAGGAGCGGGGCCGAGAGGATGCGCCGGCCTGGCCACCCCGCCTCACACGGGCTCAGCGCGAGGCGCAGGGTGCCGCTTCAAGAGGAAATACAGACGTCCTCGGTCAGCTGTGAGACGCCGTGCTGAGAGGCTCGCATCGATCACCGTAGCTCTTGACCTCCTCAGAGTGTTTTATAAACACTGGTAACCCATTCTTGCTGCCCAGACCGCAAGGGTGAGGGCAGTGATCACCCTTCCTGTCTCCGTCTCGGTCCAGGGGCTGGTGCCCTCGGGGCGCGCGGGGCGCTGTGGCCGCACAGGTGAGGACCGCAGCCCTGGCTCGTGGGTTCAGAAGCAGCACGGCCCGTCCTCGCTCTCCTCAGCGGCGGTCGGAAACGTCTTGCAGCCAGATGCTCGGCTGGTGTCAGCGAGCGGCGCACCGCAGACCTCCACCAGCTGCGGGGCTGCCCCCTTCGCCGGAGCAGGAAGGCGGCTGGGGGAGCGCGGAGAGGCTGTTCCTGGTAACCTCTCCGCCAACCTTCATTCGGGTAAGTGCCTCCATATGTTAGCTAATGCTAATCAAAACCAACGGCACCGAGGGGCGTGCAGGATGTGTGCGTGTAATGGGAGTTACCCCCGATCCTGCCCCGCTGCAGCCTTTCTCCCCTTCTGTACCCACCTCTAGGTTTGGGCACTCCCCCCACGATGGATGTTTAACTCTGCTCCCTTGGCCTGAGCCATGCCCTGCGTGTAATATTGCTCCAAAGGGCTGCCCTGTAAGCAACGGTGCCCATCGGCCTGGAGATACGTTGGGAAAGGACACGGAGGCGCCGCTTCTTCTCCCCTCAGCCTCCACGCGCTTGCCATGCACTGAGACAGCCCTGAGCGCAGGCATTTCTCAGGGCAAAGGAATTGTGCTTAAAAGGAGAAAGCAACCCTAACACCTGTGATGTTCTTCACATAACCACAAGCAAGTTCTGGCTTGCCCTTGGGGTGAGGAGAAGAGTTTCAGAAATGAATGTTCAAAATATCTGTTTGCAGAGTGGACTAGAACATCTCTAGGGGAGGCTGAGTATTTGAGCTGTCAGACTGATATTAAGAAGTGACATTTCCCAAGTGATGGATAGGATTTAGTAGTATGTGATTCCTACATTACCAATAGTAGGAGTTGCATGAAGTATTTTGAAGATGCAGGGATAAATATATTATATACACACACACATCAAAATGCATTACTTCATGGTCAGTTTTGGGGGGAAAACCTATGTGTACGGGATATATTCCCACAGAGTTCATTGTATTTCACACGAGGGTCAGTATTCTGAAGAGTGACTCAATAATGTGCTATCCTATACTCAAAATCCCAGGATTTACCTTTTTAAATTTATTTTTAAGCTATCATTATCAGTTTTGATAGAGCTGTCCTATGTGTTGGCATTGGAAATACATCCAACAGCAAATTCAAAACACAGTTTAACAGAGGTGCATGTGTCTAAATACAACAAACAGCCTATCTTTCATCCTCAGTCAAGGTGGCAACATTCCTGTTGAGTTATTGTGGGCCAGAGGTGAGTACAAAACACCGTATCTCCACTCAACCACCCCATCAAACGGGCCTAGTATCTTTGCAGTAGTCGAAAGGTAGCATGAACAAGAAAACAGGCATGCACTGTAGAGTACCATTCTAGCATTTGGACTCTACAGAAAATGAACATAATGTAGGTAGCCTAGCGGACTGGATGTAAGACTGAGAAGCAACAAAGAAATGGAAAATACATGAAATTATCATGGTTTTCATGCTGCCTCCCCAGCATTTGCTCCATTTGTGTATACCTTGACTGGCCCCGAGGTGCCTAAAACATGATACTAACTTGTAACTTTTATTCATACCTTTTATGTTACACCTTTAATATTACTAAGATATTTGTCACAGATGTGTTTATGGAGATTGCTTTTTGCTACTCCAGCTCTAGGTTGTGTCTCAGGTGACATTTATGGTGAGCAAATTAGTACGCAAACTGAGTTCTCTTTCTTGTGGTAGCTCTGCAGCAGATACAGCTTTCGTAAGCAGATGTTGCAAGACAGGTAGATTTTTTGCATCACTCCATACCTCTTGAGAACTGTTCAGGCAAGTAATTGGTTGAGGTAAAAAGAGGAACATTGTTAACTAAGAAGTAACCCAAGACTCTCTCTCTTTAAGAACTCATTATTTTTAATATCTGTCCCTTTTGTGGAATTTTGGCTTAAAGTGCACCATAGTAATCCCTTTTCTTTAGTCTTAGTTGAATTCTATTATACTGTATGTAACTCAAGAGGCTAATTTAAATAGTAGTTAGCTAGCTTCTCCGATTTGATATTCATAGACAAATGTCAACTCAATTTTCAAAATAGTTGCACATCTTTCACAACTTCTGCAGCTAATGCTTCATTTTAGGAAACATTATAAGCCTGGTTTGTAGTCCTGGCAAAACCCTTACTATTAGGTGGCCATTCCAAGAGCTCAAAAATCTGTAGGTGTCCATTAAATAGAGCTTTCCTACATTAATATACAACAGCCTCCTCTTTTTTTCACCTGGTGGTAGTTATTCAGCAACAATTATGTTCATTTCTGAACTCCTGTGAAATATATAGAGCTACAAATATTCCAGCCTACTAAAAGGTTCCGTTGAGATGTGTTGAGATACTTAGATATACAGAGTCGGGGGGATACTTCTATATGCAGTTCTGGGCCTTTTATACACAGCCTTTCTCCTATTGTCTGGTGGCTTGATTCAGAGGTAGCACAGATTACTATCCCCGTTTGGTCAGTGCAGCCAGGAAGTCTGTTTCATTCTACATTGCCTAATTTTGGCATCAGTGCTATTTTTCCTATAGAGGACAGGAGGGTTCAGTTGTTGAATACGTTTTTGGTATGGTAGTTAATAATGCTGTTGCACTAGCCCTCTGCTTAGAATCAGTGAAATCTGGGCGTATATTATTCCACATATTGACGTGACCATTTCCACCTGTGCCTTAATGAAAAGCACACGGTGCAGTGTCACTGTAAGGTAGCCTGGGGTCTAACAGTGGGCAAAATGTGCTGCATTCCAGTTCTGCCCAGTTGTTTATTGGTCTTGTGCTTCCAGAAGTGAAGGACCCCAAGCTGCCAATCAGCTGAAACACATGTTATGGGTTTTTGGATATATTCGTTCTGACAGCCTGGAAAGCACTAATGTTAACAGAGCGGAAGTGTTCACATCACAATTGCTGTCAGATCCTACAAATCTAAGCACCTTGGAATTAAAAACACACTTACTACCACAATGAAAGTGATGCCAAAGTCAAACCAGTCATGAGCGCTGCACAGTCCTGGCCTGATACTGATGGCACTATCCGCAAAGGTCACTGTACTGTCAGTTAACACAGAAGAAATCATCACCAAACTGGGCACTCTTTAGTATGAGATGTCATACTTGCAGGAAAGATGTTATACTTGCAGGAAATACTCTTCAGGCTAAGCAATCTGCAAAATACAATCTGCAAGATGAACCTGACTAGGGGAAGAACACGTGAACACCACAGAGCAGCCTTTGTTGGACCTCCTCACCAATACAGCATCAGCGTGGAAGTACTGATGGTCAGATATGTGCAGCATTTCCATACCACAACTCTCTAGGCTATGTGAAAGGTCCCATTGAGGGATCCCATTCCTGATCGCTTCAGCAGCCACCAAACTGGCACAAGTGATGAAGACAAGCAATTATTTCAAGCAGATGAGCTAAACCTAGCCTATGGCTGAAATCTTGCTGCTTCGAGAAGCAGCTAATGGAAACAGGACTGCACTATTGCTCCAGTGCTGGTCAGCAATAATATTGGTGGTCAAGTGGTAATGGACTTAACCCTAAGCTTGCATCTTAAGCCAATTTCTGGGCAGATAAAAGCGGTCCTTTAAAGCTGTTCCATTGGGTTTTAAAAAGGAAAAATGAGAAGGCTTCACTAGGGAACTTGATCTCTTGTAATGTTTATTCTCACCAACCAAGAGCAGCAATTAATATCTCTTTCAGATGGTGAGAATCTCTTTCAGATGGTGAGAATAAACAGTCTTGTAGACATGCAGAGGAAATGGAAATGACATATGAATTTTGATTAACCCACTTTCCTCAGCTTTGCTGCACAGTGCCAAAATATAGCGATATGAATCCTTCAGTTGCTTGCCATAGAATCTTCCCAGGCTGCTTTGTTTAACTGAAAGTAGCAGTTTCACATACATACCTGAGATCTGCATGATTCTTGTGAGCTGATCACCAAAAAGGTGCCTGAACTGTTGGTTCTTTAGCTCTGTTGCGAGATACGCCTTCTTGTCACATTCCTCCAAGAATATTCCTCTTAAATGCAACCATATGATGGAAAAATCTCTCATGATATCATTTATTTTGATACCTCTGACCATCCCTTTCCTTGTAGCCTCAAACACTGCTTGGACTTTCCACAGTGTTTCTTGCATGTTGATATAAACTTGTATGGTGAAAATCTGATGTCATCTGCAGCTGCTGAACCGTATTTCAAAGATGAAGGCATTAACCCTTTCTAGCATAATCTCTCTTGTGAAAGAGAGAACATCATGCTGCCCAAACAGTGTCAGCTGCCTAACTATTTATGTCAGTATCTACTTGCCAGGCCCAGGGCTCTGCTGGTGTAAATTGGCACTGCTCCATGGAAGTCAATGAAGCTGTAATACTCATCCTTGGCAGCAGATAATTTTGACCTTCCTCCTTGGACTCTGCTTTATTTTATCAACTTCCAGTCTTTGGACATCTGGTATCATAAAGGGATTCAGCTGCGGAGAGGGGGTTTCTATGGATATATTTCTCCCATAAGGAGATTGACAGTGTTCAAATCACAAAACATTTCAGAGCTGTGTGGGGAGTATGTGGGAGGAGAGAGGAACAAGGGGAGCGGGAAGGCAAGGTGTCTTATTTCCCCTCTCACCTCCTTCATCTCAGGTCCTGATGTCCTCCAGGATTTGTTTGTAGTGTTAACGCAAAGGTGCTCCAAAGGAGTGGTAAATGTGGGCCCCACATGTGCTAATGTAGCCTAGGCCAGGCCGAGGAATGCACGTAATATTTCACTTGCTGGAGTGTATCTCTGACAGCTTCACTTTAGGCTAGATCTCTGCTGCTGTGTCCCTGCCCTCTCCCCTAGCTGCTGGCCCTGCTGCTGATTCCTCTCCCTGGCTTGTGGCCTGGACACAGCTGACCTTCAGTGACGCTCACAGCTCTATGCCAAGTGTGTTTCCTTGCAAGGGCTTATCTGCCTTTTTAGTGCTCTGAGCTGCAAGGCTCAAATATCGGCAGTGCAAGGGGGATGAGGAGATGTGTGCCTGCAGCAGTGCCACTCACTGCAGACGTGCACGAGGAGTGTGATGGGACTCTAATGGGGTGCAGAAGGGAGCAAAATGAAATAAGACAGCAAACTGAGATAAGCAGCCGTTCAGCAATGATACATCCTGCCTTCAACCTACGTTAAAGGTTCTGTGAGTCAGAGAAAAAATCAGCATTCCTTTCCCTTCAGCCCTTATGATGTAGACAGATGGCCTCATGGATGACTAGAGGTACCAAAAATGGCATCGTGTGAAAGGTGTCGCTATATATAACATGTATCACTGTCATAAAAGACAAGGAGGTTAGCCTTTCTTTTGTTCTGCAAAATACGGCCCTTCTGATCTGCAGCATATGCTCCTGTGCTATTGATTTACTGCCTGATAATAATGACATTTCATAACAGAACAGTTATTAAGGACTTGTTAATCTTGCTTAAGGATGATATTCTTCAAAATGTTTGAGCAAAATTCTTTGCGTTTATGTTTAAGTGCAGCTTTAAATAAACTTAGATGACTAGCTGTATCAAAGTTTTAATTGCCAGAACCTTGTTTTCAGAAGCGAGTAGCTCAAAACTAAGTAGATTGCCTTGTGATATAGAAGTTTTCTCCTTAGCACAGAGTCTATGGCTCCTTTCCCATTCTTACCAGGTTTTTGAAATTTTGCTGAAGCCCTGCTATGCTTCTAGTATTTCTGTCTCACCCCTTTAATCTCCCTCTCTGTCTCTCCCAATCCAAAGGCAACGAGAATACACATTTTCTGAAGTATTTCTGATTCAAAGCTAAGTGGATTTTACTGAAATCTGTAAGGGAGCTCTCCCATGATGGATTAACAGTTTTCCTTGCCAATTAGCACAGAAAATATTTCTCTGCATATGGGACGTCGATGAGCACTCTGTGCATGGAGCAAGTGGTTCTGTTATTAAACATCCACATTGTGCCAGTGTATAGAGGTGTCGGCCAGGTTAGAGTCCCATTGTCCAGGCTACTTTCCAGGGCATGTTCCAAATTCAGAGCATGTATTATATGTTATCTTCACTTGTTTGCATAACAGCAACAAAGTCTTTAACCGAATTATCTACTTAGTTTTTTTGTATGGTCATTATTTACTTTGCATGTGTTAGAGGGAGTTGTTTTTAAATGGCATTATGCTTTTAAACAGTTCATGAGAGTATACATCTCTTTCTGCTGTTCACATCTGCGAAAGCTTTTGTGTAGGAGGTGCCAAACTGGGGTTTTCTATCTGTAGTGCCCTAACTGTGTGCAGAAGTGGGTCCAAACACCAAAGCTCTTTGATGTGAACAGAAAAACTCCCACAGCTTAGTGCTGTAGGGATCCTGTGGAAAAAAAAATAAACAACTTGCACTGGTGTCTTGATTATATGTCTAATCTTTCCACTTTAACTTAGTTTAGAAATTGATTTTTAGTTCAGTAAATGCGAATAGCCTTGTGACTGACCTATTCAATTAAATCTAGTCTTATGTTTAGCCTGCATTTACAGGGGTCCAGACACAGAAGACTTCTTTTATAACTGGGGCTCTGTCGTTTTTAAGAATTGTAGAAACATGAATTAAAATATCTGAAAATGTTTGAAGCTCCCCCTTTGTAATATTTGAAGGGGACTTTCTAGTCTTTCTTGATATGTTCACAAAGTCTTTTCATGTCAGGGTCAGGTACTTCTTAGAGAATATCAGGGAGCGTTGAGGAAAAGCAGTTGATGAAAGGCACTCAGGCCTCTGTTGCTATTGCTTGGCTCCCTTTATTTCTTAAGATGATTAAAGAGAAAGTGATTGGATTTGAGATTCCTTAGGCAGGTTTGTGTGTTTGTTTTCCCCTGGAGAGGTGAAAGATGGTGCAAGAGGGAAAGCAACCTTATGTCTGCCAGGATGTGCATGTGCAAACCATAACTGCAGAGCAGCTTTAAGTTTACACCTCTGTGCTGAAAACCCACGTGTTTTTTTAGGTAACTTGTTTGTTTGTGTCCTTAACCTGACAGTGGGATATTGCCCCTACCTCAGTCAATTTAATTAGTTTGCTGTTGATCTATATTTATTTATTTATTTTTCAAGGTGGGGAGGAACTGGTTCTATTAAACCAGAACAAACCATTCGGCTATAAACACAGGCTTGTGTGTGATCAAATGTTGGACCAATTTAACTCTGGGTATAGGATTTCACAGTCTTAGTTAAGCTGGAGTAGCTTTACAAACAGAGACTGTGGGCTGCCTTTAGCCTGCAGTATACAAGATTGGTTTGGTCTTGTAAAAAGCGCAATAATTCTCCTTACACCATGTCTAACACTGCCGCTCCGGTGGCTTTCATTAGCTTAAGCAAAGTGGCTGAATTAGACTAGGACCAGTTATGTATGAAAAAGGTCTGGAAAGGAGGAGAACCACCAGGATGGTAAGAGACTATTAATGGAGTTAAAATGAATTTTAAGAACTTTGGTTTAGGATATAAATTGGGAAGCCCGTACTAAGTATTAGAGAACCTGCAGATGGGGGCAACAGCAACTCACATTGCTACATTTTATTAGTGCTCTAACTTGCCATTCGTTTTACAGGGCAGTCAGAATAACCACAGGTGGCTTTTATTGCTTCTGGAAAACAGGTATGAACAGCTGTCATATTTAAGCTAGAGAATTCCTCCTGTTAGTTTGCCACTGGTGGAACTTTCCTGAGAAGAAAGTTCTTCCATTGGACCTCCAGTGTCTGGAAACCAAACATGCTCTTTTTCTCTGAGTTTCTTCTCTCACTGTGCCAACATTGAATCTTTTATTTTTTTTTTCCCCACCACAGGGTGTTTTTTGATGTTGTTGTTGATGATTGTTTTCATTTTTGGTGTTTTCTTTTATGGGTTTGAGTCAGCTGTCTTAAAAGAGGAAGATTTGACCATCTGGTTCTGGGAACAATCAGCATCTAAGAGGCATAGCTGGTTTGCACATCATTCCAGCCTTGGTTAAAATAAACAGAACCATCATCCTCAGAAAATAAGATGTACCAGATGTAAAACAAGTTCAAGCTCTGTGAAGAGCGACTGAAATTTATGCAGCACTTGAGAGAGATCTAGGGATTAACAGAAGGGTGTTATAAATGAAATTCTAGTTTCAGTTGCTTCTGATGCCTTATCTTGAAAGGAGAAGAGAGTGGAGGAAAAACATCAGCAAAGAAACTAAAGGGAAGCAGAACCCTGAAAATTGCAGGCTCCTCATCACAAGTATCACAAGTTCTTTTTTCTTCTTTTTTTTTTTTTATTTGGAATAAGCTGGCTCTGGAGGTGGGGGTACAAATCTCTCCCCTGACAGGGTTGCAGCAAGCGCATTCTCCGCGCTGCCGGGAATTGCCCGGTACAAGAAAGCGCAATTAGGCAGAGGCGTCAGGGAGCCCTGAGCAGCCGCGCTGGCGAGGGGCTGCCCGGCTTGCAGGGTTATTGTTCCTTTGCCTATTCAAGTGAAGTGGCAGCCTGTTAAAATTTAGAGTCCTCAGCCCGCTGCCGCTGCTCGTTCCTGCTCTATGTGGAGCATTGCTGTTTCTGTGCCTTTAGTATTATTACTGTTAATGTCAGCATCTCTCTGACTCTCCTGTGAACCTGTGGGTTGCATGTGCCTCGTCCTTTTTTTTCTTTATTTTTTCTTTTTTAATGACAAACTTTAACCCTTCTTTTTTTACCCTCTGCCTTTCCTTCCGAATAGCCCTTACCCTGCTTATGTGAGCAGCTGACAAAGAGAATAAGCAATTTCTTAGCCTTTCAGTGTTGAACTGCTTCTGTTTTTGTGAGTGGCCTTTGCACCTGTTGTGATAAGCAGAGCCCCCTTCACAGCAGCACTGAAAAGGGGGCAATCTTTTTTTCTTAAAGAAAAAAAAAAAGACTATTCTTTCTTTCAGTGAATGCCAATAATTAAGAAAAAGGCTCGAGTCTGCAGTGGATTCTTTAGCCTTACAAAACCTAGTATTTATATAGAGCAAAATGAACAGAGAGCGAGGCACCTTTCTCCTCTGCTTGGTGAGAACTATCTGGAGCAGGCTGGTCGCATGAGCAAGACAGGATGACCAGTTCACTTAAATAAATGTGGCTTTACCCCACCCCGCCTTGTCTGTTCTGTTTATACCTCCAAACCGTGTTTTCCTTGTGTGAACTTGCCTAATCATGTGCAGCAAAGCATACAAAACAACTTGCTCTGTCAAGAAAAATAAATCACAGCTATTTAGCATTTTAAAAAATGTGCATTTTGATGTGCTTTTTAATATGTCCCTTCTCTCTCTAAATTGCGAGGCGCTGGTAGCTCTGGAGCTTTGGTTGCTGAGGTTTGGTTTGCGGGGCTGTGCCTGCACGTTTTAACAGAAGAGCTGTCCTGTTCCCCCGTGGGGTGAGTGAGCGGTGTGCCAGCTCCAGGACAAGGAGCATGTGTGGCATGTGTGGAGGTGTGACAGGGGCATTCAGAGACCAACCTTTAGCACAGGTCTGAAAAAGGCTCCGTGGACACACACAAAAAAAAGCGAGTGGAAAGGCTACCCGGCTGCTAACACAATGCAGGAGAAGGCCTTGGCTGCTGTTCAAAGCTGCTCTGAGTGAGTGTTTCAATTTAATTCTAAATTAAAAGCAGCCAGTGTTGTATAGCACAGGGAAAAGATTATGTATTAATGCTTTTTCCCCCTGACATAATCCTAATGATCGCACTAAAATAAATAAAAGTTAAGCCTTCTTCCCCTCTTTCCCCCACTGCTATATAATTCTGTGGCTAGCAGCCAGATTTTTGTAGGTGAAAAGAAGACGAAAGAGGTCCCAGACATGTAACACTGATAGGGATCATGCACTGCTGACCTCTGCTTTGACATTCTTTCTCTTCCTTTGCTGTTGACGTGCTTTGCTTCAGGACCCCATTGAGTGATAAGTAAGAAAAGAACCAGCTTAGCAAAAAGTCAGCGTAAAATTGAACTTGCCAACAGAAAGAACTGCAGTCACCATGAGGCGGTGACTTACTGACAGTGCTCAGTGAAACAGTTCGAACTGGTCCTCCGGAAGCACTGGCATTAGTTTTTGCTGGAGCAGGTGAGTGATACCTCACTCTGCTCTCACTGGAAAATGTCTTTCTTCTCAAAAGCTGGCAGTGATAAATGATACCTTCCAGGGAGCTATGTGGTCACATTTCAGTGGGCCGAAGGGAATTACCCTCTTGGGCAGAGGTGTAACAAGATCTGGCTGGAGCAAGGCGCAGCTCTGAGGCCGTGAGGCCGGAGCTGGCTAGCTGGGCTGGAGAGGAGCTGGCCCTTGGCACGGCTGCTGGAGGGGCCCCTGCGAGCCCTGCTGAGCCCGGGTAGCTGATGGGAAGTACTGAAAACACCCACGAGGCACAAATTCACGCCAGAAGTGTGACATCAGTTGAGATGTGGAAGTCAGGAGAGGCAAAGCCAGAAATGAGATGCCACAGATGCCGGTGACTTAGGAAAGTGCAGAGTGTTGGCTGAGGCAGCAAGGCTTTCTTCCACTTTATTGCTATTTCTGAACTCCTGTCTATCAGCTCAGCAGCCGATAGACATAAAGTCTCTGCTCCTTTGGTTTTGTTGTTTAATACTTGCCAAGTGTTTGACTGTACTACCTCGGCATGTGCCTGTAGATTCCAGAATTGCCATGCCTCCCATCCAAGAGACCAGCCAGCACTGGGATTTTGGAGCCAGCTGAAGTGCGTGCATGTGGGCTTGCTGGTGCTGTGGCACTCAGCAAAGCATCCTGATTTCAGAGATGCCCAAGCACTCTCCTCCTCTGGTGTCCGTTCCCTTGTGTTAGGGTACAACAGCCCAACTGGAGAGTCTCTCTCAATTTTCAGGGTAGAAGTCACCTCCTGGGGCTGAAGCTTCCAAACTCAATCCCCTTTTGCTAGGAGCTGAGCATACTGATTGACATCCTCTGGCCAAAAGCTGCGACATCCGAGGGTGAGAGTAGACACAGGGACACGGGGAGGTGATTTGTGGCAGGTGGCACCTCACATGGGCACGTGCAGAGCTCGTGTCCCAGGGCCCTATCCTCAAGGCTCACGTGGCCAGGTCAGGAGAGATGGTGGCAGTAACTGCCAGCAGCCAGTCCCAACAGTGGGAAACACTGTCCCCTGCTGCCCCTGCGATGGGGGTGACAGTGGTAACCTGCCTGGCTTTCCTAGGAATTGTCCTAGACGAAGCAGGTGACAGTCACGGTTTCGCCGCAGTCTGCTGACCTCATCAGCTCCCCGCCTCCTAGGCCACCCCAGCAGAACAGCTCAGCACTCGAGGTTCCTCGGGGTTGACGTCCTTCTGACGGAGCGCTTGTGCAGGGGTGAGGAACGCTCACTCGTCTGTGCTCTGACAAGCCCTCGTGGCGAGTCCTCCTCTGCCAGGGCAGACTCCGCAGAGCCTGGAAGACTTGCATTTCAGACTTCAACAATGTGCAAGTTAGGAGGACCCAAACAAAGAGGGAAACAAAACACTTAAGCTGGTGCTTGGGTTGTGTCCCCGCTGCTCTTCTTACAAAGCTATAAATAGCAAGTGTAATTTAACTTCTGTTGCTATTTCACAACTTCTTTCTTCCCCTTTCTTCCTCCTTCTCTGATTTGATGTGGCAGACTCTACAGAGTATTATTTTCCATCTGTGCTTGCTCTGCCCTTTCCCCAGGATGCAGGAGATTTGTCTGAATTATTTTAATTGGCAAATGCTTTGTTCCAATAGTGGCTGTGATAGAAATACTTCCAGCGCTAATAGCTCGGTCCTGTTCACTGGTGCAGCTTGCTGCCAGGCACCCCTGTCTAGGGACCAACTCAGCTCTGCCATGGGTTGTATGATGTGAAACCATTCTCAGAAGAGACAGATTAATGCTCTGCTCTTCCTTCCCAGAGGAGCACAGTGAGGCCCCATTTTGCCTTCTGGAGAGCTCCAGCTCTTTCTCCTCTCATTCCCTCTGCCAAATCTGATCTCTCCCACACTCTTTGCTCCTGCTAAAAAAGCTGAGCTCACATCTACTTCATCCTCAGGGTTTCAAACACCTCCTGCAGTCTACCTGCTTCATCCCTCTTGCCAGCCCAGCTGGCTTTGTTTTTGCAGAGAGGCAGACTGATATCTGCATTGGTCTGTCTCCAGCTCCACATTTTTGCTGATTCTTCCACTCATGATGGCTGAGGTATGGTTGCGGAGAGCTGCGCCCTGTGAGTACAAGCGAAACCTCGTCCGAAAGCTAAGTCAAGATGTGGCTGTTCTCCAGAGCGCTCGTGCAGCACCATCCTCAGAGACCAGGCCTCAACTGCAATAAGCTCGCAGGGACCTGGGGTAAATTTCAGTCAGCACCGAATTGTTAAACTCTGTGTTTGTCAGTGCTCTCCAAACTAGATTCAAGGGGGTCTCGTGATGCCAGTTAGCAGACACGGTGGTTGGCTCCCTCGTAGGTGCTGCTGGAAGAAGGAGAGCAGCCTCCTCCTGATGTGCCTTATCCAAAGGGCTCCTCGCACGCAGGGGAGCTCCCTGGCTGGTAGCAGAGGATGAACAAACAGTGCAGTAAGAATCTGGCTCTGCGCTGAGACTCAGCTTTCCACCCATGGGCCTCCAGGCACTCATTGAAATGCTGCAGGAATGCTACCTGGACACATCTGTAAAACAGGATTATTAAACTATTTTTAACTGGAAGAAACAAGCATAGATCATTCCAGGAAATCACATAGGAGTGTTATGGCAGAAGCGGAGAGAGAACATGATATTGCCTAGCTCTTGAAACTCTCCCATAAGTTTTTATTCCCCATAAGCTTTTATTCTTTTAAATATATGTCAATAGTAATTTTTATGAATTTCTCCTTATGAATTCCTTTTACGCATTTGCTGCTTGCTGGTCAAGGAGAAGGGTTAGTCACCAGCCCTGAAGACACTAGCTTCTAAATAGAGGTTTTTTTCTTGGTTAAAAGTGTTTTTTTTTTTCTTTTTTTTTTTACTGGGTGAAACTACCTGCTAGCCCTAAACATTGAGGCCCTGAATCCCACAAAGGAAACCATGTGCAGAGCCCTGCTTAGCTGCATACATGGAGAGAGATGTCCAACTGTGCAATTCGCTTTGTAGGATATGGATCTTAAAACAGAAAACCCATCCTAGAAAATTTAACGATCATAAGACCTTGGTCCATAGTTAGAAAATCCAGCAAACTTGCCTTCAGCTTGAAACAAGGAGATATCACACAAAACTCTGTTTTTTGCAACTTGTTCTAGAACAAGAAAGTGAGGGCGGATACAAAATAGAAAAATCCGTGTATCACATGTGAGGCTATTCTTGGTATGTCTGTGGATTGACTGCTCTGGTTTCTGTCATGCAGAACTATCTGTGATGGGCATTTGATTAAAACTCAGCAAGCATTTACACACAGATTCCCACAAGGATGTTTTTGAAGCTAGTGAGCCTCAATAGCTATCAAGTGAAATATGATGTAACTGGGACCCTAAAGGCCTGGGGTAATGTCCAAAGAGCACCCATGGTGGCATTAGGGAAGCATGGGAAGCCAGACACTTTCGCTGCAAAGGGAGAAAAGCCAGACACTAATTCTAACAATACCAAAATGGACACATGTAAGCAGATTTAGTTTGATGGGGTAGGGAGAATAAAATTGTGTCTCTTCCTTCCTACCCTCCTTATCTTTAATTTAAGGCTGATGGATTGATTACCATTTGTTATGGTAAGTCCATATGTGTACAGATCCAGTGGTAGGATTAGGTTCCTCCTCCTTTGTTACTTGAAGTCAATCGCAGTTCATTAAATCTCTCTCATCAGTCCCACCACCTGCTCCTCTTCCTTTTCTGACCCGAAGTCACATGCCCATTTACCCTCTTCCCTTTGTTTTCTGTTTGTTTCTCTTTTAATTACATTTCTTGATCTTTTCCCCACCAATTATTTTGAGGAGAGAATTGGTCAGAAAACATCAATGCAAATGAAATTGTGGTTATGAATAGAAACAAAGAAAAGCTCAGAGTGTCTTTGTTTTTAATTTTCTGAACAGCTCTGGACCTGCACTTGAGATCCCAGCCTATCCCTCCCTTTGGCTTGAAACATGGACTCCACAGACTGCTAAAAGCGCAGGAACAGGGTCCATCTTTACTCGCCTCTGGTGAAGATCCCATGAAGGATTTAACAGGCTCCTTCAATGCTCATTGGAGTTGTCAGCTTTCTCTGTAATCCAGACAGATCTTATCCTCAGCAGTTTCAGGTCTTGACTGCATATAGGTGAAAAATGCAGGGCCTGCCGCAAGGTGAATGTAGATTGAGAGCCAACTGTTTCATTGCCTTTGGGGTGCAGCTGGGCGGTTGGATCACGGGAAAGGCCTTTGCTGGCTAGCTTTCCTTCCAAGTCATAGCTGAATTAAACACCCAGAGAGCTTTAATAAACAGGATTTGTGATCTAAGGAGATATAGATGTGAATTACGGCTGCTCCATGGGACCCCAGCCCGGCTGCGGGTCACACTACGGTGGTTTAGCAGCTTGTGCGGCGCCGCTGCCAAGGCCCAGGGCACAGGAGTGGTCAGCAGCAGCCAAAGGAAGGAGCAGGAACACGTTTGAGCTGACCCAGTCTGCTCATCCGACCAGACTCCCCTGCCTTTCTGGGAAAGCAATGCTAAAAAACATGCTTTTTCACTTGAGTAAGGAAACAAGTCCTGATCCTGCTTTATAGACCACTGTGTTGGGGGAGACCTTATGTTGGGGGAGCAATAGCAAAAGCAGAGCAGGCAGAGGAGAAGGTGCTTTTTCTGCTTCCAGTAGATGAGCCTCAGAACAGCCTGAGACCAAGTTCTGAAGTTTAACCAGCTGTTTGGCAGGCTTGGACTCATCCCTTTATTTTTTTCCCCTGGGTCACTGCAAATCCTCTTTCTCACACCCATCTCCTTGCTTTACAAATGTGCGTGCTATGCGCTTGCAATAGAAAAACACATGCACATGGGTTTAGATGATGTTTAATCCCCAAATGGAAAAATAATTGGAAAAGCCAGGTGACAATTTTAAAACTGTATGCCAGTTCTCTGCGGTCAAGATATAAAGGAGTCAATATGTTGCTGTTCACAGGTGCACGTGGGCAAGTAAAACTTGTGTCTATTAACAACCCGTTTCCTTGCCTCTAAAGTGCCTCACTTTGTTGAAGTAAGTGCTGTAACACACCCATGCGACCCCATGCTGGAGCAGTGTGGTTTATTTATCTGTTTTTTCTTTTTTTTTCAAATCACATTTCACTTATAAAAAAAAACCTAAAATAACCATAACAACAAAAACAAAACCACAAACAAACAAAGAAATAAAAAATATAGCTGATCTTGCATTTTGGCACCAACATGAAGGTTAATTTTATTTGAGGTAGTTCAGACGCTGACAGAGCTTAAGATAGGTAGGGTGGAGCGTAATTAGGTGACTCTTAAGTGGTCAGAGGTCCGATGATTTAATTCATTTTGGATAAGCAGTTGTTGGCCTGGATGCGTAGCTGAATTTTACTCAAACCTTATAGACTTTCACATGGGCTGGGAAATCCAGGACAGGGTGGGTTTTGCCTGCTGGGTCCTGTGGGACCAGCATTCTCGTGGCATTTCGATGCTCTTGATTTTGTCCCCATGGGAGGACTGGAGCAGCGCGGCTAACAAGGGACCCAAACCTGCGTGTGCTCCATCAAGAAGCGAGGGAGGGAGAGGAGAGCGCAGCTCTGCCAGCCCGTTTCCCCACACTGACCCAAATATCCAGACTGGCAAGCTAGAAGGCGAAAGGTAGACCAGTCTGACATTTTTTCTAAGCAGTTCCTGGGCAAACTGTTGAGCAAGGGGAAAGAGAGGCCAGCTGTGCTGGGGTGCTGAGTCCCAAAAGGAACATCCCCTTCCCAGGCCAAGCAGACCCGCAGAGCCCCGGATTACTCCGCGCTTTGTGTGCAGAAAGGGCTTCGTCTCCGCTCGCGGCTTATGGCTTTGTGACGCGCAAAGTCACTGCTGTAGCTGAGCTCCCGAAAACCAGCGGCTGTGCTCCTGCAGCGCCCGGATTAGGTACGTCTTTGCAATATCGAGCTTTGCATACAAGGCTGCTTACTTAGCAGGCTTTAATCTGAAAGGCTGTTTGTTTGCAGCTCATATTTGTGTCCCATATTCCTAAAATGGTAGAAGGACTTCCTCAGGGGACCGCGAGGTAGTAAAATATTAAAGGACTGTGCATCAAATGACCAGAGAGCCTCTGTGGCGGCTGTGTTCAGAGCCACGCTGCAGTTCCTGCTGGGGGCAAAACGGGAAAATAGCTTCATTCAGCTGCGAACGCTTTGAAGCAGCCGAGGCTGCCGCGGCAGAGAAGCTACAGAGGCTTCTAGGGCTGGTGGATTTTTCCTTGGGCTTCACAAAGGCCCAAACTTCCTCTGTGTTTTGGTTCTAGGAAAAGGACAACTGCAATGGTTGAAACATATTTCTGTGTCAAATGGGTATAAATATAAAGTTCAGATCCAAATATCCACCTGTCCCTTTTCCCTGCGGTCTTGAGAGACCTTGAGTGAGCAGCAATGAGTTTCACCAGGCGTCATGGTGCAAACTCATCTGGGACATGTCTGCGTGTAGGTCTAGATCTGAATCAAAACTTGAGATGCTTCTTTTATGCCGGATCAGCCTCAAACTGCCCTTTGAAATGTTCTCACACAGCGATGACCTTCAGTTTCTGATGCAAAGCAGTGCTCAGGCTCCTCTCTAGCGCGAGCTGAACAAAAACCAGCCCTGTGAACAAGTGAATGTTGGTTCAGGAGGAAAGGCGAATGCGCATAGGCTGTAAGGAACGGGCACGTGAGCCTTCTGCACGTGCACTGGGCTGAAGGAAGCATATGACTGTGACGCATTCTGCAGGTAACGTAAAAGAGATTTGGGCAATCCCCGTCATCTGAAATATATCTTTTAAGTGAGTCATGAATTATCAAAAAAAAATCCCCTTCAAGTCTTTAATCAGTCTCAGGAAACCATACTAAGATATAGACTGACAAAAAAAGTAGTATATCCTTCAGACCCTGACAAAACACAAACTCTCATTTCTTTCCATTCCTGGACAAATCTGACTATCAGAACAGTGTTCTTGCAATTTCTTTAAATCCCAGGCGAAGATTTCAACGTGCAGAATAAATGTAAAATATTAAAAAGATTTTTTTTTCACAGTTAATTCTATCAAGTTCCCAAATGGGGAATGCAGGAGGAAAAAAACACTCCTGTAGCAGTAGGAACCCAATCCTGCCTGCTTTGGGTGCCTGAGAAGAGGTATAGAAAATAATGCGATTATTCATGTGCATAAAGGTTGTTGGATCAGGCCCTGTCTTTGTAAAATATTTAATTACATACCATCAGACTCATGTCAGCTATGAAGAAGCAATAAAAATACTAAAATGTGTCAGTGAGCAGTATTAGTAAGTGTAGTGATATAAATCCATTAAGCTTTTATGTATATCTCATGCACAGAAGTCAGCAAGTCTGCGCCAGTAATCGTTTGCGAGCAGTGCCCTGGCATCGCAGTGCACATTCGAGCAAATTATTATGTCTGTTTTGCCACTTAGCACACAGATTCCGCTGTGTGATGCATTACTCCGCTCTCGGGCGGGGAATAGGAGCCACAGGCCTCTCCACTACTCATTTCTGTAGCAGCTTTTCAGACATTGTCTTCCTCGCTGAGAAGGTGAAGGTTTTATTGCTTTACTTTGATTGAGAAGCAGCAGCCAGACGCACAGGGGTCCTGCTGCTAAAAATACCACCAAGGCGACGCACTTGAGCTTGACCAGAGGATAAAAATTGTGACAAAGGAGAAGCAGGTCGTCAGCGTCACGATGACTTTGCCCAGGATCAGCTCACCCGCGATTCTTAGCGGGAGCTTAAAGGGAGGGTTTTGCTGCTGGGGAAGATGAGCACCAGGAAGATGTGGGGTTTGCCCCTCTTGGGGCTGGCAGCCAAAGGTGACAGCAGGAGCCAGGCTGCGAGAGGCAGGGAGGGCGGCCTCGTCCCCAGGCGCCGGGCAGCACCAGGGCTCCCAAGGGGGTTGCATCAGCGGCTGCCGCAGCACTTCGCAGAGTTGCATCACTTGTGGCGACTCTCACCTGCCTTGTTTGCTAATGACGGGCTCCGTGGGGAAAGGCAAGGCAACCCACGACGGAAAACAAGAACACGGATAGGAAATACCCTGGAGCAAGTGTAAACCGTGGGGAGAGAGGGTGACAAAACACGCGACTACTCCTCGGCGCGTCCTTAGTCGTCTCTGCTGACGTGGTGGCGGGGAGTGGGTGTGCGGCACGTCGCGATTTGACACCGCATCTGTAAATGCAGCGTGATCAGGAGCAGGCAGCTAGGGCAGCGCTTCCTGCGTTTGACCGGCTATCCTGCACAGAAGTGGGGCTAGCAAGCGCATTGCACTTCCATAGCAGACTTAGCTTGCCCTGCTCTTCCATATAGTGTGCTGAGGCTCTAAGCAATTATTCTAAAGCAAAATATGATTTTTTATGCATTTATGCACAAACATGCTGCAGTTTAGGTTCTTCGCTCGAGTCCCTGTTCAGCACACCATGCTGGCCTCCAGTCACTTTGCTGATCTTTATTTTTTCCTTTTTTTCTTTCATTTCTTTTTCCTTTTTTTTTCTTCAGCTGAGTGACTGTAATCTGTACCTAGTACATGCTGTAAATAACATAGATTATATTTGGTGGACAGCAGGGAGCAGGACTCAAGGGGCATTTTGAGAACCAGCAGAAGTGCAGTGGTTGGCCTGGCAGCTCTTAGGTTGCATCTCCTCCTTCTCCCCATTCCCTTCCCCCTATGTTTTCCTGATGGCTGCTTTTAGATGGATTTTTATCATGGGGGGAAAAGCACTGATGCAAAGTGGATGACAGCAGATGTGTTCCCTTAACAGGGTCTTTCAGTGAATGGCTCTGCTAATCATTATGTTTTGCTCCGTAGGACTTTTTATTCATTTAGCAGGTTTATTTCCAGATTACATATTTGTTTTTATACTGTTTCCTCATAAATACAGGCGCTGTAGAAAGAGCAGGCCCCACCATATTTCATGCAGTATTTGTTTATAGTAAGTGGGCCTCACTGAACCTGCATATACAATAAATACCCTTTCAAGATTCCTAGGCAGGAGTGGAGGGAACAGATGGTAAAACAGACCCAGGATTCCCGTTTACAAGGGGATCTTCAAATAACACGGGAGGAATGATAGCCATTAAAAAGCCTGCCTTTCTGTGCCTTTATTTTTGGCCATTAAAATTAGATGCATTAGTCTCTTTTTATTAGTGTTTTTGGTTTTTGCTCCCCTTTCACGTTCAATAGCACACTCCCAAGGACTTGAAGTAAATCAAGGTGCAGAAATTGCCCTTGTCAGCTTCATCTGTTTCATCCACCTCTCCTCCCCAGCCTTCGGTCATAAGTTAGGTATTAGAGCTAACTAGATAAGAATTAAACAAATGTCTCGGACCCTGGATCTTTGAGAGATGCTTGAAAGGGGAACATGGATCCAGGAGCAGATTTTGCAAGCGTCTGCTAAAGCTCAAACCTAGCTCGCAGCGCTGTGCCTTACAGGCACATGAAGCCTTGGAGAAGCAACTGAAGGACACTAATTTGTATATTGTTTTGTTTTTAAGCATTGAGAATGGGATTGGGAGAGGCTGGTCTCATATTTTGTTCTTCTGTGCTGTGAGACCGCCTGAGTGTGTGCGCAGCCAGTGGAGAAAGAAATGAGAGTGAAACAGTTGCAGGCTGGAATACGCCTATAGAGCCGGAGCCTCTGCTATGACGAGTTTTAAGCTCTGCTGGCTCCCTGAGAGCATCCTGGCCCACACCTGCAGTGACAGACCGCTGCTTGCTGGGCTCAGTTCTCCTCCCGTGTGGATTCTGAGCTGCTCTCTTTGCCTCTGGGGTGATAGTCCTGGACGGGTGTTTTGAGGGACCATCAGGACCCCGACAGATCCCTGTGCCCCAGGCGTCCCCTTGGGCAGACAGAGGGAATCGTCGGAGTAGGTGCAGCTGGTCGGCTGTGATCAGAGCTGGCTCCCTCTGTGCACTGCCCGCTCGGCTGGAGAGGCAGAGGGATGGCCAGACCAGCGTCCCACCAGCTCCCAAACCACCCACATCTTCAGCTGTGAGGGGAGCATGGAGTCCTGTTCTGGCAAAAGTCATTGAAATCTTCACTTGTGATAAGAAAACATCCCGAGGAAGCCAAGAGACGTAGGAGAAGGTGAATGGCTGTCAGGCTGACCCAGCACATTAGAAGGTAGCTAGGGTATTTCCATGCAGGCTTGCACTCTAGGGCCAGCATCTCCTACAAGTCATACAGCAAAATAAAACTGAGGGCACTGGAAGAGACTGCAATGGCTGGGAGAGGAACCAGCTCCCAAATAAAGAAGAGTCCTGGCATAAAGCCTCACAAACCCCCCCAAACTAAATGGCTAAAGAGATCTTGGGTTCATGTTTCAAACCTGAGTAGATTTAGCATCAGGGAACAACAGAACAGGAGAGCTGAGTTTGGATAAACAGTGGTTGTCATTTTTGTTGTTATGGGAAAAAAACATAGCCTAAGTAGGCTAGGACCTATCCAAGTATTATATGGGGAACTACCATATGGAGGGAGGTGGCCATCAATGCTGCAGTATATATGTAAGTGGAGAGCATCTCTGCTGTATGGAATCCACCAGCAAGGCACTCTCTGCAGTGTAGACACACTTTGTCTGCCTGTCCGGTGATCCTCTCTGTCTCAGTAAGTGAACAGCCACATACCCAGTGATGTCAGATCACTCTTCTGATAGCAGGAAGGCTATTTCTTCTTCGGATTGCATCAGCCAGGTGCTTTGCAGCCAGGGGTTTTCCCTCAAAACCTCAAATCTTGTTCCAGCTAAACATAGCCACCAGCCTCTTAGCTCCTGCTGCTTTTCTTCTTCTTCTTTTTTTTTTTTTTTTTGGCAGCAGTTGGCCCAGGGCACCCAGTAAGACTGTGCAGGACAGATATCAGTCCTGAATTTTGCTCTGAACGTGCCTGCCTATGAAGTGCTTCTAAATGCACATGAGTATTAGTGTAGCAGCATCGTTATCCCCGTGCAAACCAGTATGTTTTTTTGCTTCCTGGACCATTTGAATTTATTTCAGTGAGTTATCAACCTGCTCTGGGCTGGTGCAGTAGCAGTTCATGTTAGTGGGATTTACGAAGGCAGTTACGGTGTGAGGTGGGCAAGGTATGAATAGATTCATGAAAGTCTCTGCAGGATAAGGAAATGTTTTTTGCAGCCTGCTGTTACCTGATCTAGTCAATTTGACATGGCCCCTCATCACTGCAGATCTGAGCAACCTCTGCATTTAAAAATAGAAATAACAACAAACCTCTTTGCTTTTCTTCCTTCTCATTTCACATGAAAAATATTTTGATTGGTTTGAAGGCGAGAATGTTTTTTATATGTCTGTTTAGATAAGTAAGTGAATGAGTATGTGTACATGAGAGAGAGAATCCGAAGTTGCTGAAAATTAATTTGAAGAAATGAGCCTTACATTTGCTTCCTTCATTTGAGGCTAAATTCTATCATTACTTCCACAAGTGTAAATATGCAACATTGCCACTGGCTTCCGTAAAGCATGCACCTTCGATCTGGAAGCCCAAGCCTGTAGCTATTGCTTGTAATAAGAACAAGCACTTATTTTATTTTTTTTTAATGTAAAACCACTCCAGTTGCCAGGCCTTTGCCGCCGCTGCCCATCAGCAGGACAAAAAAGGGGCTGTGCTGCAGCTTGCTGCAGTGTCCCCCTGCAGCAGCCCGTCCTCGCGCCGGGGACCTTCCGGACCGTCCGCGCTGCGGAGACGGAAACGCTGCGTCGCGACGATTAGAGCGCGCTGGCTCCTGCCATGAAGTCTGCTTGCTCTGGAGGCTTAAAGCCTTACATATAGCGCAAGTTGGTATTAAATTGACTACTGTACCTTTCATTAGATCTGTTATCCACCTAGAGGCTATTTTCACTTTGAAGTGGCATTTGTTCCATAATAAGCAATGTCTCAAAATGCCGTTAATTAAAGTTTCATCTGTTTAGAGAATTTTCTTTTTCTTCTTCCCCCCTCTTTTTTTTCTTTTCTATTCAGAAGCTAGTAATTAGTCCAATAATGTGGAGACATTGTTAGTGCAGCTCATTAAATTTGGCAGTGCTCACTTGGACCTTTGAGTGCCGGGAATGTCAAATTGACCTGAAATGCAAGGATTCCATCTGCCGGGAATTACTGATGAATTGGGAATTAAATATAAATATATATATTTAACTCATTACTCATTACTTGTGCTGGATTGACAGTCCTGCAAGCACTATCATTTTATGTTCATCTACGGAATAATAAAGCTTCCCCTGGGCTGCAATCCTCATATGGAGTGACTAGCAGCAGGGATGAGAGGAAAATCAGATTCAGCAGGGATTTAATCTTTGTTCACTCGGTAGAATATACTGATGAGAGTGTCAGTTTGGGCTGGGGAAGCGAATATCTGGACTGAGGGAGACAAGCGGTGTCATGTGGGTACCCAGGGAGCCCTGAGCTGGTGCTGGCAGCATCAGAAAGCTGCTGTCACTGCCTAGGGTCCAACCAGCGGCCCAGAAATGGATTTCTGTCCCATTTCCACTTGGTCGTGGAGGGGGGAATTGGGAAGTGTCGGTGCTTCTCACTCTTTCCTCTTCTACCACGCTTTGGGAAGGGACCTGAAGCCCCACACGTAGTGGTGGGGAGGGCAGAGGCTGTGATCCCTCGTGTTCATGGTGGGGAGTCAATCCCGGGGTAGCTGCTGAAGAGGAGATGAGGGGTCAGAGGCGCAGGATCTCAGGGCCCTCTCTCGGAGCGCAGTTGGGATCTGTGTGTTAGGCCCCCGTTTGGGATCCCCCGCAGCCCTCGGGCCTCAGGGCTGGGGAGCAGGAGCTCTGCACATGAGTTGGCCTGGGCCCGAGGCCCCTCTCTCTCTCCTCCTGCCTGCCTTTCGGGCAAGGGCAGAGCCATCCCACTCCTCAGAGTAGGGAGGTTCAGCAACCTGGATTCTCAGCATCGCAAGTAGCTTATTATGGCAAGAGGAGTCTGAGGAAAACAAAAGAAATCAAATGGGGAAAGGAGAGAAGAAGCCAAGTGGAAAGCCTGTCCAGCCTGGATCAGATGGGCTGTTTAAAGCCCAAGTGTCTACACAACCACTAAACTCTAGGATCTCTCTAACATGTTTTCTCCCCAAATGGCGTGCTCTTTCCAGATGTTTTATTTCTTAAATGCTGTCATTTAACTCATCAGCTAATCTTCCTTGCTTAGAAAAGAAAGACCTCTGAACAACCTGACCCCTTAAATACAGGGCCCCAACATTTACCAAAAGCTACATTTAAATCCTCCTTCAGACATTTGTTGTTGCATCAAAGACTACCAGCGTTCGGAGTCTAGATCCACCTTCAGAACCAGCAATTACTGGATCAACACCTGGGAAGGCACAATAGAACAGATGAAATGACTAAATATTTAACAGTAAAGATCGTTTACACATTTCCAGCTTAATGTTCGTGGCCAAGGAGAGTTGAATGTTTCACATCAGGTTAGCAGGATATTGCAATATTTTGGCTGCTTATCTGAAGTGGAATGAATGGAACTGCCAAAGCTTTTGAAGTTCACTCATGAGATAATATTTTATTAATTTTCTGAGCTGAAGGCACTTTAACATCTCCTATGTGTCTTCTGAATAGTAAATGCACACAGGTCTATAGGCAGGATTCTTTCCATGTTCTCCTATTTGCTGTTTAAAACCATATGCTTCCCATGAATTGAGAAAAATCTCCTCCTCGGTTTTCCTCAGAATTAGCTTCCCTCCTATTAATTAGAAGTTATATAAAAAATGGTGCCCCTTATATTCAAAGCAGGGGTTATGTGAGCACAAGGGAAGATGCAGTCTGTTTGCCTTGTCTGCCTGTCTTCTGAAAAAGAAAATGCTGAATGAGCCACTGTGCTTTAACTCCAGCAGCAAGAATCATTTTAATTTATGGAAGAGCCCAATCTCTTAGTGCTCCTCCAAGGCACACTAGAGCGCACTTGGAGTCAGGCAGGCAGAATAAGGCAAATGAGGAAGGTGCAAGAGCTGCCTGCTGCTGACAGACACCCGTGAGATGGCCATGGATGCAGCCAGCCCAGGGAGGTGGTGTGTCCTCATCGGCCAAGGCCTTTATGAAGTTCCTTATGCCACAGCCACGGAGGGTGAGAACAGGAGACCTTGGGAGAGCATGTATCAGCCAGAAAAATACTTGCCCTGTTCGCCTCATGCATGCTATGCTTGCCCGCGTTTGCGGCTTGCACGGACTTCTACAGCAAAAGGGGTAGGCAGTTCCTCGATCTTATGTCTGGCATTTTATAAATAGGGATAGATGACAAGGAAAAATAAAAAGAATACTGAAAAAGGAATAGAATGACAGTCTTTGACCAAAAATATCGCAGTTACATTGTTTCTTTTCCTTAAAAAACATCGCTTTTTCTACATTAAGCTTGTCATAACCGGATGATTATAGTAACACCGTGAAAAGAGCCAGCCAGGATATGACACTTCTGCTTTCAAAATAGCTCTTCCTAAAATAAACCCTTCCCTCACAGACTGCTACTATGATGCTTATGGGAAAACGTGAACAGACCACTCATTCTCCTATCTTTCCTTGGAGACTGAGGAACTTTCCATCAGGTTATCTACTCCATACTCCTGTCACTCAGATTGCTAGGCCAAAACCACAGGAAAATAGTGGTAGTGTAATCCAATAAGTTTCACAAATTTGCCTTAATGACACTTTGGAAGCCTTGCAGTTTAATTGGATTTACTCTCTGCCCACAGTGAGTAAACACGTATAGCTGCCATTTGCATAAAAGCCTGGCTCTTTGCGAAGAATCCAAAAGGCTAAGGCTGAAATGGATTCTTTTGCAGGAGATGAAGCCTATGGACTTCAGCACTCAGCATCTCAAGCACTCGTACCAAATGAGACTGCATGAGCGTGGGTATGTCTGTGCAATTTGGGTTTTGCAGCCGCAGCGTTGCCCACACCACTCCTCACTGCATTGCTCATCCTTCCTCCCGTGCCAGATTAAGCTGCTCCCCCTCAGATCCGCCAGCTCATCTGCTTGCACGCTCACTCCCTAGATCCACATCAAGCAGAATAAGCTGGGCTGGAAAACTCTCAACCCGGCCAGGAGCCATGAGCTGTTGCGCCAGCGCGGCTGCAGCTGGGAGGAGGCTGCGGCAGCCAAGCAGCGAGTGCGTGGGGGCTCGTGCAGGCTCACCGTGTTGAGCGGAACATCCGGCAAAGAAGGACCTGCTGGGCCACGTGCGTGTGTCTTTTCATGCTGCATGGCAGGTGTAGCTGAAATGATTAGTTTCTTAAGATGTTTTTTTGCTAAATTTGCAGATGCTTTGCCCCATCACGGTATTACACTTATAGCTGCATTCCCACATGCACTGCATGGATGTTGTGTATAAGCAATAAGAAAGAAATGTCCCTATATGGTAGGAGACATCCCAGTCCATAACAGAAAATGATGCTCAGTTGTGTCCCGGTGATACAGGTTGTTCAAACAAAACCAGCAAAGAGCAGCAGCTGGTCAGGACGTAATGGTGTTTACTGGATCTTCCGGTAACAACGTTTAGTGAGTCACAGAGATTGCCACACCAGCTACTGCCATTGTGACATCCCTTTCAGAGTGCACAAAGACCATTTTCCAATTTTCCCTTGCTGTCTTGATAGGCGATTTCTTGCTTCACTGCTCATCACATCACTGCAAAATGAAATGTATCACCACTGTAGGGTTGCCACATTTGTGTTGTCCTTGTAGAAGTTGGACAGCTTCATTGCATTCAGGCCTAACAGAGAAACCAGCTGGGCATGTTGTGATATGGAGCTTCTTGAAAGCAGGGGTAAGATAGAGCTGCAGGTAGAAACTATTTTATTAATAGCACAGAAGAGGTTTTTACTCGAGTTAGCCTGGCTTTATCCTCACTGAGGCATCCACTAAGACTTTTAATCAGGAAATAAATCTGAGCATCTCTGAACAGGGGAAGTTCAGGTTTCTGTTCACTCCCTATGGATTGCATCCATCGTAATCGTAATTTATATTGTTAAATCCATGGGAACAGAGTGCACTTGTGCCATGCAGCAGAGCATCCTGAACGGGACACTTGCAGTTGTGGGTATATTGGCAAGCTCCCGTATCTGATGAGATGATATGGCTTTGCATTCTCATGTGTGCCTTGTCTTACCAGGGCAGGGGAAGAGATTCCTTTGTTCTCTTCAGATACTAGGAAAACAAGTCTCATTTTCCAGTGGATGTACTGAATATATGTATATGTATTGTGGACGAAGTGTTCACCCCCACCAAGGCTTTTGCTTACTCTTTTAGTGAGGTTACTGATGTGCAACCAGGCTACTGCATTCACCTCTGTGTTCGGCATCTAGGCACCTTCCTCTGCCTCTCGCTCCTCTTCCTTGTGCCTGGATGTGCCAAAGCTATTTGGCACCTCATCCTCTGGGAGGACAGCAGCACATCCCTCTGTGGCTCTTCATGCTCTGGTTGGCCTAAAGAGTAGAAGTCAAGTTAATCCCGGGCTAAAACCATGCAAGGATGCCGGGAATGCCATGCAGTCTGTGGCAGGGAGATAGTTAACGTCCTCCCCTTCTGCAGAGCGAGAGATTGCAGCTGCCTATCCAGCGTGCCAAAGTGAAAGGGGATCCAGCCCTCGGGGAAATGTGTCTGGAGTTACTTAATCCCAAAAGGATTATAAAAAGAGTACGCTCGAGGGAATCTCTCAAGCCCTCTCGATGTTAAAGAAAAACAAACCCAAACCCCCAAACCAACATCCCCTTCCCCTCGATGGTTTGCAGCAATGGATACCTCTGAACTTTCACCGAAAAACTTTGGAAGGGGCAGCGGACGGCAGTGGAAATGTTCTCCGCGCCCTCCTCTCCTCTCCAGCCTGCCTGCCAGCTTCTGTGCGGCCAGCGCTGCTCTCCTGGAAATCCTGTTCTCCTTTGGTTTCCATGCAACTGCCATTTCCTGGTCCGCCTCCCACTCCTTCAGCACGTCCTTTGGACCTTCTCATCGCCCTCCAGTTTGGGTCTCATAGTATTAAGTCTTTCATCCCATTCTCTTCTTCCTTTACATCTTATCTCTGGTTAATCTCATCTTTATTGTCCATTTTGCCTCCTCATCTGTTATCTTTTTGACTCATATTTAGAATGTAAGCTGCTTGGGATAAGCCCTGTCTTTTTATCTTCTTTTATCCTTTTAGAGAACCTCCATGAACCTCCAGGACCATGAAATCATAGACTAGGCTTGAGCCATGGGTTAGAATAAAAACTTCAAAAAACAACTAGTCTAAAAGATGGCAAGGAAATATCTGGGCAGGACAGGGGTATGGAGCAAACCCAACAGTTCACCCCACTGCAAGTGAGCCCTTGCCTCCCTGACAGCAGACATCCATTTTTTTCCGGCAGTGAGGAGAAAGAAGAGGTCTTAATGCTGTCATCAGTAGCATCAAGAAGTCTCCATTGCGTGGGATAGCAGCGCGGTGACAGTGTTGTTCAACTGCTACCATGCACAGCATAATGATCTTCAGCTAAGGAAAGGATGGTTTGGAGCTTCAGAAGCGGGGAGTGAGAGGGGGTTGACCATTTTTTTTTCTACTTTCTTCTTGGAATGTTCCTAGGAGGTACTAAATGTAGTGCCAGAGAAAATCAGTCGGCATGCTTTACCTTACACACATTTTCTTGGTCAGCGCGTTCTGGTCTGCTGCTTTTTCTTGCATCCATTGGGAACTCCATTGATTTTCCTGCTGCTCCCAAACCGATACAGGGTCATGTCTGTTTACCAGATTCTGTCCAGAAGACAACACTTTGTTTTATTTTGTTTCATTTTGCTCCAGGAGCTTCCATCTCTTCTTGTGACTAGTAAAAAGCTAAGAGAGAGTTTTAAGTGGGTATGTTCACATAACCACTCATCTCTGATAGCCGCCTTCACCCTGCAGCCTGCAAGACCTTGCTCTAGCATTTGGCTTGTTGGCTTCCTAATGATGTATCTGGGGATGCCGAAGGGCTCCAGGACCTTCATGGTGGCCTGTCACACCGAGCAGGCTTCTTCCTCTCCCCGCTCTTGCCCGGATGATCCCAAGCACTGTCACGCCCGGTGTCCTCCTGCCTTGCCCGAGTTTCACATGGAGCTGAACACAGGCGGCGAAGTGACCTTACGGCCCCATCCTCTGCCTCGCAGATCTTCAATTGTTACTTGTTTTCCGAAGAAAGACAAATGATAGATTGATCGATTGATTGACCGATCTACCAGTTAGCAAGATTTTGAAAAGTAGTAGTGTATGTTTGTGTGTCAGGACTGTGGCAAGAAGCAGCTCTTGGTAGGAAGAAATTTATTTTGGGGGTGAATGATGCAAGAGGGTTTTTATACAAAAATATACAAGAAGGACAACAAATGGAACGAGAAATGCTGTGCCAGAATCTCTGGTCTCATAAAGCGATGAAACTCTAGTTGCTGCCTGCTTTTACCAGGTTTGTCTTGCTGCTGCTCTGTGCTTGTACCACTGCCGTAACCTTGTGTGATCAGTAAAAATGTTTCACTAGTAGCAATAACAATAGAGGTCAGTCATTACAATTTGTAAATAACTTCTAAGGAAAAAAAATAAAAGCTTTGGGCATTCTAGGACTGGAAGAAATGAAATGTTCTTTTTTCCCTTTTTTTCTTTTTGAGCCTCAGTTTCTCCTTCTAGAATGTGGGCAAAGTAGGAGTTAGGGAATTAGCTAGTATATGGGTTAGTTGACATATAACAGGCCTATTGTGGGGGAATGTGTAGTGGCTTATGTATGGGCTATAGGGAATTATGAAATGGAGCTCCACCTTTCCCCTTCGCTCCTATTTTGTTCTGTGGGAGGTTTTTCTCACTCTGTTTGAGATCCTGTTAAATGAAGCTTGCAGTAACATGAGTAGGGACTTTGTGTCTGCTGACTTGAGCAATGTCGACTTTGCAAAAACAGCAATATCTGCAGGGAAGGACTCTGAAAGTGGTACTGTGATGCTATATTATATTATGGAAAGCATATAGGATGATTAGTTATATCGTTAAGGCCCTATCTAGGTAATTATATGTCTCATATGTATGCAGCTTTAAAGCACCTGCCAGCAACAGAGATAGTGCAGGAATAGATGCCCTCACATGCTCTGAATGGGGCATTTTAGTTCCCAGGAATTAGGTAGTGCTTTAAGGACATGGGAATTGGTCTGAGGAGTTAGCCCTTTGTAGATCAGGCACCAGGAGACACCTATGCTGCCCCATTCCCAGCCCGTGGCAGCTCCTTTAGGTGGGATGTGACACATGCAGGAGCAATGTAAAGGCGAGTAAGAGGCGATTTCACTTGCAGTGTGAGAGGGAAGAGAGGAAGCATTTTGTACAGTAACCCTCCCGCAAACCCGTGAAGGCCCTGGGGCCACTTGTAGATCTGAATTCAGACAAAGCACAAACGACTCTGCTTGCTGTTGAAGTGCTGAAACGAGATGCTCCGCTGCAACGTGTACGCCTGCTCCCAGCAACATTGGTGTCACATTTATTCACTGCCTTTTACAGTTGCAGGAGCCTTTCTTCACAGCACGGGCCTCTCCTCCCGTGCATCTTTGAGGCTTTTCGTTTGTTGTATCCCTCTTTAGCACAGCCACCTTTGGTATTTAAACTGGAAAGACGTTTTTGTAGCATCTCACACCGTCAGCAACAGATCAGACTCGGAGCCTGACACGAATTGCTCGGCTCAGAAGCAACGATAATGTTAGCGGCTGTTGGAAGGGACGGCAGTCTACTCCAGCTGCTCTCTTCTGCTACAGCTGAAGCAAACCTCCGAGTTTAATTTGAACTGATATTACATGCCTTGTTTCAAATGAGTTAGCAAACACTTGCGGTGAAATTTTCAGCGTCAATTTAAACTGATTTAGGCAAGATTTGAGCTCCTCTAATACTATCTGCCTATACTTTTGCTTTACCTCACTGCGGCAAGAGCGGATTTAAAGCTGATTTTGCTTAGCCAAGGTAACGCAGCTAATACAATAAACCTCTTAGACTCCTGTAAGCCAGGACTGGGATCTCCCAAACGCTAAAGCTGTATCAACGTGCTGTTTGTTTTCCCTTGCCGGATGGCGATGGCCTCTGTGCTCTAACGGGACGCGTTTACAAGGCGCGAGGGCTGCTTGGTGTCGCTGGGGCCGCACGGAGCCGCCGGGCCCCACGCTCCCGCCTGCCCAAAGGCCTCATGCGGGCAGGGAGCCGCACGCTGAGAAGCCATTCGTGCACGTTCACGGTGAGCCCTCTGCTCCCCAGTCGGGACGGTTGCACCGTCAGTGGGGAAGGTTGTTTTGGGGGTGTTAAATTGGGCTGTGGGTTGTCTCCGTCTCCCTCATCCACTCGCTCTCATTTTTTTTTCTTTTTTCCTCTCTTTATCCCCATTCCTGATATTCCTGAGTAGGAAATTGGCTGAACCTCAGCAGCCTCCCAGGCTTTGCAGCTCAAGACAGTGTCTGCTCTTGGGAGAATTATCATTTGTTTTCTTTTTTTTTTTTTGTGATAAGAATATCTGGAAGGGAGATTGAGAGGAGCAGTCTCTTCATATAAGAAGTGCCTAAATTCAAGGATGTGTTCAAGGATGCTATCGGAGCTTTATACTGCACAGAAGAAGTTGGAGCCGTGGATGCCCTGTACCAGAGGGGCTGGTTATTTATAGATGCTCTACATTGTGCTGAGCAGCACCTCTCGCCGGGCAGGAGCGTCTTGTGCTCTGGAGCCTCCTAGCAAAGGCAGCGCTCCAAAACGCGGACTGAAACTGGGACAAAGCCGCTGTCCTCTGCAGCACTCGTCGGCCCCGGAGGGACCGAAGCGACAGCCCATCCCTTCCCCTGCCCGTGCCAGGACAGGCAGCCAGGGCCAGTTCTTCATCCCTGGAATGTCTCTGTAATGGCTCGACCGCTGCAGCCTACCTGGGGTCGGGGCCAGCCACCCAGCTTTGCTCGGGACCCTACGAAGAATGGAAAAAAATTAGCTTGACAGATTATTTGCTTTTGCTGCCGTGGCCTTTAAACAGTACATTAAGTCGGACAATGTGAAAACTGGCGGCCCCGTGACCTTGCTGCGTGTAAATCTCCCTCCCTGTTACCACCCCTTTGCCTCTTGTCATCTCTTCCAGCGCCGCGTCCCGTGCGACGCGAGCGGGAGCGCGGGCGCCTCCGCGGCTGGGGCCGCAGCGCGCCCTCCGCGTGTCGCGTGTCCTCGTTCCCTCAGCGGGGCCCCCTCAGCGGCGAGGTTTGTGCTGCTGCCATGGACGAGAAGCAGCTCCCCGCGCCTGAAATGCCACCACAGGCAAAGCAGCTCTAGCTAAAACGGCCTCACTCGATGTGAAGCGTGGGCTTGTACGTAGATGGAGCTGGATCAGTGACCAACAAATGAACATTTATTTTTTAATATGCAGTTAATCCATCGCTAGAGAGTCCCAGGGGTCCATAGGCATCTCTCTATATCTGTAGTACTTCTACCTGTATGCTCCTCACCGTTTATAATAAATATTGTCCATGTCTGAAGCATTCCTATAACATCTATTGGCCATTTATCAGCTCTCTAGAAATGTCCTTTCCATGCAAGTCATGAGCTATGAGGTGAGTGAGTAGCAGTAGTGAGCTAGTACTGTTTAAAACTTGTCAAAAACTTCCTCAACGCCTTTCTTTCCCATCACAGAATGAAAAATCAGTGTGGCCTAAATTTCAGTTGCAACCAAGCTCAAAATGAAGAGCTATCAATATGGTCAAACACTGCATATACATCTTGTCAGAACAGAACATTCTGGTTTCCCATTTAACTAAAACATCACTGAAATGCTTATCTTGCATTTGAAATACTTATACTCTGTAACAAAACAAAGCATATTCTTGTATGAAACAGGTATCAAAGCTGTTCCTGCAAAACAACATTTCCACTAAATCAAACCCAGCTTTGTAATCTTTGGATATTTTGTTTTGCAGAAGTCTTTTCTTTTAAAAAAACTTCATTTTCATTCTCATTCTGCTTAGGAATACAATTAACTAGGGACTAAAAATAAAAAAAAAAAAAAGAAAAGGAATTCCCTTGGCAGCTTGGCAGCTAGCAAGGCTAGTGTTTCTGCATGCTTCTCTGAAAAATAAATGGGATTACTTTGTTTAAAAACTGCTTTTAGAATCCTCTGTTAGAGCCCTAAAATGCACAGGAGGGCGTGATCTTTCTTCCTTTGAAGTCACTGGCAAAGTATCCATTGACTTCACAGGGAGCGGGATTGACTGAATAATTGTATTGCAGTATGAATATCTACCCTGACACTGCATAAAGTCATGCTGAAAGCCACTTGATGTCATTCTAATCCTGTCTCCTCACAGTGGTGTGCTGGCGAATAGGGTCTTTTTTTCCCCCCCACCTCTCTCCTTATTTATTATTTGCAGAACGAACTAGTTAACAAATAGCAAGGACAAAGCCGAGCGACTGTATCATTAATCTCTAAAGTAACTTGGTCTGCTGCTGAAGTGATCAACTGCTCTGTGCAGCAAGTGCTAACAAGGGGGTTTTTAGCCAGCGGTGCTTTAATGCGCTAACAAGAAATCCTTAAGTGGAAGGTATCATTGAGACGTGCGGCTGAACTTTGCAACGCCGACCGCGTGGAGCTGGCAGATGCTCCCGTTGTCGATGGGTTTTTGATCAAAAAAAGCAGCAGTGCTTTGCGTTTTGGCAATCCGAAAAGCAAATACCTGCCTCCCTGCAGCATCACGTGGGCAGTTTGCCCTTCGTCAGATCGCTCCCATAAACTCAGCCACACCAGAAAACCAGCTTTGGGAGTGCAGCGGGGCTGCAGTGGCAGCCCGGCAGTGTCCTTTTTAATGCACATTGGCGACCTTTGCTGCTGGCTGGGACAAGACTGAAAAAACGGAGGGAGAAGCTGTTTGTGTTAGATGTCTGGGTGAATTACAAGGATGGAAGAGATGGAGATTGATTGGGGGTCAAGCTGCAGCATAGCGTACAAGGAGCGGGAAGGTAAAAATGGCTTTAAGGCTTTCCTGATTTCCCACGTGAAGAAGTGCCCCGCTTTGAGAGACTCCAAAACACCAGTGCCAGCCGCTGCCTCTGCCAGAGCCAGGCCCAGGCCCAGGTCCCGGCAAGGACTGCGCCGGGAGGATGCCCTGCTGTTTCTCTTCAAGCCCTTGTGGCCCTCTGGAGAGCATTTGGGTCTAGTGGGAGAGGGAATCTTCTCAAATTCTGGCACATTTTTCCAGTCTGATCTGAATCTCTCAACCTTAATAAGCTCCTCTGTCACCTGAATCCAGGAAATGACAAATTCTGCTCCGTTTAAATGCCTAAAATGGCAAGACGCCACACCAACAAAATAAAGGTTGATAACAGGGAGGAAAAGCCAAGTTTCATTCTGGAGTTGCCTTTATGTTCAGCTATCCCAGAGTATCGAAAATGTCAAGGCAAGTCCTAGGCTTTTATATCTTTGACATTTAATTTGACCTGGCTAGGACATGGTTGTCAGATGCTCAAAACCACTGGTTTGATTGGGTGCAGAGCAGACGTTTAAAGATGTCAATTTTCAAATGAAATACTGAGTTTATGGTTTGCTAATATACGCTAAGTAGGGCTTTTCTTCTTATTTAGGGTTCACCATAAGGCGGTAGAACATTTCACCTACACTTTTAGATGGCCCAGAATAAGCTTTAAAAAGATGCAAAGAACCTTATGTACTCCTCTTTGTTGTTGATAGGGTTTCTGATCTATTCTTGGTTTTGTGTAGGTTATTGACATTTCTCCACTTTTTCACCCGTTCTCCATTTGTGCTTTTCTTCTAAACATACCTACTCTCGGTCATATTTGGAGCATAGAGAAGTATAACAGTGGGAGAACTGTATTTCTGACCAAAGAGTAAATGTTTGCCTTCTTGCAAAATTTCTAGTACCATTTTCAAGCACAAAAAGAATTTGCAGTAATATCTACCCCAAATCTTGCTCTCCACTCTGAAGGAGTTTTTTCAGTTCCTTCATTACATGGACACACCTGTGCAGGATAAGTCTCTTTCAGCTGCCCTATAACAGATTCCTCAAGTGTTTGAAGATAACCAGAAAAACACTATGAGATTCGACTTGAAATGGGTGCTAGTAATTTGGGCACAAATTACTTCTGTCCTTTTTCCTCATACAGGGTTTAGTGTAGCCCACTCGGATGACTGTATTGCCTCTCAGTTGATGGTGCAGTCAGATGGGACAGCTTTTGGCCTCCCAGCAGTTGTCATCTCTGACACACCTGAAACGGAGGTGACTCTGTTGCCAGCCCACTGCAATGTGTCACCCCAGCGTAGCAAACCATCATGGGCTACATATTATTCCATGGGTGAAATGTGAATTCACCATTCACCCATTTCATGTGTGAAATCAGGGTGCTGGCTTGTGTAGGGGAATACACTAATGTGAAGGGGCTATAACCACGACCTGTGATGTGATGTTGCATCCAGTGAGATTTGGGGTGGAAGGGAGATTTGGGAGCCTGCTTCTGCTGCACTGTTGAGTAGTGTTGCCTGTTCTGCAAGGCAAGGGCAATAGCAAAAGCTTCAGGCCCTGTGAAACTGGGCTAAGGGAAGATTGCAAAAATGCACCAAGTCCAGGTTTTGCTGGTGCTGTAGGTGATGATCTCAGCTCTCCATCCTAGGTCCAAGTGCTCTGGCTTTTCATAAAATAATTCAGATGATAACTGCAAAACACTCTCTCCAGCACCATGCTTCTTGCTCATGTCTCACAAAACGGCACAAAGACAGAAAACGAGCAAAGTACCTGGAGGATCCTAATTCCTCCGCGGGGATGAGCTGTGTTTTGCTGTTTTTTGTACGAACAAACTGGGGGAAAAGTTAGTGGTTCAGGTTCATCACAGTTTATGTGGAGGGCAGTCAAAACCCCAAACAAAGCTCTGGCAGAGAGGCTATTGCAGAGATTGAGCTTTCAGTCACTTTAAATACTCTAAATCTGCCTCAGACTCCCAGTGACTGCAGTTAAAGTGAGAAAGGGCTATTAGAAGCACTCTCACATTCCCTGATAAAGCGAGTGTTTACCAGATACAGGAACCAGTCTTCCTCCTGTCCCCTTTAGATTAAATTGGCAGATAGAGCAAACCACACAGTTAACCCTTTGCACTGCATCTATATCAGAAAACCGCAACAAAATAAAAATGTGGAAAAACAGAATTCACTTCAGAGATATTTGTTTGACCCTTTTATGTGCATGAGGGGCACAAACTCTGAATTGCCTGTTTGGCAACATATGAAGGCTATATACATATACAGTCGGTTGATGTTGTTATTTCCATTAAATGAGGTCTCTTCTTTTCCTCTATTTTCGATGCGGCTCTCCAGGGAGATTAATTTGTACGAAAGTAGAGCGCTAATTGCACAAAACAAGCTGGGGTACTGCAGAAGCATAATTAAATTTAAAAAAATGTGGTGTTAATACAATTGTGGTGCTAATTAAATAAAATTGGTGACAAGTGTCTAAGGCAGAGCAAGCGTAAGGAGAAAAACTGGCAAAACGATCCCTTTAAAAATTCTCATAGACATAATCGTTCACTGGTAACTGAGTCGCATTAAAAGTAATTGTACGTGAAGTGCTGCGCGAGCGCCTGATCTGGCTCTCCATAAAGTGGGACTTGTGCCAATTCGGGCTGTAACGTTCCATAAATCGCTGGTGGGGAAGCGAGAGGCTCGTTGCGTTCCTGCCTGTGTTCGAGCACGGCGTAGCCGAGCGCGGGACGAGCGGGCTCGGGCTCGGGCTCGGCAGGGCGTGCGGATGGTGAGGCCAGGAGCGGCGGGAATCAGCACGGCGCTGCGCTGAAACCCGCTGGAGCCTGTGTGGTCCTGCAATAAATAACGCGCCGTGCGGACACAGCCTCTTCCTGAGCCAGCAGCCCGGCACAAGAGCCAGGAGGACTCACCTCGCGGCGGTTCCTACCCTCTCGGGGGTCACAATGTAGCGCAGAGCACCCCTGACCATGTCTTTAAAACGCATCGAGCTTGTTTTTGGAAGCTGGCTCCAGCAGCTGCCCCGAGGCCCCAGGAAATTAGCTGTGATCTCTCCGGCAATGGGAATTTTGCCTTTGCTGCGAGCAAGATCAGGCCCTTAAAACCTGCAGGGGAATGGCCGCGCGGGCTTGCTTGCCCTGCCGGCCCCCGTTCCTTAGCTTGCCAGTGGCAAATCCTGGCCTGCCTGTGTCCTGCATGCGGATGCCAGGCGATGGATAGGGCTCACTCATTATAAATGTGTTTTTTAATCCCTGTTTTGGGTTTCAGGAGGCTGTCACTGGAGCAAAACCACTGGCGCGTTGCAGCCTGATGCTTTCATAGGCTCTCCTGTCTCCGTGAGGCCGGGTTCATCCTTCTTGCTGCCTTTATCAGCGCGCTGCCGCTGCGGCCGTGGCGTGACGGGCAGCGCAGTTCCTCACCTGCTCCACAAAAGCCCAGCTTGATGCCGGGTTTTAATTACCTCGGGCTCCTGCTCAGCTCCGTCTCTCGTCATCTGGAAAGGGAAGACAGGCCTGAAGAAGTGAAAAAAAAAAAAACAAAAAAACCCCAGAAAAGTAGGAATTGGCACAAAGTTGTCAACTTCCTACAAGTGCTCATCTCAGCAGTAGCATTAAGCACGAGGGCGTGCGCTCCCCCTCTGGAGGAACAGTGTTGGCCTTGTCTGCCTTAGCTTGCAGTAGAACTAAAGCCTTTTCTTTGCTATTTCTTTTTTTTTTTTGCCTGGGGCTGCGTCATGTCCATTCATTAATAACCCGGCGGTAGAAAATGCCATTAAGATGAGGCCTGAGAGTTAACGACTGCTCTCAGCTCCACGTCAGGGACAGACTCTTCCGAGACGTGACTCTGGGGACAGTCCCGTCGCACGGGAACGCGCTCAGGGCACACGCATTGGCTCGGCTTGTTTCCACGCGCGCATCGCCCGCTGACACATCCAACCCTAAAACAGCCCCTGTAGCTGAAGCGATTTGTCCAAGTCAGAACCAATATCCACAAAGACCCTTTGGCCGGTTACGGTGCAGGGAGACCATAGACATTGGTGACTCGGGGCGTACCTGGTTTTGCATTGGGAGAGGCAGGGTGGAGGCCGAGGACATGGGCTCGGGGACGTGTCCGTGCTCCCCTCTCCCCGCTNCGGGCTCGGGGATGTGTCCGTGTGTGGTGACGTGTCCGTGCTCCCCTCTCCCCGCTCATCTCCTGCGGCGCGGGCCAGGCTCTGGGCTGCCTTGGGCTCTGCTGACAGGAGAGGATTCTGGTGGAGTGAAAGAAGAAACCAGGGCTGTTCTCACCCAGGTCTTTGTTACTTCACGAGCATCCAGGGCTAGAACGCGTATAACTGAAAACTCCATATACAGCAGGAACTTTGTTAATTCACACTAACAACCAAGGGTTTCTCATAGCCTTATTGACACTGTGAGTTAGTGAAGGAGTAGGAAAAAATATGTGGCAACATGTCACAAAATTAACGTTTATTCCTTTTACTTCTACAGCTGCAATTCTGCGTACCTACTTCTGACTAACACCAAAATGTTATAGGATATTTATATACAACATTTCTAAACAAACCAGCATTCATATATCATAGGTGACAACGGACACTAAGTATATGCTTGATATAATGTAGATACACTAGCTTTATCTCTCATATACATGGAAAAATAGTAATGCAGGTGTAGCCAAGTGGGGCAGCATTGCAGGATGACTGCTGTTCTAAAATTTTGAGGAAATGTGATAAACAGTTTCTGGTAGCAGTGGGAGCAAATTTGCTGGCCTAGTTGTGATATTTATGGCCAGATTCTGAGAGCTGAACTCCAACAGCAGCAAACGTGGAGTGCCCATTAAATCCAGGCTCATGTTTTATGACTATGAAGTATGTGACTTCTATTAATCTTTATTAAGATTAATAAATAGCCCCCTGATCCCTCATTTTCATTTTATTTTTCCAAAATTGAAGGATTGCCCGGGAGTTGGAACACCCATTGGAAATCTGGGTGGCGGACAGTGGAAAAACTATGGAGATGTGATCCTGGAGATTACCTCACTTGCAACTCTGATCAAAAAAATACTAACTCGTGCCTGTTACTAGAACCAGTGTGCTCGGAGAGGTAACCTTTGAGCACCGCTATTGAAGGGATTGCAGGAAAAGCAGCATGCAGGATTATGAGAAGAGCACAGCGCAAAGCCGTGCTCTGTGGCAGGAGGCTGCTTTGCAAAGCCTTCATGTCTGGCGCTTTCACACAGCAGCTCTCATCTGATGTTCTTTCTTAAATGTATGCTTTTCCAAATAGTCAGCTAAATCAAGTTGCTGGCAGTTCAGCAGATGTTAGCTAATTGTTTTCTGGGGATTCTTTACCATTTAAATAACTATTTCACCGAGACTGCTCACTGATCCATCGCCTCCACCACTGTAGTACCTAAGCTCACTAGATGCAGAGCAGGGCAGCTTTTCCATCAATATGCCTTAGGCCTGGTCGAGACGGATCATCTAGGCTGACAAAAGGAGAATATTTATGGTGTCCTTTCCAATTAAATCCTTAGTGTCTCCGCGAAGATGGCCAGGGTTGCCAGTGGTGTTTTTAATGATGTGAGCAGCTGCTACCTAAGATGCCTAATGATCAACTCATGGCCGCGAAATAGGTGTTGTGTAGTAACAACATTTGATAACATCGACCGGGCCAGATTCAAAACAATCACCTAGAAATATAAGGCTCTTCAGACCATTTCCACTTCCCCGGCTGACTTGCATCCTACCTTTGCCTCACGCTGCTTCTGCTCCTGATCGTTCCCACTCTCTCCTGCTTGGAGGAGGCAGGATCTTCCAGCAGAAGTTGCCTGGTTAATGCTGTTTGGAGGAAGCTCATCACCACGATGTGTGGCTTTTCCTCTGAGAGCAGGAGGGAAGTGGGAGCGTTTGCCGGTGCTGGTGACGTTCCCAGGCCATCACCTCGTGGCTTGCCTTGGTTTGTGGTGAGGAAAGGCATCGGTGCACGAAGGGCTCCTGGGGGCAGGGTGGCGAGTGCCTCTGTAGGTCCCCAGTTGTCCCAATGGTCTCTGTGTGTCCCAATGTCCCCACCACACAAGCTCCTTCTGAATGCTGCAGTGCTGAATGTGATGGTGATCTGGTGGGCAGGAGTGACTCTGTGCTCCGTGGCCCCTTCCACTGCAGCCTCTCTGCTGTGCAGGCAGCCCAGGGCTGTTCTCCGAGTTGGGCTGAGGCTGTTTGCCAAAATATCCCAGTGGTCGGAGGGAAGCTGACCCCATGGGTACCTGGTCCTGCCAGCAGGAAGATCTTCTGGGATTTGGCGGTTTGGGGCAGATAGGAAGTTGCCTGGGTCGTGCAGGCACGCACACACACGTATACAGCGTGTTGTGTCCTTCCTGTGCTTTTTGCTCTTGGATGGAGTCTTGTTTCAAAGTGTGGGTCAGGCCTCGAGCTTGGTGGCCTTGCCTCAAGCTTCACAAGCCACAGGCTACCAGGAAAACCTTCAGTCGGCTGCCCGGGCTGGCCACTCGTGTAACCAGCCACGTTGTCCCCATCCCTAGCAGCACAGAACTGCCACGGAGGAAGCAGGAGCACCAAGCCAGATCCCTGTCCGTGCCGGGCAGCCCTCGGCATGGAACGCTCTGGCACCAGGGCCCTAGCAGGACTACAAGGCTGCCCTGCCTTCCCGTGCCCCAAAGGAGTAAGAAACCTGCCTGGAGCAAGAGAGACCATGAAAATGCTGGCCCCGGTCCCTCCTTTCACACTGAGACCAAGGGTCCTCCTCGCTCACTGTCCAGCATCTACACAGCCAGTAGGGAGGCAGCGAACGCAGGCGGCAAGCAGGGCACGACCCTTGTCCACGGGTTTCTCTCCACTCCGCAGCGATCTGCGGCCCTGCATGCCGGCACAGGCTTAACCTGGCGGGCCCCGGCGGCTCCGTCTCCTCCGCTCATCCCTGCCTCTCGTCGTCGTGCTGCGCTGCTGACAACCCGCGTGTTGCCAGCGCTGCGCTGCGGCTTCTCTGCGGCTCTGGGAGCCCCTGTGCCGAACGCGGCGGATCAGCCTGCTGACCAGCTGCATCCGCTGCATCCGAAGCCAACGAGGAGCCGTGGAGTGTGCGCTCCCCTCCGAGCATCCCGGCCCGAAGGCCCTGTGCCAATCACAGCCCGGCTGTGGGCGGTAGGGATGGCGGGGAAGGGCAGGGACCGGCTCTGCTCGCTCACCCCTGTCAGGGCTGCATCCCTCTTGGGCACAATTCCCAGCCTGGTTGGCAGAAAAGGGGCAGAGCAGCAGATCCAGTGAATGAGAGGTGAAATCCTGATATCTGCAGGCTTCAAGGAGACCCAGGGAAGAGATATTCTCCAGGCTCCCGAATGCGGAGTGTTATACCTAGTAGGCTCCCTAAGGCTGTCCTAAGTGTGTTGTGGCAATTTGGGGAATGGCCTTGGGGAGTCTGATATTGAAGACTCTGTGGGGGTGTATTTGTGTCAGACCACAAATACTATTTTAGGTAAAGGCTTTCTTTGTCCTTTCTTTTTTCCTTGCTTTTGGCTTCTTTGTTCTAAACCCCATAGAGAAGGACAGGAGAAATTCCTCTGCATAGCCCATACCTGGCACAAGGATGGCAGCATTTGGAGGATCATACACTCGAATGGAGTGCACCTGGACTGCAGGGGTGGCCTAATAGCCTGTTTTCCAAGTCTGAACTCGAGTTAATTAAACAACAGACCAGCTGCCTGGGACTTTGATCACCTGTAGAGACTGAGCAGGATGGCCGTCGGCACGGAGTGCCAGATAATGTGTGAGAGGTTTCTCCCTGGTTGCTTCAGGAAACAGGAGGGTAGAGACTGCAGAGATGTGGGCTAGACCAGTTAGAGGGGCATTAGACTTTGATGGTAAAGAAAACATCTCAAATACTGCAGAAGACTGGTCTTAGCCTCAGAAATATCTTGAAGAAATGCGAGCAGGTAAATATTGCCACTTTTGTTGTTTAGACTGGTGAAACACTTAATCTACTATAAGTCAAGAACATTACCTGCTTCAATTATCCTGCGTCCCTGATGAGGCAAGCTATAGTCCAGTGTGTGCCTAGTATTTTAATTCTGGGGGAAAAAATCTGTTTAGGCAAGTGGGGAATCAGGCCTTGTCCTGGGAGCTAGGGCAGCCCTGGCAGTTCGTGAGCCCCATTGCTGTGGAAGAGGTTGCAGCCAGCCTGCCTGCGCTGAGGGCACGTCGGGCAGGGTCCCAGCAAAGAGGCCGTGCTTGAGCCGGTGTGTCTGAGGAAGCTGAGGGGGACCAGTTTGCTCTCGACACAGCAGCAGTCCTAGCAGAAGGAGTGGAGTCTGTAAGTCATCTCAGTGGCAGGGATGCTGTCTGTTCGCATATGGATGCTGTGCCTTACATCCACAGGTACTTGTCATGAGGCTGAAAGAACAGTGTTTTGCTATATGCTGACTCTCTGGAGCATTGTATGCTGAGTTTGGTAGAGGAAAATTTGAGGAAATAATGTATCCATCTTCATACTTCAGAGCCCTGCGATCCTTAGCCCAACCACCCACACATTTACCAGATTTAGTTACTGTGGAGAGGGCAGAGTAGCTGTGGTGAATTAATTAGAAACTTTTAGGGCTGTGGCTCACTCCAAAGTTAGCTTATTACCTAGAAAGTCTTAGAATAGCCCTATACAGATCTGAGCATGATGATGTTTGCATTGTACCTTGTGGAGGAGAAAATAAGGGATGATGCTGGGAGAGGTACCGCCTACTATTTCAGCTGCTTTTGGGAAGACAAAGAGGAGGGGATGTAGTCACTCGCATGCTCTTGAAGCTCTTCCTGGGGATTTTTTGATTCTGGTACTGAAAAGGTGGTGTAAGTCCAATTAGTGACAGTCTGGAGGGTCACCTTCTATAATGCATAGAGTGGAGGAAAAGAGCTGATTTTAAAAGCATATTTTGGTCTGAGTCTTTTTCTCTCTTTTTCTCTTAATTGTTAAACTATTTTTTTTTTTTAAACAGTTGAAGGAACATGGAGATGATTCCCACTCCTGCTGTCTTAAATAACATGGGAGTATGTGAACTTCCCTATATAGTGTAGAAGTACTGGCTATTTGTTACTTCATATTGAGTAAACTTATCCATTCCCCTATGAGCGAGCCTGGAAAGAGAGTAAAAGTTGTACATGATAAAACTTGCCTGTAAATCGTGATTAATTTTTATTAAGTATAGCTGTGGCAGGGCTTTATCCTTACCAGTGAGTTATCTTAGCATCCAGAGAAGTCTGCAGGACCCTTATCAGTCAATGAGAGCTGGGAACTTAAACCCCATAAGCTCTGTTGATGGTTCCTCATATTTTTCTCATAAAATGCTGCCACAAAAATAATTCTGGAGGGGTTTGGAACCTCTTACATATGCTTTTTGGTTTCATTTGAGCCACAATTGCTTCTCTGGCCTGTGCTGCTACTTACTCAGCTTTCAATATGAAGTCACAACTTTGCTCTGAAATGGGCTGGAATTCATTAAATCCAAGGAGGATATTTGGTTCTATAGATCTCATTTGAAAGCCTGTTGGTGATTCTAGTATATTATTACAAATTTGCAGTTGTTCTTGGGTTGATAATTATGTTCTAAGTCTGCCCTTCAAATTAATCTGAGTGCATACACTAAACAGCTCTGCCGTGGCTTTGGTTTAAGTAAAATAATTACTTACAGGAATGACACATTTGTTACTAATCCTCTGGCCTCTTATAGCCAAATTCTGTAATTCTCACTCGGACTGGTAATTCTTTCTTATGCAAGCAGACCCACTGACTTCATATTTATTCACCCAGTTCAGACCACCACTTAAGCACATGGTTAATTGTAAACATGTGTTTAGGTCCCCTTGACTTCAGTGAGGCTTAAGTGCTGTCCTGAATAGGCATTCTTTTCCAAATCGGAGCCGGAAAATTAAATTTGTCCCCCTGTATAAAGGATCAATTCAACTCTTATGCCTCTGAAAAGAGCTGAAAGTTCTCCTGGATTAAGGCAGAATATACATTTAAAGTGTAATAACTATGGCTGAGCTGAGTCAATATGAAGTTGGGCTCTTGTTTGGGAAGGAGTGTCCACATTCAGAGATGCCAAGGGATAGATATTTTGGATCGTGTCTGTGCATAGACACAAAGTGCATCTAAACTCTTTCCGGAAGAGGATCATGTTGGTTTGTGGGATTATTTAGTGAAAAAACCTCAAGCCGCGTATAGTCAGGACCACATCAAGTAATTACACGATTAGAAATTAATGACTTGCAGACGCCACACTTTTATAATAAGAAGAATAAAAGGATTGTGTGTGTTTATTGGGAGGGAGGTGGTGTTTACGTGCTCCCTGGCCCTAGAACAAGCCGCCCTGATAGACGCAGGTCTGTCAGTGCGCGTCAGGAGGAGGCGCAGAAGGCGGCCGGGTCCGCGCTGACCGCGTGTGCAGACGGGTGCCACGGCTCCGCGGGGAGCAGGAGGTTTGGTCCTTGGCTCTGGCTCTCCAGAGGTCAAATGTGGGGTGCGAAGGTGGGTGTGCGAGCGTGGGCCCGGTGGCCTCAGAGCTGCCCCGCAGCCTCCCCAGGGCTGCCCCGCGTGTGGGGCCAGCGGGCCACAGCCATTGCGAGAGGGGAACCAGGTGGAGCGGGCTAGCTGCAGTATCAGCTCGTGTCCAGACTGCTTTCAAGCATGCTCGTATGGGGGAGGAACAGTTTAATACGTGCTTTTGGTTCAATTTAGCTTTGTAACAAAAGCTTGAGAAAACAGCCCTCGCAAGGAGCAAACATGAATGACCATTTGCCAAGCCCGGGACCCGGCTCACTGGTGATGCTGGAGAGCTCTTAATGGTGCAGTGGTGGGCAGTGTGTGTTTGGTGGGGAGAACAGCTCCTGCTGTCAAATATTGCTGTGTCCAGGCTGCCATGGCTTCATAGCAGTGCATAAATAGCGCTGGAAAAGTTGAGGGAAAGCAGGCTTGCTGAAAGCAATAAGCCCAAGGAATTGTACTCCAGGCACAAAGCAAACAGGAAGGAAATCTTATCTAGACTTTTTATAGTCTTATTCTTTTTTTTTTTTCAGCAGCAAAAGGAAGGGTTAACCTTTAAAAACATTTTCACCAATTAGTTGCTTTTCCCATGACATCCATCCTCTCAGTTTCTATAGTCCTTTGAAGAGCAACGTAACTAATAACTAACCTCATGTCTCTCATATAATCGTGAATTTTCCTTTGAGCCTTCAAGGAAAAATCACAATTTCCCTTGTGCTAAGCTTCACTTTGAATCTGAAGGCTGAATATCTATATGTAGGACATTATGAATGAGCCTTGGGAGAGCGAAAGATTTTTCACTTCTCATGTTTTCAAGACACTTGGCTTTAGTCCTATGATGGTATTTTTTTTTCACCTGTGTTGCAGTTCTAGATATACATGCACACATGATACACATGTGTAAAATATAACTCATATTTAGGATATACCCACATATTCAGGTGCACTATATTTAACGTACAAGCCAAATGCACACATGTGGGCCATGTGGTAGATTCATGTGATTCTTAGCTCCTGGGGAATACAACATTTATACACAGGTTTCCTACTGATGGCCGGAGCAGAAGTCCTTTTGACATCAGCAGCTCCACCACATTTAAAATTACCCAGCAGTACAAGAATACTTTCATAAATCATTGCAAAATATTGTTGGTTCATTAATCTGAAAACACCTGAGAGGTCGAAGAGATTGCGGGAGCAGCCTGGGTGAGTGAAGCAGAGCGTGATGAAGAGGAGGATGAGCAGCACTCGGGAGCGGGAGCGCGTTGGTGCAGGAGGGTGACGCAAAGTCCTCCCCGGCACCTGCAGCGTGTGAGGTGGCCCAGTGTGGAGGCTACTCCTGGTGCCCAAACCTCTGCCGCGTCCATGACGCTCTTCCTTGCCAGCCGCCGGGATGCTCCGTGTACCCTGGGTCGGACAGCCTGCAACCCCGTGCTCCTCCTGGATTTCTTGTTGTTTGTTTGCTTCCTATCACGTTGTGGGTTTTTTTTTTTTTAATGTGTTTTTGTCTAGCTCTTTCTGAAAGAGCAAACAAAAGAATTCAACAAACTTGCTGATGTTCCCTATTTCATGGCTTGTTGATAACTGCAAGATAACTGGCTCCATCCCATTCTCCCTTCAGGGACAAAAAAAAAGGCAAAAGAGAGAAAAAAGAGCCTTTGTCAGCCTCGATAGCACTATTCAGTGTTTTACCAACAAGTTACGGTGGAAACATCAGCTTCCTGTCCTTTCATTTAAGCCCATTGATCTTTCTCCTCCTAGTAAACAGGCTGTTGTAGCTTTTGTTTGACTTGTGCCCCCCATTTGTGCGCATTTCAAGGCTGGAAGGTGCTGCGGTGGCCACGGCGGTGGCTCCACGGCGGGACCGGGCCGGCCGGGCTGGCAGAGGGGGACACGGGGAAGCGGTGACACGTCTCGTCGGGCATGGCTCACCTCTCCTTTTACAGCAGGAAATACTTGTCTGTAACGAGAACAAAAATCCCCAAAACATGGCCAAAAGGTAGCAGGGTGGCGGTTGCCAGGTGGAAATAATAGTAATAATAAAAGTGACTTGTCCCTTTCGCAAAGCTCTCAAACAGGCAAATCTGGGCTTTGACCCCGCTGGAAGGATGATGTCCCTGAGTCAGTGAGGTCTGCTAACACTACACATTACTTAGGGTATTATAAGAGCACAGTAAATAGCAAGGCTCTTTACTGTGAGTCCTGGCGAAGAGCTCGTCCGGTGGGCAAAGCAACAACCAAGGGGCAGAACCAAGGCCTAGGGGCCCCTGTGTGTGGGTACATGTGACTACCGGCGTGGTGGGAGGGCAAAGAAACAAAAGAGCTGGTTTTTGGGGTGGTGGTGGTTTGTTTTCTCTCAGTTGCTCGGGTTAGTGATGCTTTAGAGGATATGGAAGAGGTGTGGTGTTTCCCTTGATGAAGGTTGGATGGTCTCAGAGCGTTTGACTGTTGGCAGAAAGCAGAAGTGTGCTCTGTCTATTAGGAAGTAGTAAGAAACAGAGGTGTTTCCTTCCTCTGTGCTTTATGCTTTGTTTCTGAAAGCAGATTTCTCCTTGTTGGTTTTTATTGCATGTGGGTATTTTTCTTGGCTGTGCTGTCCCTTGAATTTGGTGAGCTTAAGTAAAAAGAAAATAATACAGCAACTTTATGTGAAATGCTTCCTGAGAAATGCTTTCCAAACCCATTGCAATCTATTGGTTTTTATTTTGCTGTTTTGTTTTAATAGCAAAGCTTGATTTCAGTGGAATTCTGACTTTTTGTAATTGCTCTTGAGAGCGATGAGATTTGATACAGTTTAGTTGCATGCGAGTCCTTTCTTTGCTGCTGTTATGGTACAGAAATGTACGGTGAAAGATGTTTTAGATTATGAGTATGTTAAAATTACCTATATTTGTTTGGAAAACTTGCACGATGAGGCTTGGGAGCTTTTAAAGCATTGTTAGGGCTGAAGTTTTTTTTTTTTTTTTTTTTTTTTTTTTAAATCAGCGACACACACTTGCAATCTGATAAAAAATAGTCAAAATTTAAGTTAGGAAACATTTATTTCATTGTCTTTATAAGAGACGAATAACGTGCATCTGTTAGAACAAGGTTGTATAATTGTGTATGGAACATGTATGCCTGTGCATCTATCTGTTAAAGCGATTTGTTTGTATAATGCCAAAATGCCCTTTTGGAAGGGGTGGACCTAAACTTATTTTTGCAACTGTACCTGTTTTTGATGTCATCCACTGATACTGCACAAACGGAGTCCCCAGGCCGGCACATGCTTGTCTTGACTTGTGTGAGTTGCCCCAGTGATTTCATGGGGCAAATCAATATTGAGAGCTACAGGCAGGCAAGGGTCCATTAGCCTGGGCCTGGGGAAAAGGGAGGCCTAGGGAATGCTGGTTACTTATTCAACAGCTTTCAGGTGTTTTCTTTAGTGTTTTAGTTATTTTGTTTATGTTAGTCACTGTAAAACTTTGTTTGTTTTGGTCAATGAATGGGTGTAAGTTATGCTGGTAGAAATAGCAATGGAAACTATAACTCCAGGTAGTTAAGGCTGTTCGTTTTCATAGTACAGGTTAGGCTAAAAGAATAGCAGTAATACAGAACTGCTGCCTGTAATCACTAGTCCAAACCTTTTTTTATGATCAAAAAAAGACATTTTTTCCTGCTCATTTGCATTTTGCTTAAGGCTAGGACCTTATGGTGTCCAGCTCCCTATCAAAATAACAAAGCCTTATCCTAGCTCTTGGGATTTTGAGGCATGTAGAACAAGGTAACTAGAAATGCATTACATTAAAATAGTCCATTTTTCCCCAGTGGCTGCCAACATAGCCCTGTGCTGGCTGGCCGGAGTGGATGGTGCTGCTCAGCTGGACTTTTTCACTCTGGGGTGGCTTCCCTTGCACTACTGATAGCTTTTAGGCACAGTGGGGACGATTATAAAATCCCAAGTAGCTGCAGAGTGTCCTGGTGATTACATGTCCTGTCTTTGCTGTGCCTGACTAGGAGGTGAATTTGGTGTCCTGTGGCATGAAGGAAGCTCAGAAGGGCAGGATGTTCAGGAGAGTCCTGCCTGCAGCTGAGAAGGCAGGAGAGATCAGGCCGTTACAGGGAAATTCAAGTAGACTTTGGCCAGGGTAAGATGTGTGATGGGAGGTTTTAAGCCCACAGACAGTGAGGCTGCTCTCTGGTATGCCTCCCATGTGAAAGGTAGGATCCCCTGAAGCACAGATAGTGCTTCTGGGCTGGGAAGCATCGTTAGCCAAGCTGTAGTCTGCAAGGGAAAGAGGGAGAGAAGGAGAAAAGACCACCCACATCCACCACAAATCCACAACCCCTCTGGTAGCATTCGTTGGTGGGGCGCCAAGCTTTGCTTGGCGGTGTGGGCCTCACCTGGAGTCCTGCCAGGTATCAGCGAGGTGGGGCTGGGTGGAGGCTTGGTGACTTGAGATGCCAGGCTCTTGGGAAGCTCCAGATTCTGCCGTTGCAGCAAACTCTGCATCCCTTTCCCTCTTGCTCCCTGATGCACACTGCCTGGTGGGATTTGCAGATTGCAGGCAGGAGCTCCAGCTCTTGTGATGGACATCATAGGCTGTTTTCTTTGTCCCTTTTTCTTGTGTGTGTGTGTGTGTGTGTTTTTCTCCTCTTCCCCCCGCCCCCTTTTTTTTTATTTTTTTTTTCTCCTTGTGTGTGTGAATAAAAATGGACATGCTTTGCCAAGGCTTATTAAAACAATCCTGCTTGCTGTCAGGAGGCTTGCTCACACTAGTGCTGGGGAAGGAGAGCTTTTAATTTTCTTTCCTGGCATAAAGTGAAGGGGGCTGAGGGATAGGGTAGGGATTAAGTAAAGGAAGAAGGATGACAGGTGGTCTAAATCCAGCCCTGACTTCTCCTCTTCAAAGGCAGACTTCTTCCTAGATGCCTGCGCTCTCCCACAGAACTTGGGAGATTAGCACAAATTGCGGCCTAATGATGCCAGGAAGCCTTTCATGTTGCTTCCCTCCTCTTGGGCAGCGTGTGCTGTAGCCCTTAGGTACGCTCGGGGCTGAAGCGCTGTCAGGTGGAGCGTGGGGCCGTGCGGGCGCAGCGGAGCGGCAGCTTTCCCGGCTACTGCACCATGCACACGGTGCAGGGGGCTTCATTGCACTTTCTTTCTTTCTTTTTTCTCTTCCCTCCTGTTGTAAAAACACTCTGGGAGCAAATTGGGGTGACTAGACCTGCTTTAGCCTGCAGGTCCTTGCCTGTCCACATGCCCTGTGTTTTAAGAGGTGCATCCAAAGGGCCTTGTGTTTTGAGCGTCTCTGTATCTTCTGGTGTCTTGCTTTTGTGAGTATCCAGTGCCTATTTGTACACTGGAAGATGGTACCAAGTGCAGGAATGAGGCGAGCAGTCCAGGGAGCTTTGGGAGTGGGAGGTGTCAACAGGGCTGTAAAGCTGGAGGCAGCATGATCACACAAGTGATGGCAGAAGGGCTGCTAAATATTCATTAGGGCTGAGGCCTTCCTTTGATGGAAAACAAAACCCAACCCATAAGAAAAGCTATGGAGAGGGAGGGAAAAAAAAAATCATTTGAGAGGGTTTATTTGTGAGGCATGGGAGCAATTCTGACTGTTTAGGTATACTAGTTAAGGCTTCTATTTCAAAATTCTATCTTAGGAACGATATGGTGTCTGAAGCTGATTACAGAATACCAAATAAACATTTAAGTTTTTTTTTCAAGTAAAATAAAGGTAGTATTTTTTGAGAATGTCTCTTCTCTTCCAGCTCTGTTTTCTTTACTTTGGTAGTGGGAAAAGGCAGGTTGATAGGAGAAACTAATGAGAAACTAAAATAATGTCAGCTGAAAATAAAGTAGGTGTCTACCGAAAGCTTGTAAAACTACAAAAGCCTTCATGACAAGAGACAAAACACTTTAAAATTTCCTTAAATATATTGCCTTGATGGACCTTGCTGTTCATATTCTGCAAGCCAAGGGCAACATTTTGGCTGATGGTTTTGTAGGAAAAAAGAGCATCCTGTTGTAGAGATGGGTACCACAGAGACAGAACTGCGAGTGGAGAGCCTTAGGATTGCAAGGTAGTGGAACTGATTTCAGACTGCTGCTGTTGGAGAGAAGGCCTTGAGCAGAGCGAGATGTTCCTTACACTGAGATGGTTTCTTCCCTTTTCCAAGATCTGCAGAGTGAACTGATGCTCTCTGAATAAACAGAGCTGAGTACAGGTCATTTTGGGATGCTAGCTTTTTAAAGGCTATCAGACAGATGGACCTTAAAAGTGAGCAGCCTTGTGTGTACCCGACATCACTTGACCCGCTGTCTCCTTCCAGGTGTCCGCGTGATGCTCACGAGTGCAGCGCGGCGGTGGCTGAGGCCGCGGGGGTGCACGGCGGCAGCAGCGGCGCGGGGGGAAGCAGCGACGGCGGCGGTCGAGGCCCCGGCTGCGGCAGTGAAAGTCTCAGGGTTAACCGCAACGTCTGCAGCAGCTGCTGCAGCTCCGTGCTCAGCATCCACGCGTGGCCCCCCGAAACTGCCTTGTGACGCTTCTGATTCACACTGGCACCGAGTGCCGTTGTTGAGGGGGAAGTAACTGCTTTATAAAATATCCTGCAGGCTCTCAGTCGTTTCGGTCTTTATTCTTGCCTTTGTGAAAGAAATTTGGCTTTTGCTTTTCCACTTCTTGTTTTCTTTTAATCAAGAGCATGAACTTCTGCTTAAAGCTCAGCGAGAGCCTAAGAGAGGGCCCTGCTCTGCCCGCAGCCAGGCTACGGGGGGCCCGGGGGAGCTGGAGCAGATGGTGCCTCCCCAGCAGAAGTGGGGGTGCGCGTCAGCCAGTGCTGGGCACTGGGGAAAGGGGTCTGCCCTCTTCTAGGAGGCCCCTGGAAGCTTTCTTGAGCATTTTCTTTGTGTGAACCCTAGTGCCTGCTGCACGTTTGCTGATAGACTGTTGGCACGATTGCTCTGGGGATGGAGGCTTTGCTAGTTTATTCTTTCAGTGCAGAGATGGAAATTGTTTTTCAGGTTTATGGAAGGGTTTTACATTTTGCCCCTCATTACCGTGGGGAATGTCATACTGTGCTGTTGGCTGGTGCTCTGGGGCTGAGCACCTAGCAGCTCATCATTGATTCAGTTCTTATTTCTGCTGGCTGTAACACTGCAACGTAGTCCCTTCCAACCCTCGGGGCTGGAGCTGGAGGGCTGGGGAGGTGGGACACCTGCCTCCAAATGTAGGAGCCCAGGGTGCAAGCACAAGGCTGCGCTGGCGCTGAGCCCTGCGGTGCCCTCCTGCCCTGTTGCCGCCTCCACTGCAGTGCATGGGTATCCTGACCGATTCCTGGAGAGCTGGTTCACACCTGCAAGGCTCACTGCCGGCCCCGTGTGCTCTGGAGCAGGCGGAGCCCTCGGGGCCCAGAAGAGCCGCGTGGCATGGTGCTCTGTGCGGCGTTGCAGTGGCCGTGGAGGCTCCGCATCGCAGCCGCCCGCATCCCCAGCCGGCGCGGAGCACCCGCAGGTAGCGGCAAGCCTGTGAGCACCGCCTGCCCTGAGGGCAGCGCCAGGTTAATTAGACATCTGCAGGCTCTTCTTATGCCCTTTGGTTTTCTTCTCTCTTGCAGATCCCATTTAAAAAGGGGGGTTGGGGGAAATGACAAAATTAAGGCCTTGTGTTCAGATTGGCCTCCAGCACAACTTTGAGTAAATTGAAGACTGATGCAGGCTGATTTAATCTGTAGTAATTTCCCTTTCTAGGATATTAAAAACTGTGGCTTGCCATGGCTTTCCTGATTTGCCTGTTCCTTGGTTTACTTCTGATACTTTGCATTCAGATTGCTGCCCCTGACTCTTAATGTGCTTAGCCTGTTCATATGAATATAAGATATTTATAGTAGCATCTGAGATCTTAATCTGTCTATATCAAAGGACAGAATTATTCCCTGTTGTTTGCAAAGGAATTATTTAATAAGTAATCCTTGTAAGTGTCAACATTACACATGAGATGACATAACACTTGGGGAAAGCAAGGACTAAGCCAATATTCCCACACCAGCTTCAAAGCTAAACATGCTTGCACATACAGATGCTTCCTATTCCTCGTCTGTGGCTTCTATTTCCCCCTAATTGGAGTTGACACTGGAAGTACCAGTTTGCCTTTTCCTCCTCCTGGATGTTTTGATTGGAATGTTAATACCGTCCTCCTTCATTACCAGGCTCTGCGGCATGACGTGCCACATGGTTTAAGGTATAAGATCAGTTTTCTTGGAGAAGCTGAGCTGGCCCCAGTGTCAGCTGAGCATTAATTGGAAGCTGGCTATGAGCTGCAGGGCTGTTTGAGTCTTCATGTGCCCATGCTTTTGGGAGCAGTTGAAATCTGGATCAAAATTTTGCATATTTGGTCTGTCCTGCCCCAAAACAAACTTCCTGTTAGGTAAGCACAGAGTCGGTCTGCTCCCCGAGTGAAATGGTGAAATCTTGGAAGCTAAACACATGCATGATATTTCTACATGTTGAAAACATCAATCTCTGCAGTATGAATTCAGAACATCAGCATGTCATGGGAAGTTTATTCTTTTTAACACTTCAAGGTAGATCATAAGGTTGTGCCTCCTTGGCTTCCTAGAGTAGCTTTGGGCCGGGGAGAAGGAGCAAGATGTGCTGTGCTGGTGTCGGTGCTTCCATTCCCCTCTGGGGGCTGCAGGGCCCGGGGTGCTCACGACCTCCTCAGGGTTTGTGTAGCCAGCAGGAAATTGTAGTGATTTCTTGTGGGATGGCAAAGCAGCCTTTATATCTTCCCTGAAATTACTGTGATGGGATTTTAAACCACTGGCTTCAAAACGCACACTTATCCTGAGGGAAGTGACTTGAGACTTCCCTGGGGAGACGAACCCTGAGGTGCCACCTCCCGTGGGCAGGTGCCCTGCGTGGGTCTGGGCAGTGGCACTGCTGGGGCTGGGGACCCACCGAGAGGCACCTGCAGCCCTTCAGGGCTGCTCTGCTCCTTGGGCCTGGCAGGAGGGAGGCTTTCCTCTCCTTGAAGAAGTAATGCCCACGTTTTTATCCCTAGAGATGTTTGCCCTGGGGCTTTTAGTGTACTTGTGAGTCTTTGGGGGCAAAGACTCCTTCCTTTTTCAGTCTTTGGGCAAATGATGGGACTGCAGCTCTACTGTATCCGCAAATAAACACTAATAAAATAATAATGCCTGAATCTGGTGGCGTTTTCAGATTCCTTTTTCCCCAGTGAGAGGATGTAAAGTTACAACAACACATCGACCTCAGTGCTGACTTGTAAAATACCAAGCCTCATTCCATGTATTCATATTCAAGATCACTTTGGCTTGGCCCTTGGAGTTTGTCCCTAGGCATAGCTAGGAGCCGTAAGGCCTAGGCTGTAGCAGGGCTGTTTTGTATAATGCCTGTGACTGCAGCAGCTCCATGAAATCCCACCACTAAACCCAAAACATCAAAAAGGCTGCGATTTCCAGGTGCTGTATGCATTTGCTGGCACAGTGGTGGATGGCGTAGATGTAGTAGGGATCGCTGGGCTGAATCCTGAGGCTCTTATATGCGGTGATGTTTCTATGCCCTATGCTTTCCACATGTGGAAGTGCCTTATGACCTCTTATGATCAGCAGGAGTAGGGACTGCTTTTGCTCACCCTGTATGGGATAAGGAAGGTGTCTCCAGCTGGTTCACTGGAGTCCTCTGGAGCAACACTGCTGCCTAGGAGGAAGCCTGGTGTGAAAGGATGAGCTGTCTCACTGGCCAGGGGTCTTGATTGACATAATAAGAGAAGGAAAAAAAAATCTTGACACAAACTAAGCTCCAGGTGTCTTCACTTTTGTTAGTGACCTCAAGAGGCTCTTGAGTCATGGCTGGTCCATGACTCTTTAATACAAGTGATGCCGGTTGCTCTAAGGGCTTGTTCCAGAGGGACTAGCTCTGTGTGATTTACTCTTGAGGTGTATTATTTATTGAATATCAGGTTTCAGACCTGTGAAAGGGTTATTTTTAGAAATTAGGGAGGGATCCTGTATACACTGTAGTGACTTTTCTCAGTTTCTTATTAAAATTGAGTGTTTTTCTTCTCTCTTTGTGAAAATGGGCAAGTAACAACCAGAGCAGGCAGAGTAAGTTTTAAGTGAGCTTCTCTCACCTCTTCAAGGTTAATCCTAAACTGTGTAATGTGCTCCAGGTCTGTGCTTCCCTTTAGCAGACTCTGTGGTGCTAATAGTGTTGCAGCTTTCCACTACAGACAAGTGCTCCCCAGGGACTGTAATTACTGCATCAAAATCGCTTTCATCATTGACCTAGATGACATTTGATCTGAATGCTTTTTTTTTAGAGGTCAAATACAGTGGCATTAGCCCAGAAAGCTTTGGGACAGACACTCTCTTCCGATGTGTTCATACACTGCCCTGTGTGCCCATGGCACTGCTGCTAGGTAAGTATGCCGGCTACCTCCCTGAAATTTCCTGTCTGCTTCCTTTATCACAAAGTTCTCTCTGGAAATCCAAGCAAAATACCATGGTGCTATACCAGGCTTTTTTCCATTGCCATTCCCGAGTCCTCAATGATTGTTTCCCAGGAAAGTGATACCCTCCTTATCTATCTGTTAACTCCCACACCTCTCACCAGGCGTTCCTGCAAATTCCCATCAGCCGTGACAAACTTATCTTGTAGACTTATGTAGTGATTTTGATGGCTGTACAGACCTGTTTGTTTTGTTCTGAGCTAAATTAATAACGCTGCAGTGGCACCCGCTCTAACACTGAACTTCTAAAACTCTCCTAATATACTAATCAGCATGTCAGTGGAATATTCTTTCTGGATAGAGACAAGTCTGGTGAAACAGATTAGACATTCACATGGCATTGCATAATTCAGAGAGCAGGCATGGTGCATATGATTTGCATTAACAGCCTCTACTACAGCAGCTTCTCGCAGGTCTCTCTCATTAGCTTGTATGTGGAAGCTTCCAGACTGTCAATCAATTACAGTAATTTCCTTTTCCATATTTATTCCATCACGATCATTGACAGTTACCATTAAGTGACATTAATACAATACAATACCATCTTGCATTTTGCAGTGCTCTCCTGGCAGGGTGCTTAAGCTGTGTAAAGCCAAGAGACTCCATTAGAGGAGGTGGAGAAGGTGTCTGCTCTCCCTGCATGAGTGTGTTGGGGAAGCACCTTGTGTCCCTGTGTCTGCCCAGTCCTCTTGGCTACTTGGGAGCAGGGTCTGCTGGAGCAGATCAGAGGTGGCTCCTGCCCAAAAGCAAGTGTGAGATGTAGGCAAGCTCCATGGAAGATGCTTTAATCAACTGCATCAGCTCCTTGCAGCTCATGGAGCATGTTCAGGTGCATTAGCTTGGCCATCAGCAAGATTGTGTTTACAGGTGCTTTACCTTGCTGGATGCCCTCTGACCTTACTGGTAGAGTAATTCGGGCCAAGTTTTCCAATGGAGCAACTTTCAGGCATTCTTGTTGGGGAAACTTTGGGTAATTTCTTCCCTCCCTTCTTCCTGTGTGGTGGAAAGTGAGTTGCTGAGAAGTGAGTTAGGCCTGCCTAATTGAGACGTACTTTCTGAGTATCATCTTGAATTTATTCTGTAGGGACAAATAGCAGGTGTGAAATCTGTTAGCAAGTGTAACCCAAGAAATAGGAATGTATTACTTAAGCAGCCTGATATTGTCTACTGGACCATTGCATATACTTCTGGTCACTGACAGCTGTCACTGGTTCCTGATGCTTGCTGGGGCCCTTCCCATGATAACGGCAAGAGTTTTGAGCTCCCAAATTACATTAAATTTATCCCTTAGGTCTTTGATCTTCATCCTCAATACTTAGAGGCTTAATGAGGGAGAAGAAAAGTATAATTTGCAGATTGTAGGGAAAAAGAAATTGATTTTGTGTTACCAGTGGACTTTGTTGTAACTTTCCTCCTCAGCTTTCCTATACCACACTTGGAGCGCTAGTGCACTAAGTTTCCTTTGTATTCCCACGGCCTTTGGTTGAGGGACTGTTTCTGTGTGGCTTTTCAGTCTTAAATTGCTTTTCGTAGACCACTGAATTGACATGGTGGGTTTCTTTTACTGCTTATCAGTAAACACTTCATCAGCAATTCTGCACGTGCCGAAGGGTTTTTCCTCTCTTGTCTTTGCTGAATTTTCTGTTGCTTCTTTCTCCTCCATCTCTCTTTCTAGGTTGGACATTTTTCCACTTATTCCCTTCTTCCTCTTTGATGCATGTCAGAGACTGAACAGCATCAGTTGCCACTGTGTCCCCGTTCAAGACCTTCCTAAAGCTATTGCTGCCAAATATGTTGGATGTCTTCTTTCTTGTAGTCTCCACTTCCATCCTTGTCATTCATGGGTAACAGTTCAATGATCTTTCCCCTTCTCTGTCCACTGAGCTCATTTAAAATCCAAACAGCTTCTGGCTGTCTGCTCTCCTGCTTGCTACTTCCTCTCTGTCTTCTTGGCTCTTCAAAATCTTTCCTGTCACCTCTCATCTTTGGAATTGTCAGAGCTTTCTCTAAGACATTTATTTCCCCATCCCTCTTTTGTTCTGATCCATGACTTCTTGTTCCTCTTCACAAGTCAGCAACTGAGAGGCCTCACGGTTTGTGATGCTGTCACCGCATTTTTAGGCATGCTTGTTGCTTAAGCTTTCCCTGGGACAGGTATGGTCTTAGCCTCTGCTGCTCGCTGCTCAGACCACACATCAGAGTTCTGCTCCACTGCTCTATAATCAGTTTTGTTGCTGCATACACTTCACGTAATGACTCTTTGCTGTCATAGGTTCATGAGTTTTGCTCACAAATTTAAATGCATTTCCCTCTAGATAGGGATGATGTGAAGTTTGAATTAGAATTCCTCTTACATTTAAATTGCTATCTCTGGCTTAACCTTATACAAGCATGGGCTAGGTATGGACTTTGGATGCACTACCAGACCCTCCCCAAAGGTTTAGGTGGCAGAATATTGCAGCTCCAATCCTTAATGCTTAATAAAATCCTTTTCTTTTCGTCAAGGCAGACTGACATTTTTGAGTGTTGACTAAATAATATATAAGCGTCTAAGTAAATGTGATTTGAATTTTACAGAGAGGTGACTTAGTTGTGATTTTTAAGCACTTTCCAGGAAACTCTACTGAGTATCTTTGCTATTGAGTTATAGTTGGCAGTGCTCTTTTTTCTGGTCATGCAATCATTTGAGATTTTGGCAGTATGTGTTTTCAAATGTAGCCAACATTGTCAGTGTCTTTTTTCCCTCTGTATAGAAAAAATCATATTGCTTTCTGACATTTGTTGTTTCAACACATTTCAGCGAACTTCCGTATTTGGACCAGCATTGTTTACTTGTTTACTCGGAAAATAACATGATACATTGTGTAACTGATCATTAATCTTGAAATTAATATCTCAAACTCAGTGTGTTAACAGTCACTTTGGAATAAAAACATATGATGAAACTCTGAAGAACAAACTGAGTGCTTAGCACTCACTTCAGAGGTGTAGGTCTAAGGGAAAGAGCACCAGGAGGTTATTGCACCCCTATGATGTACTATATAAGTGACCTCCAAGAGCTACCAATTAAAAGTGCTAGTGGAGTATTACTCTTGTATCCTCATCTGCTTTTGCCACGCTTAATCTAATGATATTGCAGCCTGAGGTGGATTTATGTGGATCTACAGAAGAAGCCACTCAGAAGTTAACTCCTCTGGAGAGCCCGACTTGCACTGAAGACCTTTAAAATACTGCTGGATGGGTGTGCTCTGAGCACAGGCCCCAGGCTGATAGCAGGGATCAAGGGCTCAGGGAGCAGTTGGGTGAGTGAGTCGGATGTTATGAAATGCAAGTGAGGGCTCGGAGATTTCTTAGTGGCCTAAGTGCTGTTTCAGGAGAACGTTTGTCTAAGCCGTGGAGCAGCCTGTGATTAATGGCAAGTTGTCATCTGAAGTAAGTCAGCACCGTGCATTTGTAAATGTGTGTGTTAAACCCTCGGAGCCAACCCACAGTGGGATATTAGCAAAATTACTCAGCAGATTACTTCCATGTTGTTTTTGCCAGCTTACTCATCCTGACGCCTATCTGATAAAAGGGGGTGTGAGTTTGCATGATGTGTTTTTATTAGCCTCCAACTTGTGGCTCTTGGAAAGGTCATGGGTACACGAAGCTGTTTCAGACTGGTCAGGCCACGGCTATTAGTCATGGAGCATGATTCACCCAACCTCTCTCTTCCTTTCTTTCCTCTTCCCCATCCTTTTAATTGAAGAAGTGATCTTTGGCGAGGAAACAATAGCTGAGGGGAACTTTTTCTTCCTGGATGTTGAGGTTTTTCCAGTGGAATTTAGCAGCAGTCATTGGCCTGCTGTCTGATGCAGGATGACCCGACCTCCCCTGTGACAATTGTTCATCAGAGCTGGATGCAGGAGATGTCTTCGTTTTGTCTGCTTGTTTTCCTCTTGTGTCAACTGTGGTTTTGCTCTACTCCTATTTCTTACTAGGAGACCTTCCCAGGGTCTGCTGAGTTTTCTATTACAGGCTACTTGTTCTGTGAAAAACTGCAACATTTAGTGCCCATTATTTAACACCAGTCCTCAAAGTTTTTCTTTGAGTTACTACTTAGTTGAAAAATCTGGGGTTTTGTAGGTAATGATAAACAGGTGAAGCTCTGGCAATTCATTCCAGAATGAGGGGTCTGATGCTTGTTAACATGACAAATCTACCTTTTGTCGGGAGAAAGTAGTAGAGGCTCATGCTGTTACGAGATATTTGCATTGATCATTAGAGCCTAGTGGATGCTTTGACTTGAGGCTCTGCTCTGTATGGATATTGAAAGGGATTCCCTGTCCCAAGAGTAAGTTTGTGTGAGATGATAGACAACTGAGTTGGAATAAGAAGTATCAAAAGCGTAGCATGTTCTAGGAAATTAGTTGCTGTGCATAATTCTTAGTCAATCAGCAGCTTTAATGCTTTTGTAAGCCACTTGTTATGATGAAGACTGGCAAAAAGGAAAAAAGGGTATTTTCTCCAGTGAAAACAAATGGAAGCTGTTTTAATTCATATAGTATTACCATTCCAAAATGCAAGAGCAGAGTTGTGACCCCTCTGGCAGTAGTGAATGTTTAAAAAAAAAATGTATTTCCATTTAAGTGATGAACAAAAATGGCATTTGGACAATACACTCTGTGGAAATTCATCTCCCAGTAATGTCTTGCTTAGGCTGGGATCTAAATTGTAAAATATCTGGAAGCCAAAGCTTATTTGAGGAAAGGCTTAATTCTGTATTTATTTTTGTGCCCGTGTGCCCATGTTTTGTGCCCATAACATGTAAATCAAGTACTCTACAGCAGCAGGTACTAGCTGTGCTCTGGTCACAGCTCAATGTGGCTCCAGCAGCATCGTGTACATGTGTGAACTAAAGCTTTGTACAGGTACTAATGCTGCTGTGCGCAGTCTTGTTGAGAGTACTAGCAGTGCTGAAATCACCTTAGGGCTACCAATACTCCTAGGTGGCTGAGTTTTTGGAGGTGGTAGGAATTGAGTTTCCCATAAGAAACAGTGTGAAACAATTGCTTTCTGTGGGCCCCAAGTCTCGTCCGAGGGCTGGGTCCTGGCCCAGCAATGCCTCTGCTGCACGGTCCAGCCACACAGAGCGCACGGGCTCTTGGCCAGGGGATGAGGCCCTTGGGGAAACTTGAGGGATGTGAAAGACTGTTGTTGAGGGATCCTAAACGAGTATTTGTATCCCTTAGCTATCATCTCTATTTACTCTTCTTCTGGTGGTGTTTTGCCTTGATGTGGTAGAGAAGGTCTGCAGAGGGGCATGAACTTTCCTAGTGTTTAAGGTATTAATGTCTGAGGGTTTTCATTAATTTTTCCTTGAGTGTAATCTTTACTGTATTCACAATTGAATACATAATTCTAGTAGTAATAAAGTTGTAGCTGGGATAGATATAAGGCCATAAATGAGGCAAGCCTTGTAGGGAGGGGAGTTGTGTGTTCTCATTAGATTAGCCAATATAGCTGGGAAAATAAGCAGATGTGCTTTGGGGCCCATGAGCCCGTCCCTAGGTCGGGAAGAGAAAGAGCAATTTCACGCTGTGCTATGCTGCTTCTTGTGGGGGCAGGTTTCCTGCGCTTTAATCATCGCAGTTCTTGCATTTCTATTCAGAAAAGCTGTTTAATGTTACCTGTCAGCGATGGCTTCCTGATGTTTCCCCTCGCCTCCAAACCTCTCAAAGGTGATATGTCCTCACCTTTGCCTTGTGCTGACCATGCAGACAGCTAGGTCTTGAACAGGGTGCTGCAGGATAACCTGGGGTCCTGCTGGTGGGCCTGGAGTGTGCTGGGCTATCTAGTGCACCTAAAACACCTGCGTGCTCAGGCTGGTGAATTGGAGGAATGCTGCTAACGCATGAGGAAGCCCCATGTTAGGCTGAGCTCACCATGCTGCATGTCCCTCTGATGGGATGCAAAGTACCTGCGGGGAACAGCGTGGTCCTCGCCCCCGTGGCCTCCTGACTGGCAGAGCCCAAGGGCTCCTGCAGCCCAGCTGCAAAGCCAGCAGCACCTCATGCAGAGCCAGATGCTGCATCGGAGCAGCGCCTTCCCTGGCAAATAAATCACAGGAGCGGTAATAAAAAGGAGAGTGGGCTGCAAGAAGGGCACAGGCAGGCTGCTGCGAAATCCAGGTGCGCCTCCGTGCCCGAGTGCTGCTCCCTGCTAGGCTGACCTTGCCACCCCCATGGACACGTAAAGCTTTTAACTTAATTTGCAGCCTTGGATTACATGTGAGCTGAGCTCGTGGCAGCCGGCCGCCTCTACTCCTGGCAAGGAAAAGTGACTTGCAAATCCTTCCCTGCAAAGCCACCGGGTGCAGCACCCTCCCCTGAGTGTGGATTGCAGCGGGATGTTTAATTTCTGCATGAAAACAGGGTAATGGTGGTGGGGGGACCCCAAGTGAAAGTGTCTGGGTGGGGAGGAAGCAGCAGCAGCAGCTGCTTTCAGGTTGATCAAGTGCATCCACCTTCATGTGGCATCTGTCCCCACAGTGAGATGTGGCCGTGCACAGTGGCTTTGGGGGGCACCCCATCTCCGGGGTGCCTCATCTCCATGGAGCTCGACCTGCCCCAGGGGGCTGTCGTTTTCCTGTTCTGCCGTCCTTAGCCATCCTCCCCATGGATGTTGAGGTCACTGCACACCTGGCGACCAAACACCTGTTTTAAGGTTGCCATGTGTTGTGTTTTACCTTGGGGAATTTTGTCTTGATAAAAATGAACCACAGGCCCAGTGTGTGGCCTCAGAGCTTACTCCATGTTGGTGCGTCAGGAGCAAGGACCTTGCAGGGACTCTCTCTGTCCTTGCAAAGTCTTTCCTTCTTTCCAAATTTGAGGGTGGAGGATTAGTTGCCCTTGGGCTGTCTGGTCCCTGACTTGCGGCTTTCGGTTAAGCAGTCCTTCCTGTATTTCATATCACTGGCACTCCGCTCTGCCACTTAGCAGCGAGGCAGGCATTCCCAAGGGTATTCCCAAGTACCCTTGATGCTCGCTGGCACGGTGGGGAGCAGATGTGCTGGCAGTGCGGAGAGCCTGGCTGCGGAGGAAGGGGATGTTCTGGCTGCACTTCACTTGGAGCCTGGCTTTCCCGGGTAGTCCCTGACGTGGCATTAATGGCAGCCTAAGCAGAGGGGTCTGAGGTTGGAGCAGTAGCTTCTGTGTGTGTCCATCCTTAAGGAAGGGCCTTAGAACGGGAGGGCAAGGTGGGAAAACGCAACATAAGATGCTCAAGGCCTCGTGTGAACCAAAAGGAATCATTTTTTTAAAATAGTCTTCATCTTAGGGAGTTTCCATTCTTCTCTTGGCTAGAGCTTTACTGATGAATAATGCCAGTTTTATACATGATCATAAATATATGCATAATTTTGATATCGTCTCCAGGAGTATTAAACACTCTGATGGAGAAATTGCCAAAGGGGATTACATAGCTAGACCTTAAAAAGACACAAAAATTGCATGACTGTTTAAAGGAACCCCCTGAGAACCTGATTTGTTTTACTCAGCAAAGACTATTAAAATAGTTGATAAGAAAACCAGATTATCTAAGAGCAAGAGAAGAGGGGAAGCACTGGCAGAGCTAGCTGTTGCCTCCTCAGCAAAGCCTGAGACTGGCTCAGTCGCTTCAGTGCTTTCTGCAAAGTTTCAAGACTCACTAGTTTCTGTAAATCTGCTTCTTGAGCTGGGATGCCTATATTTTTGCTTTTCCTGGGACTTATGATAGCCAGATAATCATCATTCTTGCCACAGGTGGGACATGAGAGCCAGGTGTTACCTGAGCCTGGGATGCGGATACCTGCCAAGCACCTGAGTCCTGATTTGCAGTGACTCGTATTCCTCCTCTGTGGAGAATCTTCCCACCGTGCCAATTTGGAAAGGATGGATTTGGGGATGGAAACTCAAATCAACTGTTTCAAAAAAAGGTGCCAAGCTCATTTCACGTGGAGTTTTAAGCAGGTAGAAGCATAACTTGTAAGAGGTGAAAGGTAAATCGGTCCTCCTCTTAACTTACCTTTGACCCTCTTAACATGCTAATAATTGGTAGGTCCTGGCAGAACATAATTTTCCTTGATTTGTGGATAGTATCCATAAAATAACTCACAGATGTAGCAAACAGCTGCTCTGTGATGCTGTTCTTAGAAGATGATGTAATATGGCAATAATCACTTCTGAGTCATTACTGATTTATGAATTGAGAATGTTTACAAATTATGGGTAAATTTAGCTAGCTCAAGTGAATTTGTGTCAACCGGGTCGGGTGGTATTTCTGGAACTGTTGGCCAATGCTCCAGTTGGGCCTTTTGCTCCAATGGTATGATTTTTTGCAAGGGCTTTCCCAAAATAGTCCTCTCTTTGGTGGGACATTGTGGAGTCGGGGTGAGGAGTGCAAATGATGACAGCTCTGGTATGTTGTGTTGGCAATACTTGGAGCTGCTGGTGGAAGAATGACTTGACTCCCTCCGTCTCTCCTTCTAGGCAAGTTTCAGATGTTGGGGCTTCTGAAGGATGAGGCGGTAGGTTGAGAGATGAAGCACTTGGGATCCATGAAACCAGGATGCTCGTCCTGAAAGGGGCCCTTTCTTCTCTGTGTTAGTGTTTGCCATGTGGTTGAAGAGTCCTCCCTTGTCTCTCACTTTCTCAGGTCCAGCCAATTTCCTGATGTCTCTGGCAGCTAATGGCAGTTTGGAGCTGGTAGAACCCCGTTTTAAATTCATGCTTTCAGTAAGGAGCTGTTAGTAGATGGACACCTAACTAAAGTAGTAATAACACATCTAACATTTACCTTGCACCTTTTATTAATCCTCAGAGACCTCAGCTGCCTTGGAGACGGAGCACAACATGCTGATTGTGTGTAACAACATTGCAGAGCAATGGCAGGAGGAGGAAGGTATCTGCTCCATGGAAACTGCAAGAGGACATAGTAGAACTATGGTTATTTCAAGAAGAGAGAATAATGCTCTAGAAAAGAGGACTTGCCTTAACAGGGTGCTTGAGGAAAGAGGCAAAGGAGATGTCAACTGTGCAGGATGTGTGCTATGTAAACTTGAGGATTTTCTTCTGTGTAAATCCAAACTGGATCTCTTTAGCCTCCTTCTAGCAGATACATATTTTGGATGTGTTTAAAACAAAATAAAAGCAAAACAACTTTTTCCTTCTATTTTTAACTTGTCTTATTTGCTTTTAATGAGACCATTGGGTCTTAAATTATTTTCAGGCAGGATTACCATGGTATGTTCTGGAAAGAATGACCTTTTGTGGAAAGAGGCTATGGAAAAAGTAGAAAAAGTCCAGACCCATGCCAGGTTAAGGCAATCTTATAGATGATGCTATAGAAATATTGACTGTGATCAACAGGGGCATAGGAGAAGCCAACTGATTATGAAGACCAGCTGAGAAAAGAAACTGCAGATGGAAGATAACAGCTTTCCCAGAATGTCCGTGGTAAAGGCTTTTTGGAAATTAGCACTGAGTGAGCAAGGGTATGCTTTTATGTAGGATGAGATTAGTTTGCGTGACTGGGTTCAGATCCAAGTTTTGAGATGTGGGGCGTTCCAGCCCTGAAGCCTCCTTGCTAGTTGGTTTATTACAGAATAGTCCATGGCCTGGGAGGATTAGCTAAAATCAAGAACAAACTATGCTGAAAGAACTTGCTTTTCTCTATCTGGAATCATGCCACCATCATTTGATATGGGAGAAATAGCCCCATAGTCATGGAGGGATCTTTTTTTTAAGATCTCCTGTTCCCAGCATAGTTATTGTGCTCTGTTGATGGCCATTAAACCAGAGGCTTATTTCATTTTTATAAGAATTTTCTTGATTAAAAAAACAGAAAAGTTAAGAGCTGAGTGCCCTATATTTGCTACTCCCTAAGTGGAAGGCAGAGATGAAGGAGGGAATATTGGTGATAGCCAACTGCTGATTGAGTGAATTGCTTTTAGCAGCATGGAAAAAAAAAGTGCAAGAACAACATGATCTATTATCTTACAATTATCCTATTTTTGACACTGTGGGCATCTTCAGGAATCAGACTCTGAGTAAAATACTGGGTTTTGTTCCCAAAGCTGCTGGATATCAATGCACACCCTTGCTCACTTTTTCTATATGTAGTTTTCCCCTTAGACAATGAAGTGGAGTGTGTTCATCTCCTCTGGTTTTGGTTGCAACTCTATTAATTTTGGGGGTGGGGGGAAATCTCCCGCTGTTTTAGCTTCCCTGGCAGGAGGAATATGCTGCAACCTCCTTTGTCTAATCTGGCTCTGAGACTTAAAAGTGACAGTCCATTTTTGGCCTTTGTATGTACCTGGGTTCACACCAACCCTTGGCAGAGCTACTCTGCTATTAGTGTGACAAACAGAGGATTTCTGGTTGTGGGAACATTAGCAAAGCCTCATCATGGATCTTCTGTAAGGCTGTGGTTTTGCCATTGGGCTGGGATAACTTTTTGAAAGGACAGAAGAGAAAGTTTTGCGATGTGATACAGTTATTTTTGCAATGAGTGTGAACTTAGTGCCCAAAAGCTCAGCTTTAAAACATAAAGTGGAGCTACCATACAGATCAAAATTACAGAGTCTGTGCTCAAAAATATTAGAGACTCTGTCATCAGAATAAAGTTAAAATAATTTAGAGGTCTAATAAATTCAGATGATGTTTTACAATCCGTCTTCTCACACTTTTTCTGGCTGTTTTTGGAATGAGAAATACTAAAATACCACGAGGGAGTCTGCTCTCATGTAACTTCTTGCCAAGCCAGGGTTGGAAATACTGGAAACTTCATGAGAAAGGGCTTTCTCTAGGGAGTTCAGTCCATTTGTGCAGGCTTGTGTGGTGCTCAGATGGTTTGAATCATTTAGATAAGGATCTTTCAGATGTTTGACTATCTCCCAAATCTGAACCTGTTCGGAGGGCAGGCCCTCGTTTGTGGTCTCTCTAAAATTAATGCCATGCTTATCAGCTCTGCTAGTACCTGGAAAGCAGTGCTGCTCTTGGTGGGGGGTAGCTGTCAGCAGCTCTAGCCTTGAAGGAGGTGGGAATGGACCCTTGTGCTCTGCACGCTGTGATGAGGCTACGAGGGTGCTGAGCAGGTTCGCATCTTGGTCATAGCCCCCATGGTGATTCCCCAGGCTGTGCTAGGCTTGCAGTTTGTTTGCCCTCAGCTAGGCTGCCGTGGCTTTGAAGCATATGCAGTGGCATATCTTAGAGTACTTGAGTCAGGCCAGCATGCATATGTTGTGGGAACGAATGGAAAGCAAGTACAAAAATCTTTTCTCAGTTTGTGTCGCGCTCTGCGGTGTTTTCTTCCTCCTTTGCCAACCAACGCTGAGAACACATGCTTTGCCTCTTTCTTCTGAACATTTTCTTTTTCCAGGTACTCTTCCCTTCCTCATCTTTCCACATTCAAACAATTCATGGAACCTAAATCCAGGAAGGAAAAGAAAGAGTTCTCATGGTTGGCAGGAAATGGAGGTAGCACCATAATGTTTCTAATCATGTCAAGCATATGTTACGTTATGCTGGCACAGAAATGTGCAAATGCAGTGCTCGGTTTGAGTCTTTCAGATGTTCGGGAGTGAAGTGCTTTATGTATGTGCAAATGTGAGACTGAGATTTGGGGTCCTGATTCCTCTGGTAGGACCTGATGCCCAAACAAGCTCATTCAGTAGGAGTCCCTAGTGACTTCTCCCTGACAGCTCCCTGTGGGACAGCCAAAACCACACCAAAAATTCCTGCCACTACATTTCCATTTTAGAATATGTAATGCATAAGATCTCAATATTTTTTTTTTAATCGGAACTTATCAGGACATTCATAGTGCCATAAAATATTAGAATTAATACTAATTGCAGTTCCTCTGCTACTTTCTAAGCTCATATGGCTTTATCACTTCTTTTTGAGTAAGGCATCAGAGGGTTGATACTTGTTCCAAGCTGGTTTGCCATTTCTGCTGGATTTGCGCAGCATGGGTTGTCTCAGGTTGCAGGGATGATTATTTTTTTAGAGCAGTTTGCTCATCACAGTAGTGGTATCAAACAGATCAGCAATGCAAGATGCAGGTGATAAAGTCACCATCTTTGCTATGCATTTTCTGTCATCTGAATGCATGATGGCTGTGAGAATGGATGGGTGACTCAGTGCTTCCCAGTCACTGTTTTAAAATGTTGGTAATAAATAAAATAAATATAAAATAAATAAAAGTTGCTTGAAATGGGAACTCTGTAAAAGTTTTATGAAAGGCAGGAAAGATGCTTCTGTGCATGTGATGCTTTAGTGAATCTTGGGAGTGTAAAGACTTTTTCCCCCTTCTCGACCTTTAACACGTTGGTCTGATTGGACAAAACAGTTAGTAAATCCTCCCAAGGACAAACTCCTTTGCTCGACATCCTGCTCTTCGTTTGGAGTTTACCTTCTTCGGTTTTAATTTTGCCTTTGGCTGTGCACTCTGATTTGGTGAAACACTTAAATCTGTGGATAAATTAAGTGCTTGTCGAAGTTTCATTAAGGTCAATGAGACTTAAGCATATGTTGTGCCAACTAGGAGGAATTAAGCATGTTTGATTGGGTCTTTGCTGTAGGAGCTGAAGGAAATAAAGAATAGAAAGTAATTCATTCTCCACCCTTCTCATTATCTTAAATATTCCCCCCTACACACACACATTAGAAATAAACAATTGAGCAGTTATGATTTGCTTTGTTGTTGTCATTTTAAAGATAGTGCTAGCACTTCTGCTTATCCCTCTTGGTGGAAGATAAAATATTAAAATCTAAAGTACTTTATAAAGCAGCTTCATCAGAGCTTATTTGTTTATCATAGTGCTCATGACTGTTGTGTAAATAAGATGGGGAGGTTATTTCTGGCTTCTCCTTGCTTGTCCTCGGAAGGAGTCATGAGATGTGTACACCACGATGGTGACTGAGTGCAGCTGGAGCCCTTGATGTGTCTCATTTGCTGTGAGCTGTATGAGGGGGTAATTACTGAGAAGAAGGTCAAAGATGAGGAGGCCTGTTGCAGTGTGATGGACTGAGCTGCACACTTCTGATTGCAGCAGCCAGCTCTGCAATAAAATGATAAAAACTGTCTTATCCTGTTCATTGATCACTGCAGTTCACTTCTGTCAGTCTCACTGTGGTTCCTGCCTGTGCTTTTTCTCCTTGTGTTTTGTCATAACTTAGAAAGCAGAAGTTGCTCTGAGGAGCAGTCTTGGCTGCGAGACAAGGCATGCAGAGTATCTATTTTTTAACCCTAAACCATCCTGTGACTTGGGGACAGCAAAACTCTCTATCTGTACAATGAGGTCAGTGCTTCATGTCTGGGGCCAACCTCGGTGAAGTTACAGCAGTAAAAACTATGCAAAATAAATCCTGTGTTTCTGAGTTAAACTTAACCACAGGGAGGCTCTCTGCTAGAGTTAGGGCATGCAGGAGCTGCTGAAAGCCATGTCTCATCACCTCTACTTTGCTTGTTCAGGTCAGGATAACACAGGTGTTGTTTACCCTGAGATAATAAAAAATTTGCCTACCTGTGGTCTAGTGATGAAGAAAATACCTGATTGTAGAGAGGGTGAACTGAAACAGGAGAATTTCTAGATACAAGGGTGCAAGAGCACTTAGTTTGAGGTGGGCTTGTCTTCTGCTTTTCTCAGGTCATCATTTAGTTAGGTCAATATTAAACTGACAAGTAAAAGAAAGTTACTCCTAAGAGCTAATCACTACTCGTATCATGGCTGGGGAAAACACCTTGGTTTTTGTCACCTGTTCTTAACACTGTTCTTTGCTCTGTGCTCTGAGTTGGATTTGTTCTTAGCTTCCTGGCTGCCAGTTTGTAGCATTTGCTGAAATGGTAGTTGTGGAAGGGAAGGGGTGGACCAGCATTGGTGGCCCGTAAGCAAAGTCAGGTACGGAAACACTACTGATTTAGGTGAACCAGTGCTATGAGTCCAATGCAGTGGGAACACGAAAAGTCCTATGCACCGGGGTATCAGTGCAAGCAGATGGGAGCCCTCTGCTAGAGTTGGTGGCAGTGGATGTCGTTGATGGTCTTGGCTTTCACCTCTCCTTTAGCACAGCTGATGCTGGGCACCTGTTCCAAGTGAAGATTGAAACCAATGCTTGGAGTTAATTTTCCTGCCTCGAAGGGTGTTAGCAGACTATTTACTTTATTAATGACATGAATGCTGTGTGATGACTGGGCACAGCTGAATAATATAGACTATAAAAAATCGAAAAAGGGAGACTGAAAATCTGTTCCTTTCTCTTACTGTCCAAAATTCTTCTCTTTGAGGCCTAGAGAGCTCCAGTGTATTTTAGGGGTCAGGGATCATCTTTATAAGAGAAGGTTTACATGAGTGTCAAGCTGTGTGAAAGATGGACCTTTCCTATAATGGCAGAAGTTCTGCCTGCTGGAAAAAGCTTTTGTGCTTTTTGTGTTATTCTGTGCAGATGTTAAGCCTGTGATGGTGATATTCCCCCCACCCCCTCAAGTCCATATATACCATGATTGGTGATGGATAATACAAATACTTAAAAAGGAAGAAGACTCAATTATTTTTCATTGCAGTAGTAATCCTAAATATCCTTATCTGTATTAATCTCTCAATAATATGTATATATTTTTAGAACCTTTTGGGGTCACATTCTTCATCTTTGTCTTTTTTCTCCACAGCTGTGGGAGCAGATAATAGCTGCAAATAACCACAGAAGTCTCATGTTTAATTTTTATATTGTGAATGAGGAATTAACAGTATTGATTAAATGTTAGAGGATATTTTGGGTGATATTTTTTAAACCTGTTTTTTACAGAAAATTCAAAACATCTGTAACACAGTGCTGCTCTGGGCACTGTGCTTTAGTACTAGCTCTGCAGGATTTGCCCAACACTTTTCTGACAGCTAAGGTGATTTAGGGACTCAGCTGAGCCAGAATTCCTCTGGGCTACATTGTGGAAAATGACCAGACATGGAAAACTCAGTTTTCTGTGAACAAACATGGTCAGTCACATAGGTTAGTTATTTAAATAGACAAGTAGTAGTTGAGAGGGAGAAAGGAAATAAAAACAAGACTTCTGTTTTGACTCCAGTGGTAGAGTGACTAACCTATCATCCGTAAGTCACCTCTTAGTTTGGGTGAAGATCCAGCAGGACTTCCTAATCTACCTTTTGAAGGAAGGAGGAAATGACAACATGAAATGTTGATGGTGGAAAGCATATAGGTATAGACATACTATTCTTAACGTCTTCAATTCAAATGCCTAAGGTAGGAAATAAAGAATAAGAAAAACTAGTAGTTTTGTGACATGTGAACAAAGTAGGATTGGTGGGGATTGAAGGGGAAGCACAAGTGCAGATGTATCCATAGACAGAGATTTTCTATGAAATGCTAAATGTAGCTCTGTTTAGCATAACACATAGCCTCTTGCTTGAGATATGATGGTAAACTTCAGAAACTCCACCATCACTTCCACGCATTCCTTCAAATCTCTTCCTGGGAAAGAAACCATCTCCTATAAAGAATTCCTTGCTTGGAGATGGGTGGCAGGAAAGGAAAGCAAGCCCTGAGGCTGGGAGTGTGCCATGTGGCTCAGTCCCTGTGTCCTCGCTCTCCTGGTGTGATGCTGGAAATAAGTCAGCTCTTGGCCCTTGCCTTGCGATGAGGTGTCAGAAGAAATTCATCGCTCCGGGATGCCATTTCATGGGTTTTTCTTTCCAAAGACCAACTAAGGTCATCAGAACAGCGGCTGTGTTGTGAAGTTGTTTCAGATAATCTAGGACATCTGGTTGCTCTCTAAATGTGGATCTCTCTCAAACCTTCAGAGACACTGGGGAAGAAGCTGCTTTCTAAGCCAACCCCAACTGGCTTATTTAAAAGCTAACTTCACAGACTGGTTAGGCATTTTGTTCCCATCTTTTAAATCTAAGGAATGCTTCAAGAAAGCTTTTGTTTTTCTAATACCTGAAAGATGCTTTGTTTAAGTGCTCCCTGTCTTGCATTCTGACACTTCAGTGGTAGCAACTGGCTGTTGTTTTTCTGATTCAGATTCAAACTCAGACTTTTATCCCAGAGTGTTTTCCCCCAGGGTGATCTGGGGATGGGAAGGTGGTTATGTTCAAAGCTTCTCACTCAGAGTTATCTAAGGAAAGACAAGAACTCACTTCTGGGAGACTCTCGCTATAGACTTCCTTTTCACCTGTTAACAGAAAGGTTGTATTTTTGAAGGCCCCAAGTTTTCTCCTTGGCTGCTCCACCGTAACCTCTGCACCACAGAGGAGAGCTTCCTCCAAGGAGGAATATCCCCTCTGCTCTGCCCTATTCAAACCCAAAGTCGGCCTTTGTGCTGCAGCTTTCAGATTCCAAAGGCATTTTTGGTTAGCGGCTCTGCTGGATGCACAAAGGGTCAGTGCACTAATAGGATACAGCACTGGGAAAGGACAGGGCTTTAAGGGGCTCTTTGGAGATTTGATGCCCTGTGTGAAAGAGGTCAGCAATACTGCAGCAACAATTTTAAATTATCCATGGAAAAAAAAAAGGAGGGGGGGCACCATAAAAAGGGGAAGGACACTGGAAACAAGGGAGCCTGTCCTGATGTTCCTAAGCCCAAATCCATCCATGGCTGATAAACCAGGCCCCTGGCCTCTATGAGACTTAACAACATGGGAACAAATGTCCTCCTGCCTTCCCCCTCCCCCTGCCCCCGTGTAGCAGCTCCTCATTGTGTGCAGTTATTTAGAGATGTTTGTGGGGGTGTGACCTCTTTGTGGTCTGCACCTGCCCAAGGGCTTCCCGTGTTGCTGGCCTGTGTGGCAGGAAACGAGACGGACCTTGTTGGAGGGTGGTGACAGTGGCTGTTTTGTGCATCAGCGGCTTACACTGCCCTAGCGAGAAAGGGAATTGATGGCAGGTGCCTCCAGAGACCGAGCAGCCTCCAAAGTCCATTTTAGGAAATCCTCTCCCCATGGACGTCTTGCCATGAGGTTTATTGTTTACCACTGTAAGAAGCCCTTTGATGCTTGGGAATCAGGGAAATACCATCATCTGGGCTAGGGTGAATGACATCGGTGTTGTGGGAAACTGGAAGAGCTGTTTTGACTCTGGCTTTGTCAATCTATGTATAGCTGGAAGCTGTGAGGCGCTGGAGCCTGGATCCAAACATAACTTGCACATCTGTAATAGATATCAACAATACTTACATGACTTTGTGCAGGAAACAAGTTTAAAATGTTCTTGGTCCATTTTCTTCCTTCCCAGCACGTCGAAAATCAAGGGGCTGCATCAAACATCATGCTTCACTGCCAGAGAAAAACTTCGGGGGAATCTGTTTTTGCATGAGTGTTTGACTTTTTTTTTTTATGAAACAGGATTTACTTTTCATTGGGATCATCTTTTTGGAGTTATGCATATAAACACTCAACTAAATAAAACCTTACTGAGCAACAACCAGGTCATGGTAATGTGTAAGTAAGTGGGTTTGGTTTAAATCCTTCAAAAAGAAGAGTAGATCTGTCCATTCTTTCTCATACTCTAGTAATGTGGGCTAGGAAAAATCTGCTTGAAAGTGGTGGGCAGCAGAGTACCTTTCTTTGAAGAGACAGGGAAGGAGTAGTTAGGTTAAAGCAGTTGGAGGGGTGATGCTGCCCAGTGCAGAGTGCCAGTTTTGGAGCAGGAGGGCAGAAAGCTGGCGTGTTGCTCCAGAGGGATAGATGAGTCCTTGTGTTTTTGAGTGTGAGAGTCAGAGAGGAGTAAAGTTTCAGGCACACTGGTAATCACCAGAGTAATAGGCCCAGGTTAAACCATGGGGTGGTTTTTGACCGCCCAGTTGTCCAGTCTATCCAGGTCCCTTGGGATGGCAGCACAGCCCTCTGGGGTGTCAGCTACTCCTCCCAGCTTCGTATCATCTGCAAACTTGCTGAGGGAGCACTCTGTGCCTTCATCCAGGTCATTGATGAATAAATTGAACAGGACTGGAGCAAGGACTGACCCCTGGGGGCCTCCGCTCAACACAGGCCTCCAACTAGACTCTGCACCGCTGATCACCACCCTCTGAGCTCTGCCATCCAGCCAATTCCCAATCCACCTCACCGACCACTCATCCATCCCACACCTCTGGAGCTTGTCCGGGTGGATGATGTGAGGGACAGTGTCAAAAGCCTTGGTGAAGTCAAGGTAGATGACATCCACCGCTCTCCCCTCATCTATCCAGACGGTCATCCCATCATAGAAGACCATCAGGTTAGTCAAGCATGATTTCCCATTCGTCAATCCATGCTGACTAGTCTTGAGCACCTTCTTGTCCTCCATGTACCTGGAGACAACGGCCAGTATGAGCCGTTCCATCACTTCCCTGGGGACAGAGGTGAGGCTCACTGGCCTGTAGTTGCCTGGATCCTCCTTGCCTTTTCTGAAGACTGGTGTGATATTGGCCTTCTTCCAGTCCTCTGGCACCTTCCCCGTTCTCCAGGATCTTTTGAAGATGATGGAGAGTGGCTTGGCTATGACATCCGCCAGCTCACGCAGAACTCTGGGGTGCATCCCATCAGGACCCATGGATCTGTGGGTATCGAGTTGCCTTAGGTGATCTCTTACCCAGTCTTCCTCTACCAGCACCAGTGAAGGGAGGGAAGGAAGAATAAGCAAGCATAAGGAGGACTGGCATGCCCCAATGCTGGCTTAGACTGATTAATGCCTTTGTGGATCAGCAGTACCATCACTGTGTAGCTCTTCACAAATGTTGCACCCCACTGCAGGGCAGGAAGAGGAGACCAGCTCTTCCAGACATGAAGCTGGAGTTGGGAATGAGATGCAACCAAAGCAAAACATGAGACACCAGGGCCTGATTTTTGTCTGGGCTTTTGAAAATTCCATCTTTAAATAGGATGTCTTCAGCAGCACAGTGCCTTGAGCAAAAGTGCTGTGGCATTTACCTAATGCAAAGTGGCTAAGAATGTTGAACTCTATTCAGCTTGGAAATCTTGATGACCTAGATTTAAAGTCAGGGTGTTACTATAGGTTTGCCCACGTGTGTGTGTGTGTCTTCTGTCCCATTTTTCTTATTTCCTTGGCATGCCTATTGATATCGTACTGTACTGACAAAATTCTTGATGTTGTGGCAAGACCCTTTCCAAAAGCAAGAATGGCAGAGCTGTTCTGCTTGTTCTAAGCTTTCCAAGTTCTCAGTCCTTTTGGTAACGTGACTGTGGTATTAAATAAAAATGTGTTGTGGTCACAGAAATCTGAAAATTGAAAAAAGAATAAGGGACTTTTCCTACCCATGTGCTCCTCTTTCTGTGCCACATCCTGGAGTTGGCATAAATTATTTTCTTCTGTCCATGTTCTCCAAATCATGCGTTTTGCTCTGCCCTACATCCTTTGGCTGGTATGAATTTTTGTTCTGTGGCCCACAGCAAGAACTTCCTTGTTCACTACCACAAAAAATTTTCCATTGTGTTTGATAGAGATTCCACTCTGCATTCTCACCCTCGCTCAACAGAAAGCAAGAAGCACTGAGTTGCGTGCTTCCCGGCACAACCATGTGAGCTTGGCACAGTGTTGGTTTAGCAAACTCAGCTTCCATCCCACTCTGCTGTGGCTGTTGAGGCTGTACCTTCAATCCTGATGTTAGAGGCAAAGCTGGGTCATAGGAAACTGGAGCTGGATGTATATTTTGGTAAACGCACTGTGAAAGCTCCAGTTAGAGGTCTGATTAGCAAGGCTGTAGCAAATATGTAACTTGGAGGGCAGCAGAAATGCAGTCTCTGGAAGCACAGACTCTGTGAAATAGAGCTCCTTAAGTGCTCATGAAGATGGCTACATTTTGGAAAATCATATGTTTCTCTAATGATAAACCGTCTTGAGCAAATGTTTTCAGACCCTTTGAGCTCTCCCTCTGTGGGCTTGGAATGCACCCACCAGCTCTGCTTGGCTCCTTTGGTTTGGCTTCCTTTGAAGCTTAGGCCCTTTGTAGATGTGCTCCGATGGTCTGCCTTGGGGTTCAGCTTCTTGCGGGCAAGAAAAAAAGTGATGGGTGCCTGGCCTCTTCACTGGTGGTGCCAAAATAGGCTGTGACTCATGCTACTCTCGCAGACTTTCCTAGTCCATCGCTTCATGCTCTTCCTTGCATGTTCTGCTGAGCTGTAAGTTAGCAATACTTGAAGTATTAACATCTGAGCGAGTCAGCTGGAGCTGAGCACAGCAATTTACAGACGTTTGGTTTCTGCGTGCATCTTTACTGCAGCTGGATGTGATGGTGCTGTATCAGCCTAGGGTACCATCAGTATATGCTAGAACCACCTTTTCTAGGGATCTCTGGTACTCAGAGTGCTTAGTACTGCTACCGTTTCACCTCTTCTACATCTTTCTCCTTCCTTTCTCCTATGAGGAGAAAGGATATCCGCCAGGAAGATGTCTGCTTTGCTTTGATGGTGCAAAGGTCAATGTACTAATGGCAGATTGATCCTCTCCTTTCTTGATTGCTAGGAAGAAATGGTCATTCCAAAGTGGAGTCCTTCTGTAGGGGAGAAGGATGTCAGGAGGAAAAGTCTACAGATCCTGGAAGTGGAAGAGGATGCTGTAATGTCAGGGAATCTGGTGACACTTCCTGTTGCTTCTCTTCTGTGAGGTGAAATCCCATGAAAGTGGGTCCTGGCATCATTGCAAGGTTAGGTGAGCTGGGGGTTTGTAAGAGAAGAGCTTGCCTGAGCTGCAGGACATCCTTGGCTTCTGCAAAGGGCAGCATGCATTGCACTGATCCACTGATTAACTTGGCTTGCTCCAAGTTACCTCAGTAACTCTGGTAACAAGAGACTGAGTTCCTTGTAATGGGAGATGTTCTAGGAGATTACTTCCATTAAATGTAGAGGAAGGAGGAGGAGCTCAATATTAGCTTTAGTGTAGCAGGCCCACAGTAGACCTGTGGCAGACTGTGAGAAAGAGCAAATTATAATGGTGTTTTTGAGGGCTGCCTGCATCTGATTTTAGCATTTTTTTAAAGGGATTTCATAGTTGAGATAGATGACCAGGCCAAACAATGCTTGCTGGATAATTGTTGTTGTTGGGGAAGTTTCCTTATGAATCATCTGTCTGGTTTGTGTGTTTTAATTAACATAGCGTGTCATACGACAAAGATGGAGAGCCAGTTTTGTTGAAGTGGGTCCTTGCAGGCAGTGTAGACACGTGCCCTTTGGATGGCCTCAGTCCTTCTAGCCTGTCCTGTAACCTAAACACAGGCCTGCGTGCAGCTCTGCAGCTGTATGACCCAGGTATACCTTCTGTCTGGGCTATGCTGATGGGGCAGGATGCAGCCCTCTTCTCTCACTCTCTTCTCTACCCCCAAAATATTTTTCTTATGAAACAGCAAGACTGAAATTTGAGGAGGAGGTGGGGGGAAGGAAACCCCATCCAGATGCGTGGTCATTAAGGTCTGTGCTCTTCAAATAGCCCATGTTTATGCTAGAATGGTTATAACAAAGTGGGCAGTGTGTTTTGTCTACAGACTAAGCCATGCATTGAGCTTAGTATTAGCTCCCTTTCATTCCTTTCAGAGAGTCTGTTACCGCTATTAATAGAAATGTCTGCAAGCTTCCCTGGTGCCCAGAAGTGCCTGGAGACAGCAAGAGGCTTTTGCATTTGTAAGCACAGCTTTTGGTTGTCTATTTTAACGTGCTGTGTTAGAACCCATGGCGCAGAGGACTGTCGTGGTGGGCAGGGCCCCAGCCTATCCCAGGGACATGCTGTCCCGGCCCCCAGCTCGTGGCCGGCCGGTGTAGCGGTGCTCTCCGTCACCCTCAACCTGTCCGTCACCCTCCAACTCGGCCACCTGGCCTCGTGTGACCAAAACATTTCCAAGGGTGGCAGTTTTTAACCCTCCATGGCTCAAGTGTGTCCAGCTGCGAGGGCGATCGCATGCGAAGCTGCGCTGTCAGATACAAGGAGGGGGGTAAATTTTGGCAGGAAGGTGGTGACAAGCTGCAGGGGGGACCAGTGGTGAGGGAGTAACCTCTTAACCTGCATCAGCTGCAGCCGGAGCGGTTTGGCAGCGCTCGCGGGCTCTGCTAGCGAGGCCGACCGCTAATAGAACTTATAAAGTCAGTCAGATTATTGGCAAACTTTCAGACCGCTGTGTTCCTGATGGGAGCTTTTAAATGTCTCCTAAGAAGTACCCCGCGTTATCAGAGAGAGCCCTGTCCTCTGGAGCTGGGCCAGGACCCGTGAATGAAACAAGGCTGATAGCGCTGAATTGCAGTGGTTTTGCTAAAAAGGAGAGGAGTGGGAGGGAAAAGAGCAGGACTTCAGAAAATAAAATAGATTTCTCCATTTTGAAGTCCCACATCACAGAAACGATTTCTAGCTTGCCTTGATGCACTTCTGTTAAGGAGCTCTCCAAAGAAGCCATCAAAACAAAAGCATTTTGTTTTCCCCTGTTGAAGTTTTGTAGGCAGGAGAGAGATGCCTAGGGTTTATCATCTTAAACAGACATGAAACGGGAAAATAGGAATCCTGAAGAGTGTTCTTCAGTCCTCAGAACTTGTTTGAGAGCTATGGAAAAAAACAGCAATGAGAAGGTGTAACTACTAGAACGGGGAGGCCTTGCCTGGGCTAAGAAGCGTCACAGACCTGAGCCGCTAGGATAAACAGCACAACTGTCTAGCATGGTAGGGCCATATTTTAGGGAGAAAACATGTCTTTTCAGCACTTTCCCCAGTGCAACGGGTGCAGCCCTTGGGTTGTGACGCTGACAGGATGGGACGTCCCGCTGCGCGAGGAGGAGCACGAGCTCTCAGCGTGCCTGCGCGATGCCGCTGTGCGGAGGAGCACCGCGGAGGGAGCACGAGTGAGGGGCTCCAGCGCAGGCTTGCTTGTCTAATAGGGAAGAGGCTGAACGCTCGTCCATGTTTCCTCGGGTGCAGAGAGCTCTAGGAGTTTAGAGGAGCTAGCACGTGCAGGAGCAAGGCAACCTCTTCCAGCACGTGGTAGCCTGTGAGGAATAAGCAGCTAAAACACGAGGCCGGTGGGTTGAGGTCTGTGTACCTTTGGTGTTAGCACAGTCTGTCATTGGAGATTGAATAGGATGTGAGTGCTGTTTGATTGCTTGGATGAAAATATTTTGCCTTTTTCTTTCTTTTGGCAACTACAAAATAACTTGGAGCCAAAAACCTTAAAGGACTCTGCATAGTGTTCAGTCATATTGCTTGCGTGTGCCTATGCTTCCCCCCCGCCTTCCTTTGCTCTGTTTATGTGAAATATTGGCAGAAGGGAGTAAATACAGAGAAATGTACATATATTCTTTCTATTAATTCTTGGCAACACATAGTATACATTGGTTTTGAAATGAGTTAGATGAGTACATACATAAAACCAGTGTATCTCAGTAAATTCCAATTCTGATTTTATAAAAGCACATCAACTTTTCATGAGCCTCTATCACTTTCGTTGCTTCTATCTGTTGCAGAGCCATCATAAAGCCTATTTTCCTTCCTTTAGTTATGTCCTGTCTGCAGGGAATTTGTCCCTTCTTGTTGATGCTATTACCTGACACCTTTTCTGTTTTAGCAATTTCTGTAATTACTTTACCTTTCTCAATATATTATCTGGGGGAAAATACTACTTATTTTGGAACTTGGAGAATAAAATTGCCAAAGTGCAAAAATGGCCAAGTGTGAAAAATGCTCAAACAGCAACGATTAGTTGCAGTGCTCAAAGTGAAAAATGTGTTTTTTTGGTGTATGTGTGTGTGTGTGTATGTTTTTTTTTTTTGTCAAGGCCCTGTTATGGACAGGGGGATGATGTCTGCACATCCCCACAAAGAGAGAGGGAAGGTCAGTACTATATGAGGCAGGAAAAATCTCCATCAACGGAAACAGCAGCAAAGAAAATCAAACAGCAATCACATGCTAAATACCTCTCCTTTCTGCTGCTGTGATAAAACCCTCCAATTTCAGCAGCCTGGCAGCTTGGTCATCTTTGACTCTCAGGCGTTACATCAGTGTAAAATATTTAATGACTTGTCCCAGATGCAGACAGCGGGTCCAGTAGGGTTTCCAAAGTGCTCAGCTAATGCTGTCAAGATGGCTTTTTCCATTCCTCGCAGCACGCATCCCTGCCTCTGGGGACTAGGAGATAGCTCTGAAGCAGAGCACAGTGCTAGCAAGGAGAAATAGCCCTGCAGCCGCGGGGAAGATGGGGTTAGTGCAATGCAAGTACTTGAGCTGGGTTTGTGCCAGGAAAGTGCAGCTCTTGCATGTGTCTTGCTGCCGCGTGGAGCCATCGCGCAGCAGCCGCTGGTGGCTAAGCAAAATATCAACCCTTGTCCCCTCCGTCTGAGTTCTGACTTCAGACCCTCTGATCGGAGCTTTATTGCTCATTTTGTTGATCTTTGTTGCATGATGCAACATCATGCCTTTTTGGAAGATGTCTCCCAAAATAGGAACTCTCACTGTGTGGGAAGTGTATTTAGATAAGACTCTTTAGACAACAAATATTATTATTACTCAAATTAACCAGGCTGTAGAGGAGTTCACAAATAGCCACGTGTGCCTGGTGGAGGCTCACTGCCCCTTGTCAATATGAAGCATCAGATGCTTTCAAACAGCCAGCCCTAGGGATGTTCCTGCTGCGGGTTGTAACTCGTAGCTTTCCATAGGAGGCTGTAGAATACCTTGGTGATCATGAATTTCCATGGGCCTTCAAGGAACCTGCCTTACAGGCTGAAACTCTTACAGCACTGGGTTAATAATTCATTTTTAAATACTAATGTAATTTTGTGATATAAATAATTTGCAGTCAAACACTGCTTTGGATGGAATGGAGCGTAACTCTGCATTAAGAAACAACACTCAAAACTGACTAAAGAAGCCAATTATTTTGTTAAAAATAGCGCTATGCTTGCCTTTTTAATAACCTTAACAGATCAAGGAGTGTATGTGTAGGGAGGCTTTCAGCTAGAAGTTGAATTGCCATAAGCTCGTGGCCTTATTTTTAGTTTATCAAATGCTTTGATGCTGTTGCTCAGTTTATTCAATGAACCATTTGCTCTCCCTTGATTTTTGCAGTCAATAGTTAATAAATGGGTGGTAAAACAAAGCTTATAATTAAGAAAAACAATAGACTGGTGTGAGTAACAGAGTTCTGGAAAGCCTTGTTGGGTTGTCTGGAAAGTGTCTGCTCAGCTGCCCAGCCAAAGGGGAGAGGTTTGGGGCAGTTTGCACCAGATCTGATCGACTAAATACCCATCATCTTATGAGGTATTCTGGGATGGGGGCTGTGATCTTCACAAATCATTCTTCCTGAGTCAAAACATCACTAGACTGCTCTGGAGAGTGTTCATGAATGGGGGGCTGACTTGTTGGGATTTGGGGAGGTGGGGCTCCAGGCTCAGGGGCAGAGGAGGGAGTTGAAGGAAGGTGTCCCATCTTCTAGGAGGTGGCTTGTGTCGCTAGACTAGTAAAAAGAAATGCTATCAACTCAGCTGCTTTCCTATTAGATGCATTTTCATTAACTGGGGCAAATTTATTGTGATTGAAATGATACAGACTGAAAGCAAATTTCAAATGAAAACTTGCTTTTTGATATATGAATAAATCCCCTAATAAATGGCTCTCCTAAAAAGATCAATGAGTCCAGCTTGCTTTTTGTACTTTCTGTGAATCCCCCACCTCTTATTTAGTGAACTGCTTTAAATAGAATAAAACACAGGCCTGGGCTCCTGCTCCAAACTCAGGGTGAACCAAGGCGTTTCTGAAGTCTGAAAAGGTCTGTCTACTTTTCAAATGCTACATCTTTTATTTGCCTTTGTGGTACCTTTTCTTTTTTTCTTCTCCCAGATAAGGTCAGGACCTAAAAGCTAAGCTATGCTTGAAGAAATTGAGTGAATTATGGAGAGCTCTCTGGTTCGAAAAATCTCATGAGATGTAACTTTCTCATAAGATTTCTAGTGTTTTTAACATCTGCCAGTCCTGGAAAAAAAGACTGTGCAAGTCTCACTCGCAGTTTTCTGTCAACTGTGATCGTACAATCTAATAAAAAAAGTATAAAATTGATCCAGAATACTACATGAGAGACTTCTTAAGGTACTTCAAGTTTGGGCAAAGGCCTCATCCCTTGCGATTTTTAGCATCACTCCCAAACCTTAGAGTTAAACTAGCAAGATCAGAAACATCTAATCCAACTACAGTGCTCCTGCGTGCCATTTTACTACTCCCTGTATCTTTCTGGCCCCTTGACTTGCCATGTAAGAATTGGGAAACTACTTGACCTGTCTTTCATGATGCTTGGACACCTGCATGAACAGTATTGATGTTCAGGATACAGCTTTGTCAACATCCTGTTTTGGTTTGGGCGTTGAAGCCAAGGTGAGGGAACTAGGAACTGAGTGTTTCAGCTTCATGAAGCATACTTGGTGTTGCAGACTCTAAACTCAACACTGCCCACCCAAAAAGAAATGCATCATGTTCTTTACTGCACATAACTTCAGGCTGCAGAGGGGGAGGTGGGAAGGCCGTGTTGATGTGTACTTTACTGTCTGTCTTTGGCTGCTTCCATACAATATTACATACCCTGCTCACAGATATTGCTCTATAGGTAAGTGTTGCCCTTTTCCCTGCATAACAGCATCCAAAGACATAACTTCCCTATGTCTACCATTGTCATGATAATGCTTGGGATACATGTATGGAGTTGGGAGTAATGTGGAAGCACTAGATATTACTCATACTTGACGGACTAGTGTTGACTTTCAGTTGCACTGCAGATCTCTGAATTGAAGGCAACTATTTGCCCTGTAGCTGCGGGAAGGAGAAACATTGATCAATCATCAAATCATTATGGTTGGAAAAGACCTTCAAGATGAGATGGAATATTGCTGAGCGATTTTGTACCCACAAAGTTGTGGAAGTAGGCTGGGCTTTCTTGTTTGTGCAGTGGTGGAAATTTTAGATAATAGAGAAGGGATGCTTTTCCTTCCTTTGGGTTTGAAGTAAAAGTAACTTTAACTTTGGGAAAAATCTATGAAAGCAATCGAACTTCTCCGATGTATCTATCCCAGTAATTGATGAGACACCTTGCCCTAATGGATAAATGGTTTGTCTTTGTATTTCTGCAAAGAGAATGTGTCACGTATTCAATGGTGACATTGATATTCTTATCAGATGCAAGAGCTAACACTTCTTTGGGGTAAATGGAGTAGTTTGACCTCTCAGAGCTATTATCTGCCAGGTTTGCAGGTAACTTGTCACAACATCTTTCTGCACTGTATTTGTGTTGAAAGTTTCTCTGTAACCACACAAGCTGGAGAATTATCTTTCTTGAATCTAAAGTGGATAGGAAGAACTATGCATAATTTGAAAGGAGAATATCAGTGTGGCTGGAAAATTGTCATGCTGTCAATATGGCTGATAAATGTATCATGCAAAAAACTTCTGGAATATAAAGCAGTGGTGGCTGTTTTGTAGAAGGGCTCCCCCAACTTATATCCTATATGGAGACAAGTTCTGCTCTCTAATGCTTAAAGTTTAGAAGTACGAGCTAATCAAAGCGGGTTAGAAAGGAAAGCAGACACAACTCAAACTTCCTTTCAGTGTTGCCTTTCATGTATCTATTGTTTCGAAGTTAAAGGATATCTAATGTTAACAGTTGTGGCTCCCTCCCAATAATTACTTTTACAAACGCTGCTAGGGGAATTTCAGGATATTTATGGCTCCCCTGGGAAACACCAAGGAGAATTACAAAGTCACTGTGGAATGAAGTGATAAGAAATAGTCTTCTGAATGCAGAAAAAATAAAAAGTAATGAAAACTCAAAAATAGCATGCTACAAATGTTGATCTTCTTGGCTGGAATCTAAGCAGGAAGAATATGTTGAGGAACTTTTTTTTTTTTTTAATTAAAAAATGAGGTCTTATTGTGATCCTGTGCTGGACGCTGTAGGCTTCTTTTTGCATTAGTGGTTGTGAATTAACTTTCAGACAAAACTGTTCCAGCTGGCTGGACCTGGATATCTTTCCCTGGGCAGGATATTACCCAGGAAGGTGTAGCTGATGGTGGCCTGCTTCATTTTGTCAGCTGGTGGAAATGTGCAATATCAATACCAATTCCAGGGCAAGAACATGGGCCTTCCCCAAAGACAGCACTTCAGATACTTAAGAGAGAAAGAGGAGCTCTCAGAGAGGGGCTTTCCACCCAGCTGGCTTCCAGAAGGGGTCCTGAAGAATGTTGCTCCTACAATGAGCATACAAAGGAGAAGGATGGAGATAGTGTCATAGGCTCATAAGGCCTGAGAGCACATCGTTACTTCTGTGAGTCTTCCTCAAGGCATGCTTTCAGGCTTTGTGGCATTTGCAAAAACTTGTTTTGTATGCATGCGCATTAATGTATGCATGCATAAACTAATAATATGCGCACATAAACTAATAAATACCCAGAAAGGTGACTAGGAAGGTGGGACCAATCATACACTGCTAAAAAAAAAAAAAAAATGTGCTGTTGCCCATGGGATCAGCTTTTCTTGAATGATGCCTTTTCCACCCTTCTGTTCAAGACAGCCCACTTGGAGAATATCCATCAAATACAGTTTCAGGATCATGAAAATAACATTACTTGGCATAGCAGCTGATCATCAAAACATTTCCATTGCCCTAGTGGGCAGTGGAAGAAAGTTCTTGGGATATAGAGTCCTTGCCAGCCACTTACTCGCTTTAAAGAACCTATCACTAGCAAAACTACACTTTATTTTTTACTTTTTCCCTTTAAAGGCATAGCCCAACCTCTCTATTGCCTTGCAACAGGCAACCTAAAGATCCATGACAGTTCTCAAGACAGAAAGGCAGAGAATAACCCTGCTGCCCTGCCCATCAGCTTCTCAATAAATTGATTCTAGATGTACAAGGCTGTCTGTGTGCTATTGCTAAGTGCATATAGCAGTAGAACACTAACCCATTACTCTGTAAAATGCTGTGGAATACCATGATTATGGAAAGACACTACATAAAACCAGCGCCCAGTCTAGTCAAGTGGCCATCAGATGGCTGGACAGCCTGTTGTAGGCTACATGAGCTGCAGTCCACTCTTTTTATGGCTATAAATGTCCCTTAGGTTTGCTTGCATCTGTTGGAAAATACAAGCACCTTTTTAGGGATTTCTCATCCTATCTCTTCTTGTTTCCTCTGCTTTGTTCTCGTATTTTGGGGCATTGAAATTTCAGATGATTCTTGCCCTAAATGCTGAGGCTTATCCACATGGGTGACTGCCACTTCTCAGTGAGAGTCAGTTATAACGTAATTTATTTTGTAAAATACACCAGCTATTGACCACTGGGTAACCAAAGGTGAACAGGAGCAAATGAAAAGTAGATTAGAAAGAATGGTGTGGGCTGGAGGAAGAGAGGGTTGAGTGTGAGCGAGAGTGAATAGGGACAGTTCTGGAGTTGTGAAAAACGAAAAAATCAGGCATGCACATGTAGCTCAAAAGACTTCATTACAGCTAATTTAGGAAGATAACAAAAGAGTGATGTCAACATGATCCAAATGGGGGAGAAGCACAATGGGAAGAACAGAGAGGGCAAGAACAAATAAGAGTCATAAAATGGACAAATGTCTTCAATTCTTTAGAGAGTGAGGATGTTTTAGTGCCTCTTCCCCTCCTCCTTTCCTGTTCTTCAGGAAATGTCTTACTAATAAGAGGAGCAAAGAGGTTGGCAAGTTTAATAATGCCCTCAAGGTGATGAAATGTTGGTGCTTGACAGAACAAAAACTTGGCCATCCAGTTCTCCAGCTTTCCTTTCGCTGTGAGCCACTCTTTCTTTTTGTGTCATATTCAGTCTGGTGACCCACATAGAGTATTCCGTGTACGCAAGATAAGATACCGTAAATTCACCATTAGGAATGTAATTACCCTGAGTGCTCGGGAAAGAGAAAGGATCCCTTCCCCACCCCCACCTCTTTTTTCTTTCTTTTCCCCCGGGGCCTTTACTTGAACAAACATAAATATTACAGCACAACTCAGAGAGGCCCGATGTATGTTCCTTTTAAGATGACAAGGATGAAGACGGGCAAGTCAGGAGACCCAGCCTCTTCAGCAAGAGGGAGTTGTAGAGTACAGGTACCAGGATGGGGCACTGATGATAACTTGTGAACAAAAATGAAACCTCTGAAGACCCTTCGTAGTCCTGAACATTGAGCTGCATTTTCTTTTTTCTCAGTTACGTCATGTTGTTTGAGGCTTTCTCTGCAGATTAGACTAATTTATGGTGTTCCTCTTGCTCATATCACAAGATTCACTTGCTTCTCGTTCTTTAGTTTTCATAGTCTCAAATAGACATCTTCCAGTTTAACTGTAAGGACTTTTAAGCTGCTCTGTGATGTGTGGCAGAGTGTGTTGTGGTGTGGGTAGTCTGCTGGCTTTCCCAAACAGGGACCTAGCTGGAATGTGCAAGGACCTTTACACTTATACTCCCTTTCCCTGCAAGCTAGACCATTGGAATGAAAGGAGGTAATAGGATTGTGTGTTGTCATGGTGGCAAGACAGAGCTGGAGGGGGTATCTGGACCCTGGAACCCTGTTTATGCTTAGCCAAGGGGGCTTAGGAGATCTGAGAAGTATTCAGGGCTACTGTCCCCAAATTCCTGTGCCTCACCTTTGTATTGGTGGGAGAAAAGTTACAATGAACCAGCAGAGCCAGTGACAACTGATAACCTTTGATTAAACTTTGACATGGTGGTAAACAGTGATAAGATAGCTATGAAGAATGTGCTTTCAACTGGTGTAAAGCAGCATGCCTCTCCTGATTTTGATGAATAAATGTTGATATTTCAGGAACTAGAATTTCTGGCCCTTTGCATGTGTGCCCAGAGCGCCAAGGGCTTGGTGACACAAGCTTCCTTGGGCTGGCATGGAGTGTGAACCTGAGAGTGCCGTGTTAATTTTGTCACTGCCCTACAAGAGAGCGCTTAATAGCGGATAAATGTTGGAAAGATTGTGGATTACTTTGTTAAGCAAGCGTGCCTTGTAAGTAATGTGGAGCTGACCCTTCGTGACACTTACGTGACCCAGAAACAAAGCAGCAGGCAGGAGAGCCCTGCAGTAAATGAACAGTGTTTTGATATTTTCTAATAATAAAAACTATTGAGTTAACCTTTGCAAAATATAGTTAAACTTAATTTATTTTCAAATGTGCAATGTTTTCAGTATGTTTGTTTGCACTGTAACCTAATTTTCCACTTCCTTTCCCTTGTCATACAGTTTTTAGGCCAGGAATGCAGTAATGAATAGAGAGAAGAATGTCAGTTTAGACTGTAGAAAGCCTCTGTGAAAAAGCCTAGTAGAATTAAATAGGGAATGATCGTCTGTCTGCAGGATTTCAAAGCTCATGTCTTCTCTGGTTTAAAGCTACAGGACTACTAATAAAAAATCATTTTATATATGCTCTCTGTGGCTGATTGTTGTTTGAATAATCTTGCCTTTTTTCTCTTTTCTTTCTGCCTTTGCATGGAGATGTTTGCGTGTGTCCGCTTCCAGTTTACTTAGACCATGGAACCACTGCACTGTGGTGGTATCTGCAGCCTGTCTCTGGGGGTTCAGTGTCTAAACTGAGTTTCTTCCTCACTAGGATTATTGTTTTGTTGAAGCTGGGTCCAGATCAATGCATTGGGTTAATTTACCTCCAAAATGGGTGCAGCTTTGATGTGGTCAACTGGATTGGAATCAAGATTTAGCAAGCAACCCTTTCCCATGGGTTAAACCAAGCTGGTGGATCTCCTTGCATGCACTTAAAGCTTGGGCCCAGAGGCCAAAGCTCGTGGCCTTCTATACATTGCATAGTTGTCACCTTAGTGTCTTCTGTGTGCGTTACAAGCCACGTGTGATTACCGGAGCGGCAGTGCCGGGGGCTGGCTGTGCAGTGCTCAACCCCAGCCAGTGCTAGGCTGAGCAGTCACTCGAGTCTAGCTGAGTGGAAATGCAGTAAGTTGTGCTGGGGCCTTTGCTGCCTGTGCATGGGTAGACTCAGACTAGAGATGGATTGGGGTCAGCACCCTGCGATATGTTAATTTGCCAATAATCGTTATAAGTAATAGCTTGACTGATTCATGAGTTCCATAAATTGATTAGCTCTTCTGTTAATGAAGAGCCCTAATGCACTACATACACGATAGATCATTTCTTTACTTATGACTTTATCTGGCCCAGGAAACTTGAGCACACTGGTCTGTGCTGGTACCTATGTTTTCCAGTTTCCAGTGTACCACTGTATACTGTTAGTGGTAGCCAAGCAGTGTTGTATACATCCCAAACTGTTTTTTGTTGTTGCTGTTTGTTTGAGCTCCCTGGTGGACTGCAGTGCCATCAGCCTCACTAAACCGGGCTCAGTTTGTGGTGAACTGAGGCTTAGGGAGACTCACATGATGCCAGACAGTGTCTCAGCTGTTAAACAGTTTCTTCCGCTCGGAGGAAGGGACCATGAACCGCAAAGGTCAGTGGCTTTTTAAATCAGTTTCCCTTCTTTTAATGCCTCTCTCCCAGTCCAGAACCAGTGTCTTAAAGAGTTAGCCGAGTTTGGGGCGCGAATTGAGGAGCAGCTGGCCCGCAGATCACTGTGGATGAAGTGGAGGTTGGTGCTGGTGGGGGCTGCTCTGGCTGATCTGGATAGGCTCTGTGGCATGAAGGAGCGATCGCTCTTCCCTCTATCACATGTGAGCTGCTTCAGTGTGTCAGATAGAAGGATGCTCCAGGATGTCTGAACGGCGGCAGAGCCCTTTTTGAAAATCTTTCATCTCCAACAAGAACAACGTTACCTTTTCTTTTTCAAATGGACTTTTCTTCAGTCATCCCTGCCTTTGTCCCTTTGAGATGTCATTGCCATAATACACTCTACATGGGGCTATATGTTGAGACCACTCAGAAAGTGAAGCTAATGCAGAATGCAGTGACCTGCTTATTAAGTAGCGCTTCATGCTGGGAACACATCACATTAATGTGCCAGGATCTGCACAAGCTGCCAATACATTTTTGGATGTTGGTGTTAACCTATAAAGCTATAAATGACTTGGTACCTAGCCACTTGGGTCAGGAGAGAAGGCACAGTGCCTTTATTAATTATACAAGCCCCCAGCTGAGAATGAATCTGCTTAGGCTTCTGGAAACAGTTCACACTGGGCATGTTCAGAGCCTTAATGCAGGCATTAGCATACCCTTACTTTGCATCGTTTAATTTGCATGGCAACTCCCATGCCAGTAGCGATACCTTCCCTTGCCCCATCCTGTGATGGTGAGCTTCTGTGCAGACTTGGTGCTCTGGGCCTGCCACTAAAGGCCAGTTTTACACATCCACCGGGCGAGAAGAAAGCCCCAGCATGGACCTAGCAAAGAGTTTACAGGCTGGGATGCTTCAGGGTCCGTAAAATTAGTAGATAAGAAAATAGATTATACTTAGTCAGAGGTACTTTCTAAATATGTCTTGAGTCTGGGGAGCAAATTGCAGATTTAGGGTTGGCTTTATTTTTTTTTTTTATTTTATTTTTTAATCAAAGTAGTCCATGCTTTACAAAATGTCCTTTCTTTCTTTAGCAGAAAGAGTAACCCACAGCATCGAGCCATTATGTCTGTGGACAGATCTGCAACTACTTCCTGCATGTGACTGTGGTGTTTCTCATTGGTAATTATAGTAATATTTATGTCTCTTTGCATTTTTATATGTCCTTTGTCAGGTTGATTAGAGGAGGCAGAAAGCTGCCCTTTCATTAGAAAAAAAAAAAAAAAGGCCTCATTAGAAAGCTTGCTGACATCAACTAAATTGAGTTTCACCTTGTATCAATGTTTTAATAAATAAACAGAGATGTTCAGCCTATTGCGCTAGCATACATGCTCTGCTCACACAGCTTGCTGCATGCTTTGTGCAATAGACCCTTTTCCTTTTTTATGCAAAACAATGCTAAGGGAGTTAAAGGGAAATGGTATTTTCATATTCAAGCCTTCTTTTCCCCAAGTAAACCTTGAAAAAAATAATTTGCATGGTACCCAATCACTCTGTGTGTATATATATATATGTATAAATTTTTTGATTCTGCTGTTGTACACATCAGAGCCTTAAATCTAACATTTTCTTCTGCAGTACTGCAAATGTGAGGTGTGATTTACATTTGTTTTTCTTGCAAATTAGGGAGAGCATAAAACACAGGCAGCTTTCCTTTCCGATGCCACTGGCTCTGGGCAAGTCAGGCTGGAAAAAGCCACAGAAGCAAAGAGGGGCTGGGGAGAGGGGGCAGGAGAGGCGGGTTTGGGAAGTTTAACAGGCGCCTTTACAGCCAGCAGACCAAAAGACTCTTGTTCCAGTCTGTGTCTTGCTCAAATATTTATAACAACAGTTTACACTCTTTTAACTTCTGGTTTCTCTCTTAGAAATCCATATTTAGGTGCCTAATTTTAAAAGCCTGTCCCTGCCAGTTACTTCTAGGACTGTGCCAGGTCCGCGTTCTTGATCTTGGGGTTTTAGAGGGAGCTGTAATTTGGACGCTTTTCATAGACACCGGCGGCAGCCCGGGCGGCGGGAGGTCCCGTCGGGGCGGCGCGAGGCTGAGCGGCCCGTGCCAGCGCCCGGCCGCCTGTCTGAGCTGCCTTGCCCGTCCTTCCCCCACCCGTATCCGCGAGTTTCCTACTGCTGCCTCTTTGCTGTGGCGCTGGGATGTGTCCCCACCTCCCCCAGCAGAGATCAGGAGCTGCTAGGGCCCTCATGGGCGGTTTTGGCTGTAAGCTCAAGGTCTGACCAGACTCGCTGCTCCAAGTGCCTGTGCCAAGAATTTGGTCGCTTTGATCAATTAAATTCCCTGACAGCGGGGGAGGAATAATCAGGGTTAGGGAGGCAGGACCCTGGAGCCCCGGCTGCAGAGGGGGGAGCTTCCCCCTGCCCTGTGTAGTGCCTGAATAGCAGAGCCTCCTCTACCCCCTCTATGGCTTTAATTCTCCCGAAGAAGCTAAGCTCGCTCCGCTGCCCCGGCACAGGACCCAGATCGGCAGCCTCGTGAAGTGCAGAAAGCGACTGCAAAACCCAGCTTCTTATGGTAACACTTGGGAAAAGTGACTTGCACCACTGCTTTTAAGAATGCCAATGCGCTCCCATGTGGCTTGTACTTTTTCAACCAAGAGGTGATGCACAGCTGGGTACCAGGACGGCTCTCCCAGGCATCCGCTTGCTCCTGAGCCAGCAGGGCTGTGGTTGCACCAAAAGCCTCTGAGATGCGAAGGTGGCTTCCAAAGGAGCAAGGCAGAAAGCAGGAAGGGAGATGGCAGCTACAATACAATGATGGGGGGCAGCCTTGTCCTGTGTGATGGCTCGGTGGCTGCTAGTGCAGCGCATGCATATGGTGCTGTAGATGGACCTGAGCGGGAGCCAGGAGCTCTGCTTCCTCCTGTCCAAGTGGCCATTGCTACCAGGTCAGGCACTTGTTCAGTTGGTTTCCATGCCTGCTCATGCTGAATAGGTACTCAGCTCCGTTGCTGGTGTGTCCTCCTCCCATGGCCTCTGTTCGGGGCCCTCTTTGACCTTTGGGGTGCCTCCCTGCTGTCCTTAACGGGTGCCGTTTTCTGCACGTTGGGCCGGCGAGTTGGATGAGCCCCGTGCTAAGGCGATGAAGTGAGAGGTGGGGAGGAGCGTGGGACCCCGCTGCCGCCGGCCGCTCTGGCAGAGACGGTCCCAACCCGCACGCGGGTCCCTCCTCGCCCTTCCCCAGGGCTCTCCTCGCCCGAGGCCGCACCGCGCCGCTTCCGTGCGCTGCCTGCCAGGGCCGCTCGGATTGAGGCTGGTCACTTAAACCACCTGCCTCAGTGCTGCTTGTCTGGGGCTCAAGGGCGGCAGCTGGAGGAAAATTAGAGCAGGCAAATGTGTGTAAGTACGTCTCTCCCCGACGGCTTTCATCATAGCCAAATCCTGACTAAATGATGAGGCTCAGGGCTGCATGCATCTCGGTTGTTTCAACTGTAGTAAACTGAAACCCGAGGTCGAGCCATAGCTGGTTTGTGTCCTTTTCCCTTCTAATCTTCTGGCTTTCGCTGTGGTTATTTTATTTGAGTGTTTGCTGCTTGCTATTTTGAGCTGCCAGTGGTAAGTCTGCTCTGCGCCCCTGCTCTTCAGTTAAAATGTTTCCACTTCACTAGTGAACATGATTACATAATTTCAGATACACTAAGACCTCAAGTTATTGGATTTTTTTTCCTGCATACAAACAAATGCATTTAACCAATCTATTTTTAACTGCGCCTCCTGCCCATGAACTCCAGTAAAGGAAAATTTATTTTTCATAATGGGTCAGGAGAAGCAGGGAAGAAATAAAAGGAAAGTGTCGCAGGGTGAGTGTAGAAGAAAAAATAAATGTGCGAAGTTCCAGAGCAATAGTGTTATGTTGATCCACCTGTTTTTTTTAATTGCCAGAAGCTGCTGAGCCTTATCAACTGCCCTGAAGCCTTGGGAGAGCAGGAAATGCTGATGCAGCCCGAACCGTGCTTCTCTTCAGACCTGTGCCAAGACTGTGCGCGGAGTCAGATTGCCTCCTAGGATCATTCATCCACAGACATGTGGGTCAGCTGAGCTCCAAATTTGCTTTGAAGATCAGATGTAACCTCTGTGATCTCTTTTACTCTGTAAAACCCTTTCTCCAAATCATTGCTTTGAGAGTAGAGTTTAGGGCTCATGGTGGCATTTTAGTTTCTTGACATATACTAAAGGGTCATTATTGTATATGGCCTTATATGGAGACATATATATATATATATGACTTTAGATAGGGGTTAATTTACTTTAGCCTGCCACTGGTAATCCTATATTTCTTTTCCTATACTATGTACTACCAGTTAGCCTTATGGACCTATTTCCCAAAGACCATGCAACAAAAAATCAACTTGCCAGGAGTACTCTTTCGATTTTGGGCACATAACAAATCCAAACTGGAGTAAAGTTTGCTGTGCAGGTTCTGTTGGGAGCCTAGACCTCGGATTGCTGTAGACCTTGGTTTGGAGGTGCATCTCCAAGCCTCCAGAGTAATGTGTAATTGAAACGGGTTAGGTTTCTGCTTCCTGCTTCAGTCCAACTTCAGTGTTAACACACAGGATGTGGAACAATGACCCTCAAAGGCCTCTTTGCATTCACATTTACAATCTTGCTGTTGTATTAGCACAGGCTTTTACCAGTATTTTATTTCATGCTTCTCTCACCACAAGCATTTGCTGCTTGTAGAAAACCAGCTGGGGTATCTCTCTCTCTCTCTCTTTTTCTTTTCCTTTTAATAATCTCTAGCTCGGGACCACTGATCCTTCAACAACCTCTTCCCTTTTTGATGTACCCTCTGTTTTCTCTTATTTACAACAACTGCCATGCTTGGGATTCTCTCGTTCATCCTCTCCCTCCTCTCAATTTCTCAGGACAAGCTGAAAATGAGATTTAATGGGCCTCCCACTGCTGTTGCTCTTTTGAGATTACTGGGATCAGATGTTCTTCTCTTGAGAACTAGATCAAAAGGAAATGAGAGAGGGTAAAGACCAGAACGCTCAGGAAGGCGACAGAAAGTGAGGATAAGGCAAGGAAAAAGTGGTTCTTAGCATGTAATACGGTGGTTGCAGGACAATTTTGGCTTTACTGGCTCCTTGCCAGGGTTTTACTGACATGTCAATGCCACTACAGTGTGAAAAGCTTAACAATTTTGCTACAAAGCCTTTCAGCAAGCCCAGCACCACCTGATTGTTCCTGTTTTTTATCATAGGCTACTAGCCATAAACAAGCCGGCCGCTTGTTTTAACGTGGGTTTTTTTTTTTTTTTTTTTTGGCTGACCCATTCATCCTTATCTTCCCAGAACGCCTCTCCATATTAATTGCATTACACCGCTGGGGACACCTGTTAGCAAGGACACAGCGGAACAGGCTCTTAATACTTCCAAATCTCTGATAATGCTGCAGTTAAACCTCTCTTTACCCTCTTTAAAAAAAAAAAAAAAAAGGAGCAGCAACAACAACAAAATCCACCACTAATGACAAGCCAAGCGGCTCGCTGAAGCCACAGTTTCTGCTCCTCTGTCTCGCATGAGATGACTTTGCAGTAGAGGAGCTGACAAGGCTTGACGTCTGTCACCGCGCTCCCCAGCTCATCCTCTCCAGTGTTGATGGGGAAGGGTCAGCCAAGGACCAGGATACCAGTTTGGAGATTCAAAGGCTGGATTTAAATTCCCCCCCGACCACATGTGGGTCACATCCAAGGCACCGACCCAGACAGCGGCTGAGCAGGCGGCTGCAGGGACGGTGAAGGAGATGGTGCAAGGAGCTTTGTAGAGATGTGGTGCAGGCTCTCAGCACCATGTGGTTGTGTGTTTCTGGGTAAAAATAATCTGCAAGATACGTGTGGTTGTCTTGTTGTTCACAAACTTCAAAGGAAACAAATATGCTATGGCAAGGACTTGGTTTAAGTGCTGCATTTAATCACCCTATAAATGTGAAGGAAATCTCACAAAATTCAAAGTGTCTGAAGAATGAGAGAAAACCTGCTTTTTAGTTATACACTGTTTATCTCCTTTCTGCTCTACAGAATTATTGTCATCAGAGAAGGGTAGAAAGGTTTTGTCAAAGTCCTCCTTTAAAGAAAAGATGCAGTTCAAATTTAACCAGCACTGAGCATGTGGGGTGACCCAGGGAAGCAGCGATGTCTTTCATTTTGGAGAGTTTTCTAGCTGTTGAGTGGTGTCAGGATGTTGAAACTACTTTTAGACTAACTCTGAGAACAGGCTGACTTCTATGGAAACGCACTGGCCAAGTGATTCAAAAAACATCTTTTGAGAAAATTACCTCATCATATAGGAGATTTCTTTTTAAAACTAACTGCATGGGAGTTCTTGGCAATAATGGTGTCTACATCTGATGGTTTAACTAGCATGAAATAGAGCTGCTACTTTCATTTATATACATTACACTATCTGGTTTCTCACTTGTGGTTTGGGAAAAGCATGAATTTTCAAGTTTTCCTCATGGGACTTCTTTGGCTTCTTTCACTTTACCTTTTTTCCTGCCTGCGATGTAGAAATACAGAATAATTATTAAAAGGCTCTAGGAATTTTGCTAGGAGAGGCAAAAGTATATGCAGCGTGGTCGTTTTTATTGCTGTTGTTATAGTTCCTCAATCTCCCTGCAAGGAAACACAACAAAAAAACCAGTCTTTCTGGCGATTATAACACACTTGCAGTTTACCTGGGAGAAGTTAAATAAGCAGGAGAAATGACAGCCCTTTCCCAGAGTCTCACAGTCTGCGATGCCGTGGCTCCTATTGCAGCCTCCCTTTTCTGTGTGCAGGTCCAGGGGTTTTCAGTGGTCTGCTCTGCCTTGGTCTATTCTGGGTTGCTTTTTAGGTAAAAATACCCAACTGACTATTTTTGCACGCAAGTACACAGACCTTTCCTTCCTCCCTCTCCTAAATATTAAGTGCCAAAACCGTATTATGAGCTGTTTGTTTTGATTCTGTTATATTTTTAAATCAAAGATGGGTTTTGAGGGAGGCACACAACCAAAAATATTTATAGGTTATAATTCCGCTCGGTAGGCTCGTTTACTTTAATTAGCTGTAATGTGGGAGTTCAGCTCTTGTCATCAGGATAGAAATAGGCTTATTACTTTATAATCTTTTTTAAAAAAGTCCTGTTTTTGTCTTTTTTTCTTTTCTCTTTGCTTTCTTTCTGTGATGGATGCATTATTTATGCTGTTCCTATGTCAAAATTTCATTCTGAAAGTGTTAAGCAGCCCTCCTCTGCTTTCTTTTTTTTCTGCTTGGGATTTATAATGCACCCCAGGAAAAAAATAGGTGCTGACTGTGCCGTGAACAGTGCCCCTTCATTATTAAGCAGCCCTTGCAAACTTTTGGAAAATGGACCTACTGTGATAATAAATCTTCTCCCTTGACGTATGGCCCTGAATGTGGCTCTGACCACATAAACTGCTCTCCCCGCGATTCTGCGGCTGCTCACAATGCCAGCCATTTATAAGCCAGTTGGCTTTACATTAATTAATTCCCCAGTCATTCACAAATAGCAACAATCACCTCAAAGTGCAGGCCTAGGAAAGGGCTGGCGTTTTTAAAAGCGGAGATCTGTATATACAGATTTGCCCTGCTCACAATAGGGAACAAAACCAGCTCTCAAGACGACAAAACCTTTCTGCTTCTGGGCTCAAGGTCGCGACTCCTCCTGGTTTAGCTCATGGTGGTTTATTTACAGTGGGTGCTGATTTCTAATGTCTGACTTCTTTGGGGAGTAGCGTTGGCTGAGCGTCCCACCCCAAGTAGAAGATGGGGCTTTGCAACACTACCTGCAGGCTGAGGAAGACCTGACTGCACTGGAGAGCAGCTGGCAGCAGGGGATGACACCCATCTAGGCCTTGGAAAGCGAGGAAAGGATTTAGCCTCATAAAAATGTTGCTCAGATCACTAGTTCAGATCACACAGAATCACAGAATCATTGTGGTTGGAAAAGACCTTCAAGATCATGAAGTCCAACTGTAAACCCATCACCTCCATGTCTGCTATTCATGCCTACAATTCTCACCTGGATTGTAGTGCCTGTTTGGAAAAAAATTTTTAAGAGCCTTCCTATGGGACTTAAAAATCAGATGATAAAGTGTTATGTTTGAGATATTGCTTAAAATATTGTAAAATTTTTATTTCTTAAGGAATTTTCAGTTCTGCTCCTTGTTTTGCATGGGTTGAGCAGCGTTTCCTAGTACCTCGCACAAGTGATCCCTTCTGCCTCCTCTTCAGCGCAGTGTGAGGTGCCTGCAGATGCCCTGCAGCCCCTCAGCAGGTTCCTTCTTGCTCCTGGAGCATCCCCATTGCTCCTAGCACCAAGACCCACGCAGTCTGCTCTTGGCTTTACCTCCCCTTTCTGCCTCTGCCCTTCTCAGCACTGAGCTTTCCTGCATGTACTGGTTTTTCCTCTCGCTTCCTGCTTGCTCGGCTTCCCCCTTGACAAGGCGAGTTGTCTCTCTGCTGCTCAACTCTCTCCTTTTGATCCCCGTTCTTCCCACAGCCTCTTCATTCTCCCTTTCCAGAACTACTTATATTTTCTCTGCCAGCTGTTTTGCCTTATGTAGACTGTAGACTTATAAGGATAATAAATTTTCCAGTGGTAGCTGACCGAGGGAACGAAATCCTGCTGTACTGGAGACAGTAGCATTTTTCTCATGCAAGCGATCTTCGATAATTCTGTTGTGACCACATGCGTGTCCATGTTCCTGCCTGCTAGACCTTGACAAAATTGCCTTAAAAGAGTATGAAAGTCAGAGGTGAGCTGCAAGTGTAACTGTAATTTTGATGCCCTGTGAAGATGTGTTATGATATGGCCTTTGAGGATACAATTACATACTATTTTTCCAGGACAGTGCCTCATCCAGGACATGGATCTGAGAGTCCTCATTCAGGGAGCAGCGTGGCACTGGTTGATGAAGTGTCTTCATCAGCTTCTAGTGGGGGAAGGAAGAGCAACATGTTATTTAGCTGCTGCACCAAAGATGGAGTTACTAATTTCCTCAAAGGGATTTTGCTGTCATTCATCATGGCAGTGCCCTGAATGCTTGAAAAATATTAATGGGTTTATTTTCATAGTAGTGCCATGAGATGGAAGAGCATTACTTTCACACTGTAGGTGGGAGCAGCAGCAAAGGGTGTCGGATCAAGGTCAAAGTGAATGCAAAGTTGAGACACCTCATTTGAAACATCCTGAACTTTTCTTTCCCCCGAGACTGTTACCAACTTTGCTTATAATACTGATACTCAACTTATAGGTACCACGGGAGACACAGCTTACTAATATATAAATAATTTACAATGTAAAATTAAGGTTCATTGCTCTTGAAGTGAGTTGGTTAGGCATATAACGTAGCAGAGTTTATCATGGTAATGGTATTTCTGCTGGATTCAGCAGAGATAATGCTATAAAAATAAATCGCATTCAGATTCATGGAAATCTGTCTGCTTTCTGCTTCCAGTGAAGCTACTCGGGGCCAAATTTTCAAACATCAGCTTCTAGTTGCACCAACATGGTGAGCCCGTGCAAAATACAAATACACACACGTAGGTTCTCTTACACGTGGGCAATGCCCATTTCTGCCGAAATGTGACATTTTGAGAACAGATGTTGCAAAATACTTGCACATATTTTGTGGGAGCAACAGTGACATCTATCCTGATGGAAACACAGCTCCCATTTTTGCTTTTCTTTGCTTGGTAGGCCGTTTATCTTATTTCCTTTGGCGATGCATATTTTTCTCATACTGCTTTCTGTGTCTGGAAAATCTGCCCACCTTCTGCATGCCAATCACACTTCTTTTTTTTTTTTTCAAATCTTTCCTTTAAACTTCTCTTAATCCACTTTATGCTGCTTTTACTATTGTTCTCAGCTCTTGAATTTGCGTTGCCACTTAAATTGAGTTTTATGTGTGTATTTGTGTGTGTATTCATACTCATTTGTGTCAGGTTATGTGGGTTGGTATTCCCTCAATTTTTCAGGGAAACGTTCATTTTATATAGTTAACCTGTGTCTTCATCTCAACAACACAAAGCACTTCATGTGAATATTACAATTTCTAAAGGTTGAGATTGCCAAAACACAGCTCGGTCAGGTATTACGGAGCAAATCCACAGGCAGAACACAGGTCTCACAGTGACCAGACTAGCAATTTAAGTGCTGAGTAATGTAATATTGGCACTGCCTGGCCGTTTTCTTGCAGTGGGGAGAAAAAAATGAAAGGCAGTAAATCAGTTTGGAAGGTATGGTTTACTTTGGCTCCCTGACACTACAAATGTTATTTCTGAAATAGCGGTCGGTGGTTGATTGCTCCGGCTCCTCGGCTGCGCAGGCCACATGGAGTGTTTCCATCTCCAGGGTGCGGGAGAGGCGCTGGAGCGGGGCCAAGAGGCAGGAGCACGGGCCCGCGTGGGGCCGGGCAGAGCTGGGAGCCGAGGCGGGAGCAACTCGCCTCTGCGGAGCACGATAACAATTTAATCTTCCTGCAGCCTTTCGTTTCTGTGGCTTAAGCTTAGGGGTGTTTTATTTTCCATTTTCTGCTGCTTTTTCAAAGATATAACATGAAATTGCAGGTGTTTTCAGGCCTTCATTTGTAAAATTATCTCCCATCACCAAAATTTACCTCTCCTAAGATTTTTTGGACACGTTTTAGTAGCAAGATCCAATAACTACTCATTTTATCTTTGATGCAATTAGGTACATTATACAAGACCGTACAGACAATATTACTGTGAACCCNTTTTTGGACGCGTTTTAGTAGCATTTAGTAGCATCATTTTATCTTTGATGCAATTAGGTACATTATACAAGACCGTACAGACAATATTACTGTGAACCCTATAGTGTAACATGCAGGAGAGTTTCCAGCAATGAACATTATCTATCATCTCAGGCTGTGCATGGATGGGGATGCTTCCTATGGAAAGGGTGGGAAGAAATGCTCTTCCAGGCAGCATTCCTCCCCTTGTTGTAGGATTCCTGGGAGCTCCTGCAGATGCCCCCAAGGTGGCTGCCATCTGGATGTTTTGACAGGTTATATGAGCATCCATATCAGGCAGTGATGGAGAAGAAAGCTGAGGTAAAGGCAAGCTGGGCTCTCCGTGTGCCTTTTTCCCAGGTGTTGGGCATATGGATTTGCCCTGGGAGCTCCAAAAGGGCTTGGCTTAGCTGGCTTGGCCTGAGGAGACAGCTGGGGGAAAGAAGGGCAGGGAGAGGCTTATTGCTCTGGCGGATAGCAGCCTTGCTGAGCTTGATTGATGGGCACTGCTTTATTTGCCAGACCTGAGCTAAAACTTAGGAAATGGAGCAGAAATGTGCAGCTTGGGCAAAACAGCCCTGCAGAGCAGGGGAATGTGCTGTGCAATTCGAAGACCTGTCAGCGAGGGTGCAAACTCTTCCCCTCCACTTCTCCCCCTTATGATTCTATCGTTGTAGCAAGAACATGGCAACAAACCATGCAATGAAAGGCTTTATAAGGTGGAGGTGTGCTGGAGCGAGGGGTGCTGACCCTGTGCAGGAAGCTCGTGTAGCCGGAGCACCCAACCTGCTAGTACAGGCTGCACCCTCACTTTGCTGTATTGGTAAAAGCAAACTTTAGACTACAGTATAAACAAGGACAGAGCTTGTAACCATTTTAGGACAAAATGTTGCTGTCCCATTGCTCTTTGCTGCCTAGAGTCTTTAAAAATTGTGCTAAATTTTATATAGAGAGAATTGTGCAACTTCCTTATTGAGCTTTCAAACTACCCTGCAGAGTTTACTACAGAACAGAATTCTCTTGCAGAGCTCACAGTTTCTTTAGGTTATTTTCAAACTTCTATACAGTGACAATTTGCTCTACTTTTGGCTGTGTTTATTTGTGATCAGGAGTTTAGGCTGTATTCTGCCTTCAATTACCTTCTTTCTGGTTGGACTTACAACAGACATGTAGTAGTGGCCACAATATCAGGGACTGTCTTCTGTGATGCCAACCCCCTTGGTACAAAGCAATTCAACTCAGTCACCTCATTTGACAAGAAAGTGCTGCTGCTCAGGCCAAACCAAAGGCGCTGTGCAGGTTCAATCAAAGCCTCTTTGAGGGAGTAACAGGAAAACATATTTTCTAGGTTGAACATATATTCTAGGCTTAGACTTTGCGTGGATTTTGATGCAAACCCTCTGAAAGGGGCAGTAGCTGGCAGTATGAGCCTGTCAAGCAGGCCGTGCTCTCCCGGGCGCTGCAGTGTAGACTGAGCAGGAGCCTTGGGCGATGTGAAGTCAAAGTGCGTGTCCTGTGGTAGGCCTGTGAAAATGCCAGAGGGGATGATGACCAACCTGAGGCTACACAGGGCTGCCAGAAACCGGATGCGTCTCAAAATGTGGACATCCTGCTGTTATACAATGGGGATTTTACAAGGCAGAAATTGGATATTCTCTTCAACTAAGGATTTTTGTTTGTTTGTTTCTAAACCTTCAAGGCCTGCAAAAGACCTCTGAAGAATAGAGGAAAACTTCCACTGTTGCCAGGAGTAAGTCTCTCTTTAAGTAAGATGCCTGAAAAACCGCCTTGGGAACCTATAGAGGCTGGTTTGTGGATGTTTCTTTGCTGCCCTTCATCTGATGTAGGATCAGGGTCATAGGTCTCAGCAAACTATCTCTTTCCCTTTCAGCTGTATGTTATATGAGGGTTATAAGGCTTTATTGCCAGTTTCTGGAAGCACTAACAGCAGAGCAGTGTGTGCCCCTCACCCCTCAGTCGTTTGCCGTGGCCCTGACTCGCTTGTGGGCGTGTGGATCCAAAGAGGAGCTGGGCTGGCAGTGCCTGGTGTAACAGACGGTGCTTGCCTTTCCTTGACACGGCTCTGTGCGTTGCCCCTTTGGCCCATGCTCCACACTGGCTCCTTCCCTCTCAGGAAGCTTGCTTCTTCCTATTTATACCCCCTCTAGCAATGCTGTGACACGTTTGAGATAGCAAACACTGTCATTAACTCCAATCATTGCTTATTAAATGGAGAAAAGCATGCAGAAATGCATAGCAGGGCGGACTTCCATCTCTCTCCTCTTGCCCTCTGGGTGTTCATCAATCAAGCACCAAACCCCTGGCAAGGCATCAAGGGTGATGAATTTGAACCTCCACTCAGCAGGGTGAATCCACACCCGTCGCCCACCACGTTTCACGGGAGAGCAGGCCTTGGGGATGCACTGGCATCAGTCACTGTCGCCATCCATGGGTTCAGCCTGTGTTACGCAGCATCGTGGCACGGGGACTTTTGCTCAGTTTGGGCAGGGGAGTACGTTCCCTCGCCTGGTGTGACAGAGATCCATCTTTCATCGTCCAGCATCTGAACAATGATATGCAATGAAGACAACCTTGATTGTCATGCCTGGCTGGATAAGGACATGGACTTTGGTATTTTTTTTCCAGTTATATCTTATTTGGGGTTATAAATTATGCTTCCCAGCCACTCTGACAGTAAATAATAGGACTTGCCCTTAATAGAGAGAAGAGAGAGTCATGATACTCTGTGATACCCAGCAAGGAGGAGGGGCTCTCTTCTTTAGCGGGGAGAGGTAATTCACCACCTTTATGTTCTATCTGAAGAAATTTTGGCATCTCTGGACAAATCATAATGACCCTGGCCAAGAGCATATGCTGCAGCTGAAAGGATCCTTGAATGCACAGGAGGAACTGGGGCTGAAAAGAGGAGCCACGGTGATGCCAGGTGAGCAGCCACTGGTGCAGAGCAATGCTGGAGTCATCAGATAATGTATATGATCATATGAACAGGTACATCGATGCAAAGGAGGAGGAAGCAGAATCTCCCGGAGATGCTGAGCTTGTCAGCTGCACTCTCTCTGTGGGTATCTCTTGCTCTCCTCGTACAGTCTCTTGGATGACTCACGCTGCTTTCAATCCTGTTGACTGTCCCCTCCTGTAGCTACTGAGGCCTGCAGCTTGAGACATGAAAAGCAAATCGGCTGTGAAGAACTGTAAGTGCTTTTGGAGAACCGGATTGCTTCTATCCACTCTACTGAGTTTGCAGTATTGCAGGTTATATTTTGCTGCTGAAAACTTTAAATAGCAGAGCTGTGCTTAAAGGCTCACTCTCCTCAGTACTGCACCAAAGCCTTGTACTTCTCAATCTCCAAACACGTTCCAGGGGGCATCTCTGAGGTGCTGGAAACCAGTGGCAGTTCGGAAGGCTGAGCCTTACAGGATGAAGCGGCAGAGGGCGAGTTAGTCCTGGGGGTGAGAATGCACACGTTGCCTTGCCGAGGGGCTTGGGGTCTGCATGTGCCAAGCACGGCAGGCTGTGAGGCTTTGTGGCATTCAGAGTAACTGGACGGTGGGCAAGGATCAGGTATCAGCCCACTTTTTGGCCATCCAGGGGTCTTTAATGGCACCACATAGCCCTGGTGACACAATGGATTTGCTGATCCGAGTCCAGTGGCAGAGCAGAGTTGTGCCCAAGTTCACCCCAGCCAATACAGATGGGGAGTTTGGGTGTCATACATCTTGTCAGGCCATCTGGAGATCCCCATGTGTGTTTTAACTCTCAACTACAAGGTGGATAATGAAGATGTCCTCTTTTAGCAGAGAAACAGGGTAATGGTATGCACGTATGTCCCCATTTCAGCCCAGCCCGAGGCCCCAGTCCCTTCCCTTCGGTGCCACAGAGGTGCCAGGCTCCAGCCCCGCCATGGGGCTGCCCATCCCTGCGGTGGTGCCTGGAGCTGCTCCCGTGGCTGCCCTGCTCCCTTGCGGGCGGCTGCGAGGCCTGGCCCCGCTGTCACCAGGAGTCCCAGCCCACGCTGCAACCTGACAGCTGTTGATCCCAGCTCGGGGGCAGTCCGTGGAGGTGAGCCATGGAAGTTGCTAGTTTCCATGCAGGACGCCTTTTCCTTAGTGGCCGCTGTGCCGCTGAAGATGGCACATTTGGCCCAGGCCGCAGGGAGGATAGTGTAGGGACTCGGTCATAAGGACGAGCGCAGATTTTGGCTGAGAGAGGGTGGCTGGAGGCGCATCGCCTGGGCCGGGTCCCGGCTATTGTGCAGCACAGCCTGCAAACGGCATGTGAGAAACGGGGAAAACGGAGAGACAAAACTGGGAAAGCATGTGCTGGGAGCGCTGGGAGCAGCATCCCAGGGGTGGCCGGGGGCTCCTCCCTGGGCCGGGGGTGACGGTGCCGTGTGGGGCGGTGGGCAGTCTTCCCGTGGTTCGGGACACGGTCCCGCGCGCCGCAAAGGCTCCAGCCATGCGAATGCCTGGGCACGGCCCTGCCAGGTGGCTAGCGACGAGCGGCCCCTCGGAGGCTAGATTTAGAGAATCCCCTTCTGCATTCGGAAGGTCTCGTTCTTAGTCCCAAAAGCATCTCACAAATAAATAGCTGTTTTCTGGCTAGCCTTACTAGGAACCACGGCTCATGCAGTTGCTGGGAACTGGCAGGAACATCCTGGTCTGCAGAGTGTAAATTAGGAAAACGCATTCTTATTCTCATGGATTTTCCTTGAGAAAAAGCCAGCAGTGGGAGTGTGTTAGAATGGTAAAATACAATTCATGACAACAATCCCACTGAGAGGAGGACTTTTTTTTCCTTTGGTTGCTTCTAATTGTGGTAAGCAGCAAACACATTCTTTTTTAATTTCCATTGGCAGGGTCTCCGGGACTGCGCCAGTGCCAGCAAGTGTGCTACGGCTGGTTTTGCATTCCCTTCTCTCTTTTTTTCCCCTCCTCCACAGCCTCCTTCATCTTACTGGTATTATGGCGATCCCTCTGCAAATACCTTTTTTGCAGGAGATGTAAGCACCCTCCCTCTTGTTTTTTTTTTCCTCCCTTCGAAACTCCTCTCTATCTCTTTTGGCCAGCTGCAGCCTTCCTAGAGCATCTTCTACCTGACAAAAGAAGATACCTTTGATAGTCAGGCACGACTGTAAAGTTGAAACACATGCTTGGTTCAGATACCGATGAACTTTAATTTACCTCAATTCATTAGCAATTTTTAAAACCACGTTTAATGCAAGACAGTCTGAAAAATAATTGGAAGTAAATGCTCAAGGAGAAATACTGGAGGGAGGAAGGGGAAGGGAAGCCGCTTACAGCAGGAGTCTAAGCTCAGCTTTCATCTTCAGGCCAGTCCGGTTTTGAACCCTGATGGGAAAGGTCATGAATTTTAAAATGTGTCTCGCAGCAGACAGCTCTAATCATGGAGCTAACACTATCCGCGGTGCATGTCTGACCATGTGAGACCTGCCACTGACTGAAGAGGGAGACGGACTTTCAAGGGAAGGATGCTGCTTTGAGCAGGAAGGCACGGGATAAGCAGCACCGAGGCCGTATCTGTCAGTTCTGGAATGAAGCCCTGGCTTTCCAGGGGGGAGCATGCTGCTCCCAGCAGGGCTCGCCGTGGGAGGGGTACGTGATAGCGTCCCGTCTTCCTCTCCAAGCGCTTTCAGGACTTGCCGTTCCCCTTCCTGCGTGTGGTTTAGGAAGATAAACGGTTCAGGGCTTCAGCCTGCGGTTCTCGTTTTCATCTTTCATGCCGTTTCCGAGGGCCAGAAGCCTGCGCGGGCTGGAGCGCTCGCAGGGGCAGTCCCGGGAAGAGGCGCCTCGACACCGCTGGCCGGGCCTTGCTGGCGTGCGAGGGCTGCTGACGTTTTGGCAGCACCTTGCGATGATGCGGAGCAAGGAGCTGCGGCTGGTGTCTATCTCAGCCTTAATTGTTTCCTTAATTGGATGCTGCTGAGCCTCAGACAGTTATTTGCAGGGCATGAGAAAGCACTCGATTCCCTCTCTGACTTCATCTATGTTTTCCCAAATCCTTCCACTGTGCATCTACCACATCTTTTGCGCTGCTCTTGCTAACACTTACCATGGTCCGCTGGTGTTAATCACCACGTGATGTCTAGACAGGCTGAGAACACTTAAGCAACTGTGGCATCTGTTTGGCCGGCCTGTGTTGTTGGGAAACTCGACCTTATTTGCAAAGTTTTCCAAAAGCAGGTTTTAGCTATGACGTGACAGTAAACGTGAAGCATCGTCACGTACGATCACCATGGTCAACATCCTCTCTGAGGAGAGGGAGTTTTATATGGAAAGGTTAGGACTTGAGACACATGGCTTCAATTTTTAGTTTGGCACACACTTCATTTCTGACCTTTGCTAAGTTGTGTGCTCTCTTTGGGCCTGGAATAAAACAGAGATGAAAATACCTGGGATCAGGCTGATTACTGGACTCTTCAAACAGTGGCAGTTAAAATAATTGTTAAAAAAAGAAAAAAAAATCACACCGCGCCATGAGCTGAATGTAATACAATACCCTATAGATAGATTTAGCATTCTGAGAACATGAGCAGGAGCCAAGCTAGAATTTCTCTTGATTGCTCGGCAGCAGAAAACTCCAAATCAGGGATTATTTTTGGTGTGTCATATTGCGATTGCTAGGTTTTTCAGTGTATGATACGGAGCAGAATTTTCAAGAGCATCTGGTCCTTGGCTGCTAAGTGTTTACATTGCTTCTGAAAATGGGATTTAGGGCTCTGACAGAAGATCTCTGTCACATTTAACTGTTTCAAACATCATCTCCCACAGCACCTCTGCCAAAAATTACTGAGTTCAGAGCAAAGAAAAGCAGGGTCAGGAACAGTGCTCCAGGGTGACCCTGCCGGAGCCTGTGCCAGGTACATTCTCTAGCAGCTGGGCATTCAGCTGGGACTTGTCCTTAACGTTTCTTTTACTTCGTGCCTGGCTAGCATTGGGTGATGTGAGCGTGATGGTGCTGTAATCGATGAGTGAGAGTGCAGGTTTGAGTTGATAAAACTCAGGCGTCTTCCTCATTTTTCTCAGGGCTGCCAAGTGGACAGACAATTTTCTCGCAGGTTACTGTGAAGGAGCTAGACATCGAGAGACAAGTGACGTGATGAAGCACAGGAGATGATCTGGGAAGCCCCAGCCAAGTGTTGGGGTAGCACTGGGGAAACACTGCTAAGTGGGGGGCCAACTTAGTCTCTACTAACCCTGGTGCCCACAACCAAGGTTAATTTAGTATTTGCATCTTCTCTGGATGAACTGCCAGTGAATTTCTTAGGAACTGGCAAGGAAAGCTGTAGGAGTAAGCGCTCACATCTGACTTGTGATGTTTTTATGGTTGTATCACACTTACAGCAGTGTCCTCAGAAATACAGAAGTATAACGAGCCATTTATTTGCCAAGCCTTTTTTGCTGCATTTCAGCCTCTCCTCTCCCCCTTCCCTGGCTTATCACTGGTGGAAGCGGGTGTAAAGTCCTTTGAACGAAGACATCAAAGTACAATTGCATCTCTGTTCTTTAACCAGGCTTATAAAGAGATTGTGATAAAGGACAACAATGCATGTCAGTGTTGCCCAGTTATTCTTCTGTGCTTTGTAGTTTTATTAGGAAATAATTTCTCACCCTGTGTGGCTCCTGGTGAGTTTTGTTTCTGTGTTGCTGGATTTGATCTGCCCACTGAAAGACCTGCCGCAGAACGGAGAGTTTTGCCAGCTGTGAGTTAAGAGGGAGATGTTATTGAAAAAGTTCAAGCTCTGCTTCCTAGCAGCCAAGCTACCATCTGTCTCCCTCTCCCTCACGACCCTTTTATAGCAAAAATGCAAACAATTTGTTTGACCTCTGATGAATTTGTAAAACTCTGGGCTTTTAAAGTGTTGCTTTAACAAATAAAAACTGAACGTGACAGCAGCAACAACAACCCACAGTTCAGAACTAATAAACCTTAGTAGTAGTAAGGCCTAAGTAGCTAGAGATGGTAAGGAACTATTAAAGACTTTATTCTTCATTAAATATCCTCTATTTCGTTCTTTCACATATCCAAAGAAATCAGTCCTGAGGGACAACTTCAGTTAACTGGGTACTGTGCAGCAGAGTGTGAGGCTGCAAATTTATCCTTACTGTGGGATAAGGCAGAGTGGAGCTCTCAGAGTTAATTGACTAGCTCTCAAGTTAGCCGTCATTGGAAACACCTGTCTGAACTTACCGAGTCTGGGTTTGAATCTGTGTTTCAGAAGTCGACCCCCTGTATGAGGAATGAGCGAGAGACGGATAGATACGTCCCAGCACTCCCTGCCTCCACATCCTGGCCGCGTGTCATTATCGCTGATCTTGTACCAGCTCTAGTGCCTGTAATGCATCTCCGTGAGCTGTTTTGACTCATTGATCCACCAGAAAAGGGTCATTTCCAGCTGGGCTGATGAGCGGAACCTGCTTATGGAGACTCCAGTGAGAGCTGGAGCTGGCGCAAGGAGAGGGGTGGGAGGAGGGAGGGCTCTCTTCTTTTGGTGCTGGTTAACCATTAGCTTGGCTCCGCTTGGTGTGAAAATACAGCCCAAGTGTTGCGTTATAAAACTGTTGCACAAACGGTGTGATTGCCAGCAAACGAGGATGGTTCCACCCGTCTTGTAAAAAGGCTTTTTCAAAGGCATTGTTGATGCTGGTATAAACTAGCGCGGCTCCAGTCAATGTGTCATTTGTCTGGTAGACTACAAAACACTCTTGCAAAACTGACTTGTGTTCCAAGACTTTGTCTTAATGATATTGACCCCAAAGGAAATCTAAGCTGCTAAGTAACTCATTCCTTCTCTCCTTCACCCTCAAATAGGTATTTTTACCCCCAATCCATGTTATTGAACAACTGTTAGGAAAAAAATCACTCTTCAGGATTCCTTGCTTCAAACAAAACCTGTGAAGTCCCCATTCCAGCCTGCTGAAGCAGCCTTTGCTTCTCAGGCAAATCTCTTTAGGAAGAGATGAGAGCCGGTGAGAAAATCACCTCAATGCTCCTGTGTTTTACTGAGGTTGGAGGAGGGCAGCATGACATTCTCGCACAAAGCATTTTCTATTTCAGTGTATCTTAAGTAGCTTGGAATAAGAAAAGAAAGCTTTTTCTTGGGTTTACTGGAGCTACAAAGCTGTCATATAATTGGGGACCATCCCGGACAAATAATGGGGTGGCAGGGGGCTAGGGGATGAGGGGAGAAGAAAAGGATTTAGTGTGAAAATGAAGCTTACAACCAAAGATGGACTTAACTTGATAAATAGGCTTGAAACATGAGCTGAGATGCTAATCCCTTCAGGACAAAGCTGAATCCTGCTTTTGGGGGAGCAGGGGTGACTTTATACCTGCTTTGAAAACTTGAAGAAAGTCTAAAATCCTGGAAAAGGGAATTTCCACTGCCTAGAAGTAGCTCAGCTGTCACAGGATGGTATTCTTTCTCTTAGAGTACTTCAATACACAGTTTTTGTGTGAATGTATTGTCATTAAAGAACAGTTAGGGAAAAAATCATGATAAGAGGTGCTATAAGCAAGGTGGAAAAGAAACATTCACCAAAGCAGAAGAAGAGCTGTAAGGCTGCCTGAAAAGGTAGGAGATCTAAGGGGGATGTTCTTCCAGCCTGAGTAGAGGAAAGCAGCAAGAAGACACAAGTGATGGGGATGAAGCCACTCAAAATGCAGAAAATATCACAGGGCATTTACTTTTAAATGGCAGGAGAGGCTGTAGCAGTCCAAGACTCCTAGATCAGCAGGGAGGCAGGACAGTTATCTGGCAATATGGTCACGGTTTTGAAGGGAAGTAAAGAAAGTGTACAGGGAAGCTGATGACCTTTAGAATGACTGAACAGTTCTCCTACTGGTCCTTAGCTGCTAGGGTCCTATTCTGCTTTTACTGTAGAGAGCGCAGTATGGAGGGTGAAAGAGGATGCCCGTGAGGGGCCACCAAGGAGAGATCCTGAGGCACTGGTGAAGGTACTGGGAGGCACAGGGAGCACAGATCATTTTGCCCGGGATTCAGGTGACTCTGGAGGGGTCCACGTGTGTTATATATGTAGCAGAATGTATGTAAGCCCAAAAGACAACACAAAGAAACAGGACGAAATATCATCATTCCCATGTCACTGAAACCCAAGGGTTAGGTGACTTTCTCACAGCAAGAAAGTGGGTGTATAGCAGAATCAGCAGTGCCAGATGATCCTGGTCTTGGTCCAGCTTGCACTACTCATTCCACGTTTGCATTTGGATGCACAACCTGCATGTGTTGAAAGGACACGTGATGAATTCAACAACAAGCTTTGTCAGAGGTTTTGCCCTGTGCCAGTAAACCATGTAGAGCTGTTCTGTGAATTTCCACTCCTCTTTACCTTAACTAGGAACAAAAAAGCCATGAACTTATACTCTTTGCCATCTGTGACTGAAGGAGTAGTTTAAAAGAGAGATCTTAGTTTCTATGGGAAGCTTTTTTTCTTTTTTTTTTCTAAAAACTTTTAGTTGCTTCAGAAGCATTGGTTCAAGTTACCACTTAGCTCGTAGTGGCCTTTCCATATCACAGAGCTCTTGCTTCATTCCATCTTTTCAACAACTGAAATATATCATGGGATTTTGTTGTAATGCAGGAAATTGCCTTCACATTAACAATCTGCCACTTCTGTAAACAAGAAATCCACTGATGTGACATGTCAGCACTCAACGAGTGGAGTCTTGACTACCTTAGCAAAGCGATGCATTCCTCAGCGGAAAACCTGGGTCTTAAGCTTCTCTGCATACTGATACATTTGCCATTGTTTATTTTCAGGCTAGAGGCTAGGGGTCTGTTTGGGATAGCTCTAGGCAGAAGATACACGGTGGAATCCCTTCGGGCTTGCTCTCTGCTAACATAGCGCCTTTAAGGTTTTCTGAGGTTATGGGGATGCGTGCTTTTTTAAAATATCTCTTTAATAACAGATTAATAGCAGTATATGCATTGCAGATAATGCTATAGCTTTCCTAGCTAATCGCACTTGTCTCTCACGTAGGCCATTTATTCTCTTCTGCTAGCCAGGCTTCTTTGATTACGTAATGACAGCTGGGTAGATATATGGACTGTGGCAATGGGCTGGCAGCCACTTCATTGTCAGCTCGCCTTTGTTCTCCAAGAAAAGAAAAGGCACAATAGAGAAGGTTTCATCCACATGTCAGACACATGAGGGACAAAAGGATGACGGGAACTGCCTAACTGCACAATCCAAGTCACGCCGAGAAGCGCTGTCCTGTGGCATTTATCTAACAGCGGCGCGGTGGCCGGTGATTGCACCAGTCATAATTAGCCAACAGGCAATTTACGTTATGGTGAAGGCTCTCCGCTCCCTCAGACCGTGAGCGGAAGGAGCGAGAAAACCAGCAAAGCCCATTTCATGTTGTGGTTTTCCATGGGAGAGTTAACCCCTTGCGCCTTGGCACTCGCAGCTCGGCACGTGAGTATGACGGGCTGGTCGGAGCTGGGACCCTTGGATGGGGCTGACCGAGCAAGGAGCATCTTTCGGGCACATGCAACTCCTGAGTTGGATTTGCAGCAGACAGGCAGCTAACATCAAAGCTGAATCCAAGTTGCAAACTATTTCCCTGAAGTTAACTGGAAACGTTAATCAGCTAAAACATCTGAGAGCAAAAATTTTTGGTACCTGTGAAGTAGGGGGGATGGCGATCGAGAGAGAGGCGACAAGGTGGCTGTTTCCTGTGAGAAAAAGAGAAGCAGTGATTTATAGTCTGTGGCACGTGGACAGGTTAGTGGGAGGAGAAAAATCATAGCAGGGTTAAACTCAGTGTTTCTATTGAGTCTGCATTTTCTAATAGTTGATAGATGTATGAGCCCAGTTCCCAGGTTTCCCATGTGAAGGTGTCATGCTTTGCCTAGGGGAAATTCTGTCTAAACCAAAAAGCTAGGGTCAACCAGGCACATGGGAGAAAGAAAAGGGGGGATGGCAAGTGTATCCAGGGTAGATTTTTCAATATTCTCATTTTTCTGCTGCATAACTACGAGCCCCGAGGAACAACAGGTATTAAACCTATGAAGAAGATGACTCAAAAAGTTTCTAGTGAAAATCATAATGCTGAAAGTCTGTCAACTGGAACATTTTGTGTAGAAAAGATAATAGGGATAATTTTTTCCTATTTTTTAAAAAGAAAAAAGCATGGTTATAATTATCAGACTGGTGTGACAAGTGTGGTTTTGCAATTGGGTATGACTTGTATAATAAGTCTCAGAGCGACATTTCACAATTAGGAAAATTTACTGTTTTGTCTGAGGCAAACAGAATTCAAAGTATCCTATCAAGATTTTGAATTTTGTCCTAATTTTGACAGGAAAATGTTTTGACAATGGGCAAAATCTATTTCTTGACAGATTTTACTGTGGGAAATGCTATTGTGTATTTTATTGGTTATTTACCACTACTTTAAAAAAATGTTCCAAATTTCTGAGAATTTTCATCTCTGTAATCATGTATCTTTTGCAACTGTAATACAAGACTATTTAGTACGTGTATTGAATGAGGGGAACAATTGTATATATGTCCCATGGATTGCCAATGGTGTAGACAGTAAGTGCTGTAATAGAGAGGCTTGATATTTACTATTCTACCCTCTCTTCCCATTTCCTTGCTCTTTGGCTGCCATAAGGACCCATCAAATGGTTCCCAAAAGTATTGTGGCAGGAATACTAGCTTCTCATATAGCAACACACTGAGCTACAGCCAGGGTGGACTGCTTGTGGTATGGACTCTGTGTTCAACTTTTTAGAAGGTGATGGTTTTAAAAGCCTGGCTTTAAAAGTTTATCCCTTCTGATTAGCTTTGAGAGGCTGCTGATACAGTTGCTCTGCCTAAAATTGATTGCTTCACCCTTTGGAAATAAAATGCTTTAAGAGATGTGCTGTTAGATATAATGCAGGCAAAGAAAAAGGTAGAAATGTAGTAATAATTATACTATTACTATACTGTTCTATTGCAGTAAGTTAGTATGAAGCAAAAGGATTATGCAGAAAGTGCATTATTGAAGATATTACCTTATCATGGAAATGCATTTCTTATAAAATTACATGTCTGAAGCTATTTATACTGGTGTAATGCTAATGGCCTTGCTCTGCTCCGGCATGAGTTTCCTTTCCAAATTGTACTAAATCCCCATGAGATGAGATGCATATGAGATGCCAGACAGGCATCTTGAAATCTGAATTTGTCTTTGTGGATTCCAAAGCGTTTGCTGCTTTGGAAAGAAAATAAGAAAATTAAAAACAAAAGCAGTTGCAAATGCCTGAAAAATACCACATAGTCTAATAAAAATTAAAAAAGACTGTATAAAGATGGTCTTTATGGTAAAGATGACAGAAGAAGTGTGGAAAATTTACATCCTGTTGAAAAAATTGTGTGTGCTATCTGCTTGTATATAGGAGAGCTGTGAGAGGTTTAGGTCAAAGGCAAATAGTCACGGAGGTCAGTCTGGAGGCCTCCAAAATGTGTTTCCAGAATACTTTGCAGATGAACAGTGAAAGGGGTACTGTGTGCTAACGGAGCTCTGTTTCTGCCTGCCCCCAAAACACAAAGAATAATACAGAATCGGGGAATTTATTTCCTGGCTCATTGCTTTTTTCCACACTTAAACTATATGTAGTGGTTTTAGCCTGGGATAATTTGAGGCTCCTTCGTACCACTGGAATTTTGTTCTTTTCCAGCGTTCAGAGGGGTAGAAGTAGGGGCAAGGCTTGATCTGCTCCATTTTATGCCAAGATTCAAGGAACACGTGCAAGGTCCGTGTTGCACCTTAATCTGACTGGGACCAAAAGCCAAGCTGTGAGCTCGAGTCTAAATCTGATGGATGCCATGACTTGTATGCACCTCTATCTCAATCCTTTCCTTGTTCTGTTCAGTACTTACCAAGAGCTAAAATAAGAAAAATCCCCAGTTTTCTGTCTTTATGATGTAGGTTTTTGACTATTGTTATGAACATTTTTCAAGTGTGTTATGGGCCCATTTAAGATGACATTCTCACCTTCCTGCTGTACTTTAAATTGCTCTTTGAGAAAATGGTTTGGGGAGAAAAAATATTTGCCTACATGGAGAAATTATGCTTCCTAGAAATGGGAATTCCAAGAGTCTTCAGAGGAAATTCTTCTTAAGCAAAATGTTCTGTAGCTAAAGAGCATTCAAAGGAAATTAGAATGAAAATTTATTACTTAGATTTGAGCATATTATCTAATTGCAATCTAATTTGAAGATATTAAAGTAATACATTACATGGCCTGAGAATGAATTATGAAGTATGTACTGAAACAGAAATGTACATGCCAAATAGAGTAGCAGGCTTAAAAAAAAAAAAAACAAAAAAACAAAAAACCCACTATTTAAATAGTTATAAATAAATGGATAATTTGGAAAAATGTTGCCATGTTATTATAGCAGGTTAATTAAAAACATAATTTTACATAAAAAATATATATATAGCTGTAACTCTAAATCAATTAATTAAGAGTAAGTAGAATTGAAATATGCAGGTCCATGTTTTGTTATGTTTTTCAAGTAAATTCCTGAATATTTGCAAATTAAATTTAAATTCCTAGAAACTAGTAGCATTCCACTGATAACCTGATTCCCCAATGAGTATCTGATCTGGCAGAGGAATGGCAGTCTCTGAATCAATAACACTCCCCTTCTTCATATCCATCCTGCTCTAGAAAAGCTTGCCTTTGCTTCAGGAATTTCTTTCTATTCCTACATCCAAAGTGAACCATTTTGAAGAACCAAGGACAAATTTAGGATATTATGGATTTTTTCCACCTTGGTTGATTAACCTCATACATTTTATTTGAATAATGTCTAAAAGCTCTAATTAGCAATGGATAATCTGCCCCCTAGATGTTTGGTATTGATTTTGCCTCCAGTAAACTAATCTAATTGCCCTCCTTATCAGAGACAGGGTAGGTACTGAAATAATCAGCTTGTTCGTGGGCCTATGAGAGCCACTGAAATGGCAATGGGGAACTAGATGACTCTGTGGGGCACCCAAAAAAGCAGGGCCATGGAGGTGGGTGAAAAGAGGACCTACCCTGCATGCTGAGCTCATGGGAAGGTAAGTCGAGTGCTTCAATGTCCTGGTGCGGCAGCACTGCTCTCTGTGAAGGCATGGAGGCTTTCCCACTCCTCTATGAAAAAACGCAGAAGAAAACAGAAGGCAGATGAGAAGGGAGGCAGGTTAATTATTATGCCAGAGGAGATGAGAGGCTTAGCCACCAGTAATTCACTTACTCAGATGCCTTCCAGGTGTGTAGCTGGATCTCAGGATGCTTTTGTGCTGTGCCCAAAATGATAATATTCACGTAACTCTAATAAGAAATCTGTTATTGATTCCTTTGTAACACTGTGTTTAGATTAATTTTTCTATCATCTCTAAAAACTAATCCTCAGTTAAAACTTGCTCATTAAAAAGCAAGGGCAAATTCTCAACCAGAAAGGAAAGCGCTTCATTTAATAAAATCTGGAGGCACATTATTTTTTTAAAATATTTGTAAAAATATCTCAAAAGAGCAGTTTAAGCTGACTTATTTTACATTATAGATGCAAAATGCTGGTTTTTAAACTGCATTTCCGAAGTGATTAGTCAATAATGCAGACTTTTCCTGATATTTAAAACAGTGTCAGTATATGAGTTATACTGTGATGCATTGTGTTTTCATTGACAGCTTCATGTGGAATCGCAGTGTCTGGTTCCATTTAAGATGCAGCGGGATGGGATTATCTACTTATTATTCCTGTAAAAGCAATATTAATAAATTATTCTAACTAGCTCAAACATTTTTTTTCTCAAATAGTTCCTTTGCTGATTTGTTAGGGCAGTTAGCTATCACATTCTTCTTAGTACCTATTCTTTTTCTTGCAGCATTCTGTACTGAATATGTATTTTGGAAGCAATCCAGCCTGATTCTGCAAATACTGTTTATCTCTGCAGCTCATTTTACACAGCACTCACATGAGACAGAAGCGTGTGGCTGGGGGTCCTTTGCCTTTTTTTTTGTCTGAAAAGTCAATGAATGATTAGCAGATCTTGATTCACTTTGTCCATTTGTCACATGTTCTTGGGATGTTGTGAGATGTGGTTGCTGCGATCACATATAGCCAATATAGCAAATGCATTAATACTTACCTCTGTTACATCTTTTCTGTGGCTTTTCAGCATTCCTGTTGGCAGAATACGTCAGTGTGCATGGTAGCAGCATGCCCATTGCTACATGGTGTCAGTCCTCCTTGGGCTGACCACTGGCCCTCATTCAAGGGGGTTCTGCGATCTTGTGCAGTTTCCATAGGGTAGTTCCCGGAGCCTCAGTTTTCACTGTGATGAGAAATCACTTTTCTGCCTGGCTTGCCTGGAAGGTGCCCTTGCCTTCTGCAGGTTTCTTTTGATGGGCAGTGAACCAGCACTACAATGTCTGCCAAGAAGTGTTGGTGGAATGGATGTGTTTGTGCTGTTAGCTGTTTACTACATCGTTAGATCCGAGAGCTAGCAAACTGTAAACTGAGACAACAGGAAGGGGGGCACTAGTGGGATGCCAAGGGAAGGGCTAGGAGGGCCAGGATATGTGGACCATGTTGACCGATGTTTGGAGCAAGTCAGAAGCAGACCCATAGGAGAAACCTGTGCATGGAGGCTCTTTGGGAGGTTTTGCAAAGCAGAATGCACTGCGGAAGAGGTGTGCACAGTCTGTTCAAGAGCTGGTGGAGGATGGGGTGCCAGGAGGCATGACTAAGTGGGGAGAAGGAGAAACGGAGCTAGAACGCTTTGAATTTAGCAATTGGACATTTACATTTGGTCCAAGTACAGGTGGGGAGTGAATGCTGAGGTTCAGTGAAGGGAATTTTAAGAGGCTCAAACAGAGATGAAAGTGAATCAGTTCTGACAGCTCTACATAGTGGGGTCTGAAATAGGATGGTACGTGTGGGAGAGCCTCAGAGATGACTCAGGAGCAAGGTGGAATAAATGAGACAGCCCAAATAAGAGACGTGCTTGTGAGGATGAAAACAGAAGGATGACTTTTGGGTGATGATGAGAAAGAAGGAGGATCATGATTTGGGCTATGGTCTGACTTTGTGGAGGACAAGGAAGGAGTGAGTCAAAAATTACTTTGGAGGAAGCTGGAACAAGGGGAAGGGCTGAATGAAGCATGAAAAGGGAAAGCAGAAAACAAAGTTTCTGTGATACAGATGGGAACGAAGGGTTAGATTAGTGGCAGAAGACTGTATGTAAGAATAGTCAGCCTCAAAAAATACCCTCACCCAAAATTGTGAGGGTAGGGAAGGATGACCAGAAACAGAGGGTGAAGGGAGAACAGCAGAAGATCTGGGAAGACAGTCTTAATGGGAGGGAGCAGCTTTTTAAGAGCCTGGCATCAAGGCATATAGCAGTCAGAAAGGGGAGGAGAACAACTCGGTTGGTATCTCCTGTTCTGAGCATAAGGAGGATTGCTAATGAGTAAAATATTTCGAAATGGAAGAAAATGTTGAAAGCAACAAAGTCAGTCATATTCTGTGTGAAGCCAGGGAGGCCTGCCAGAGAAACAGAGGAGCCAATGTAGTGAGTTGTCTCTTTGGTTATTCTTCTCCCTCCTTGGCATAATGCTTGGTGTTTATGAAGGTTCCTTCCAGACTGCTTATTAATTCCAGCAAAGAGAGCAGGAGTCTAGGCCTTTCGCTTGGATTTAAAACCTGCGCAAGTTAGAAAATAGTGCAAATCCTGGGAGCACTGCAGAGGCTGAAGCGAGCTGATCTTGTAGGCTGAGGCACTGTGGAGTAGTTTAAGGCCTCTGGTGGGAATTTTTCCTCTTTCCACAATATATTAATAGCAGAAACCTCCTCAGCTCTTTCGGGATCTCTGGAAATAGATGGGTAGTCAGCACATATACTGACAGCATATACCCTGATTGAGTAGTGGTTTAGTGTTTTATGCGTGTTTATTATTCAGCTTCCACACTGCGAGGCTGTGCCAGAAGAGCAGAAAGAGCTGCAGCTGGAGGGAGCGTGGGGAAGGCAGAGGATCAGGGCCAGAGAGGACGGAATTAAATGAGCGAGCACAAGGTACAGAGAGCGCTGGTTTGGTCAGAAATTAAGTGAAAAGGCAGGAGAAACCTTCCGTGCGGGAAACATTAAAAGCCCAGCCACTGGGAGCTGAGGGAATATAAATGAAAAGTATGAGCTATGAGAGGGAAATACGTAATAGCACTGCAGAGGAAATTGAATTTATCGTTGCTTGGTGTGGGTGGCTGTATTTCCCATCCTCTTTTCTTCACTTGGATACAGTTGTTCTGAGTAATGAGGTGACCTCAGCCAATGAGGATATAGTCAAGATCCTTGGTGTTGTTACGGCCTATTCTGGATTTGCGTTTCTAGTTTTGCGTATGAGAACTAAGATAGTTACTTTTAGAATAATGAGGCGGGCAGTGGGGGGAGAGAAGGATTTCACTATAAATTGTTGCTTTAAATAAATGGCAACTTTGTGCAATGCAGAGTTGTAAAATAATGGCCCAGACAAAGAAAAGGTTGTAAGTGAGGAGAGGATGGTGAGGAGAGGGTGGGATTCTGCAGCAAAGTCTTTGTGTTTCCTTTCCTAAACTAACAAACGTTTTGCTGGTGACCCTGCTGCCGCTCTATATGGTCTGGGCTGCCCTTTGCTTTCTCCTCACAAACAGAGCTGTGATGTCCCTTCTGAACGGTGTACGAGATGCGGCTCTGCATTCCTCATGTATTTTCAAATGCATGCACGTGTGTCCTTCCTGGCCTGCAAGCTCTTCAGGACAGGAACTGGGCCTTTTTACATGCCTAGGCCACAGAATTTCCCCTTTTGAACAATCTGGTGATGCCGTCCAAATGCAAAGAATGGAGAATTGCTGTACCGAGGAAAAGCAGATCCCCTGGCACTTGCCCGGGAGCATCTGAATATCTCACCAGAACAGGCAACAGTGGTTTAGCAGATCTGTAAACATTTCCTTTCTCCTTCCTCAGAATAAAACCTTACTCTGCCACTGCCGATCCCATCCCTGTAGACAAGGGCAGTTTGGGTCCTACAGTCCTTCATCTTGATGGTCCTGACTTCCTTAACTTTCACATTCCCTCTACACAAAACAGCGTTGCAAAGATTTGTCTTCCAAGTCTGCTGCTCTTCTCACATCAGCCTCCTCCTCAAATTCCTGCAGGTCTGCGTCCACCACATCAGATTCAGGTGGTCTTATTCATTCTCTATTACACTGGCTTTTCCTAATCCAGTGCACCCATCTGCCTTTATTTCTTCACCCAGTTTTTCAAAGAAATAAGGCTTGGGTAAACATATTTTCAGTACACATATATCTAAATTTTGAACTCCTTTCCTGATTTCAACCAAACTGGACAGAAGACTGGGTGTCTCCAAGGTCCAAAGGTTCTATAGGCACTATGTAAATAGGCATCCAAGTGAATGACAGCATCTGTACTATCGATGCTATGGAAGCAAAAGCAAATCAGACACCATAGAATCTCTCACATGACAAGTCTAACAGCCCAAGTTTGGCTGTTCACTTTTCTTTTTCCTTTCAAAGCTTCAGTAATCCCTTGTCATCCATATCCTGCCTTCCCAAACTCCCAGGCAAAGTATCTGTCCATGTCTTTCCATTGCATTCCTCACCTGCCAGTTCCTTCAACTCTTCTTTAAGGTTTAGCATTTCCCTGGTTTCTTCTTTTTTTTTTCCTCCTTTGTATGCAAATACAAATAAATATATAAGTAGCAGTGTATATTTTTAACACACTGAGGGTGCCAGTGTGGATACCATTATACTGAAGTACTTCCTTCTATACTAGGGAGGCTAAGCTACAAGAGAAGGGCTTTGACCCTGTACAGTTTACACTTTTGCAAGCTTCACTTATGTGTTACTCGAGCCTTGTTACTTCCAGCATTATCTATCTACCTATCTATCTATACGTTTGTTTATATGGTACCTTTTTAACGTTTGCCCGTGTCTGTTTTATTGAGATCTTAGTAAAGATTCCCAGCATCAAAAGAAGCCGTTCTGCTGTGGCAAATCCTGCCCTCTGGGCCAAGGACACTGCGTCAGTCCGGATCTGGGAAAAGTATTTGTTTTTTTGGAGGAAGACTCTTGCCTTATATAAGTGTGACTAACTTCCCTGCACCCCAGACAAGGGGATCAGCTTTTGGGCAAGGCTAACCCTTGCTTTTTCTAAGTTCCCCCCGCAAAAAAAACACTCCCAAAGGAAAGCTTTAATATGTTGAGCTGCCTCTTGTGCCCTATTCCCTGCACTCATTTATTCTTTCCAGGAATAGATGCAGAAAAGGGAAAACACTTAAATGGCTACTGTGAAAATCAGTGTATTAAACCCCTCAATTGAAAGGAACATATGGAGAGAAGAGATGAAACAGATCCCCCTCCAAAAGGCCTTTATTTGGCTACACCTCAGAAGGAAATAGCACGCCAGCTGCTGCCGCAGCCCTGGAGGGAAAACCATTTTGCAGCAAGGTGAAGGCGGGGGAGACTAATGGAGTCCCTTAATAAGCACAGACTTCTCCAGAGCAAGGAGAGGGAAAACGGAGCGCCGGATTGAGAGGGAAGCGGCCGCGGCGTGGTCTCGGCACGGCAGCGCTCGGGCCTGCCTGCTCCCCGGTGCTCGGTTTCACCGGCGGCAGCTCCGGCTGGTCGCGCAGGGGCTTCTGCTCCCAGGGAGATGCCCCCAGTGTCTCCTCTTTCTTTGTTATTGTTGTTTTGTTTTTGTTTTTTTGAGCAAGGCTGCTGTTTCATAGGGTCTGCGAGAGAAGGAGGTGAGGTGGACAAAAACTCCTTATCCTTTTAAAAGAGGGGAACTCTTCTGGTGGTGAAAGAGGCTTCAGTGCATTCCCATCCTCACTGGGATCAGGGACAATACAGTATTACGATATTATTGTAGTAGACACCAGTTTGCAGCACTCGTGTGCTCCAACAAATCTGGAAAGAATAAATGCAGGAAGTTCCTTTAAAATAATAAATAGAATATATGGCATCAGGGTCTAATGTCAAATGACTATGCCCTTGTATCACACTGAAAAGTGAAATTTCATACAGAAAAGTGTTTCCTCCAGTGTAATTTAAAAAAAATATTTTTTAATCCTTCTGAAGTGGCTTAAGTTTGTATTTACAAGAGAAAGAACAGCATATTATACCCTAGAAGGATAATTAGCAGCATGCAAATAATAATAAAAAAATTACACAAGCATTTCTATTTAAAAAAAAAAGTAAATACAAAGCAATCCCCAAAGCAAACACTCAAATACTGTTGTGCATGTTTGTGTGTCTGTGAAAGGGTTGTTCCTTTACAGCTACTGTTAACTTTTTCAAATGCTGATCGGCAGCATTTCAATCCTGTTATATTGCTTTTCTCCTCCATCTTTCAGTGAAGCTACCGCGGTCTCTATCTGAGGAATGGAAATTCAATTGGTTTAAAAAAAAAATATTGACCAAAACCTCTAGCGGGAAAATACCAGTAATGCAGAGTATACTGAGTGGTAGCTAAATTCACTCAGAATTAGCCTATTAAAGCCAGGCAGTTTCAAATCTGAACAAAGCACAGCTAGCTTACAGAAAGAGAAGCAGAGTGAGGCAGAGCTGAGCATGACAGAGGCAGCAGAAGTTCTTCCACTGCCTAAATCAATGGGTGGAGAGAAATACATTTTATATAAACATATATATATATATACACACATATATATATATATATATTTATCAATGGGGCAGAGGTTTGTCAGGTAGTAATCTTGAAAGCACCCTAAGTTTTCAGTTTATTCTCCCTGCTCATGAAGTACATTAACGTATTTCTCGGTTTAAGGCAAGTGTCCTGAATTTTTTGTAATTATTTTGTACCATTCAGCTATTAATTATTTTATTACACCAATCAATATGTGATTTTCCTTTAACGCAAGAGATATTTTTGCACAAATTATGTATGTCTCTATTGTCTGTGCGCTAATATAAAACATTAATGTAGATAATCCCCCCCACACACACCCACAAACTAAGCAAATACTATTCTAACTCTGAATCCATCTACTTTTGCTCATTGCAGGCGTGTCAGCTGAACTTCAGCTCTTCTTTAATCACTCTGAAATGTGGATTTCGGTGTGCTCAAGACAAACTGTATGGCAGTAAAGCTCCTGAGATTAAAACTCTGGACATTTCACATTCATGAAGCATTTAATGTGCTTCGATTTTTGTCACTTGGCGCATAATGCACAAACTAAAGTCAGGGTGACCCCACAGGCCAGGTTCCTACAGAGCCATTACAATGTATTTGTTCCATAATCCTCAAAACTAGGGGGGATTTATACAATAGACTAATGGCTTCAAAGGAGTCAGTTCAGCTTTCTGGGTGGAAAAGGGTCCACTTTTTAACCCTCTGAGTGCTGGCGGCTTTCCAGGTACACCCACGTGAGCAGGGGGTGAGCGGAGGCCCCAGTGGGGAGCAAGCGCTGGGCCCAGCATCTGGGGTGGGCACGGCCAAGCCTGCTCCACCGTGAGCAGCAAGAGGGTTTCCAGTGGGAGTTAAGGGCCAAAATGTGGGATGAAGGGAAAATATCAGAGCTCTGCAGCATGCGCTGGGGAGGGGGTGGCGTGAGGAGGAAGTCTTGAAGGGTCAGGAGATGGCGACGAGAAGGGAGAGGGCAACCAGACCCAGCAGGACGTTGGAGGTGAGTGATGTGAAATAAGTCAGATCTTGGCAATTCTTGTCACGGTTATAGGGCAAGAGGCATTAAAAAATACTACCCAAGAAGATAGTGCCTGGGTTTAGGCTGAAGAGCTGTTCCCGGGGCATGGTGAAGCCTTGCTGTGACACCCCGGGTCAGTCATGACACCTGCAGGTCCAGTCAAAACACCATCAGCTTTCAAGGGAGGAAGGTGGGAAAGCACCTAGGCCACATGGAGACGTGCAGGCAGGAGAGGGCATGGGGAAGTCCCTGTAGCTCTTGGTTGGAGAGCGTTTCACTTGTGCTGCTCTTGCTTGGGGCAATGCCCCCGGCTGCAGCCGAGCCATCTCGGCCGCAGCACAGGGCCGCAGCTCAGGGTAGGAACCCGCAGGAGTCAGTTAGCGCAAATATTAGTGCGTGTCAGTTTAACATCCTTCTTGGGATCCTGAGGGCTTTCCTAGGTGGATTTAATCATTGTGAAAAGTGTTAGGGCGAGACTGAGGAGACTAATGTGCTTTATTAATCTGTTTAGATTGCAGTAGTGGTGTTATCAGCAGAAAATGCCTAATGCAATTCGAATATCACGTTTCTGTGTCTTCCTAAAAGGTCCTCTTCCACGGCTGGGTTTCTTTCACTCAGTCCTCGGTCCTTCATGGAGATGCTGTGCGCATGAGGTGTGCCAGATATGAAAATGATTTACAATGTGGAGATCTCCCCAGTAAGTACTCTTTGGAGACCAGCATGTTTGCTGCACTGATGCTGTTGCATAAGCTTTGGCTCTTATTGAGGTCCAAAAACTGTTCTCAAAGTTTTATTACAGCTGAAATGTATCATGAGTTAGCTACCTAGTAGTCCAAGAGACAAGGAAATGATACAGAAAGAGCCATGTGTATGCTAGGAATACAGGTTCCAGAATTGTCAATCCACATACGTGATTTACTGCTGTAAAATCTTTGAAAATACCTCATTTTAAGAAACAGTAAAGTAAGTATGCTTGCTTGACTTGACGGGTTTTTCTTTTTGCTCTTTTCTTTTCCTTGTTTTTGTTTGTTTGTTTGTGTGTCTGCTTTATTCTGCCAGGTTCCCCTGGCAATAAGTAGTTGAGTTCTCCCTTTGAGCCAGTTCTAGATCCTTCTTCGGCAGCAGTATCCAAGTAGTTGGAGTGTGTGTCACCCAAATTGCCTTGAGCCCATGTTGCATTCAAGACCTTTGAGGTTAGAAATCAAGTACCTCATTTTGCAAGCTGTGCAAGTGCCTCTTGCTGGTTTGGCTGCAGTGTTAACTGTGGGTAGATCACAGGCACTCCTGTTCAAGCACAGGTGGTTTGCAGAAATGTGGCTGCCTGTTGTAAGTGCATTACATCATCACGGCAAGCACGGGTGCTTTTTTGACATAAAGACATATTTTGGGCGTAAACACTTCAAAAGATACTGTGCTAAGGTGCTGCTTTCCATTTGAGCCTGTTTAGTTGTAGCACAAAAGTTATTGCTGGATTTCATGGTTATGGTTACAGGTAACTTACATTCAGCTGTAACTATCATACAGGACTGTGCTTACACTGACTCTGAATCTAAAGTGCTAGACAGAGGTTTTTATTACTTTACTGTGACTTTCAGTAATGGAACAACAGCCAGTAACTTTACTTGAGATACAAGTCTAAGAAAATGTGTCAACTTATTTAACTGCTGCTCTTGTCTCCTTAAACACTGGGCAGCTTCAAGGTTTTGGCAGCTCAGATCTCTGTATTTACCTAATCAATCATTTCTGAGGAACGCTTTTCAACTAAGTGCACCTTCCTGCAACCAGCAGGCATATGTAATCTATATGAAGCACTGGTTATCAAGTCTTGTCAACTAACTCTTTTAAATCACTGTAATGATGTTGCCTTAAAGCTTTACCCAGGACTGGCTGAATCTGGTGCAGGCAGGAAGTCAAAAATGGTCTTTGTTTCAGGAAATGTATAGCTGAAAAGGCTAAGTAAGGAAAGAACTGGCAGGAAAAAACAAAACCCCCTTAATTTCCAGGGGGAAGCTGAAATATAGATCTTGTAAAAGCCACAGAGGAAATCTCCTTCCATAAGAAGGGTTATCTTGTGTTACCATACAACTTCAGGATTATTCCTAACATAAAAAGGGAAAGGGAATTGCGGGCCCAAGTTTATGAGATTTAGCTGTAGTGCTAAATAGTCTAGTGACTCCAAATAGTCAAACAGATGAAATTAGACTTAGGCCTCTGTCAATTTAGGCAAAGGAAGAGGCTTCTCTGTATAATAAATAGCATATAGTAGTGACCTTTGATGCTTGTAGATGATAGATGTATAAAATCTCTGCATTGTAGGGAAGAAACTGTCTCCACCGCTCTGAAGCTGGGAGACCAGGTAAATGAGGACAGTGTTTCCCACCTGAACTGTGGGACACCCTTTGTATTTTATGCTCCCAGCTGTGCGGTATCCCCAGAGCAGTCTGCATACGTGTGATTTTACACGTCCGCCAACCCCATCACAGATCCAAATGCAAAATCCACTACTCGGGGACATTATGTGGATTTGTGACACTACCCGTGGGACTTTGGATCCATAAACCAATGAATGGATTACAATGAGGCATAAATATAGTATTTTCGTGGATGACATATAATCCTACTCAATTATTGTTCCTGTCATGTAAAGGGAAACTGTATCCATTTTTTTTCATCCCTGCACGCAGAAATTTCAGAAGAGATGTCTGATGCAAAAGATTCAATCTCTTGGCTTCCTGCCTTTTATCTATTAGCAATTTTAAAGCTTATGTTTTCCATTATTAGGTGCTTCCTATAATTAGTGCTTTGCATCGCTACAAGATTATTATGTGGTAAATTCATTTGACAGCAGCATTTTCAGTTTCTAGACTGAGCAGACTGGTATATTAGTCTCTGAACTGTGCATGTCACATCATGTGCTCTCATTTGTGTGTAGACTGCCGTGCCCAGGAACATTTTTGCCTACTGCTTTACTTCTGTGAACTTTTGTGGTTTTTGAATGACTGCTGCAGCTATTCTCTGCTTTAGACAGGTTGTAAATCGTGGTTGTTTTAGAGTCTGGCGAGATGTAAAATGTATCCCATGTTTAAAAACTTAACCCTTTCTATCCGTACAGGCAAATTTATGAGCACGGATGCTGAACAACAGCATCCGTGAAAAGTGAGGAAAACTGAGTTTGTGTTTTGTTGCCTTTTAGAACTAAAATTCCAGCTTAATAGCCAATGTATTGTTTTCTAAGCTACCCATGCAGTAAGAGCCATGGTGATCTATGGAGTTAAAAATAACACCTTGAAACAATATCTTATTGGCAAAATGGCCTTAAGTGATGTTTGTCCACCTGGCATTTGTGATTCATTGTGCTAAAGCATTCTGCATACGGCTCTAGGTGGTGAAGGGATGCTACGGAAGCGTTATAATACCTCCCCAGCAATTCCTATGCTTATTTTATACTGCTAGAGACATCTGTCTTGTAATATTCTGTTCATTTTGTTTGCAGTAGGCAATGTATTTCCTGAATTCTTGCTTGAATTGTAAAGAAATCTTCCTGGTTGCACATGGAAATGTGGGTCTCTCAAGACAAAGCATTGCCGGCGGTCAGTCCAACGCAGGGATTTAGTCAGCGCCCTTTCTTTCTGATTAGAAAAGTTTTAGGGAGCCTGTGGTAGGCGCTGAAAATGAAGTGAGCTTCCTTAAAGGAGCAGATGCAGCCTTTAAAGTTCCCCACGCGGGGTGAGCTTTCTAGCTGCAGGTTACCTGCTGCTTTTTCCCATCCTCTGTGTAGCCTTGCCAGAGCACACGGTCTGCTCCACCTTTGAAACGGCAGCGTCGGGCATGCGCTGCTCTATTTGTAACAAGGAATCACTGCAGGTTTCAGCACAGGCACTTTTATCGCCCTTTCTTCTAAGGGAGAAGCAACTGGCCCAAACGTCTGTGACTTTTTTGTGTCCCTTGTGCTGTAGTGCAATGCAGACGGTTGACTCTCTCAACACCACCTCTGCTTTTCCCTGGCAGCAGGAGTGCGTGGCTTACCCCCTTGCTCTCCTCTTGAGGCCTTCAAATGGGGCTGTATCACAAGACTAGTAATAGGAAAGTCCCCAAACCTCTGCTGGACCCTCTCCCCAGATCTTACTGCAGACCTTGCTAGCCAAGCCACTCTTGCGTACATGTATGGGTCTTCAAAACAAGGCAAAACTAAACAAAACATCAGTGTGAAAGATGATGCTGGGAAGGCTGGCGAAGAAGACAAATGCTAGGTGCATTAAAAAACAAAAACCAACCAGAAACCTTGAAATGGCCTGAAGCAATTGCAGAGAACAGAATCAAGTTCATCTGCTTTGAGTGTGGTCTGAGCCAACGAACCCAACCACAGAAGGAGCTTCTTTAGCCTGTGGTTTAGCTTGGCTTCCCAGTGTTGCAGACATTTACTACTCCATATTTCAAGCAGAGCTATGCAAATATGCTCTTCCCTTTCCTCTCTCTAAGAGTTTCAAAGCCATTTCGTGGCAGCTTTATCATTTGAAAATTTAATGTTAAATGAAGTTGCACTTTGAAATGAGGCATCACTACAAAGTGAAATATTATAATGTATTAATATGTTGACTCAAAATGTGATTTATTAATAACATGAGCTTTTTTATTCATAAATTGTGACAAAACTATTCACCAGAAGCAATGTGATCCCATGAGCTAATCCAGTCAACCTGAAAGTGCACTTGCTGGTGGGTATCTTTTTGTTTGATTGGTTTTGGCCTCATGCAACATCATCCAAAAAATCTGCGTATGCTCTTCCTGGAGGACTCTGCTCTATCTGGGAAACCAGTGAGCTATAAAACCTGTATCAGCGACACTGGTTTTACACTCACAGCAACTTCTAGCCATTTAGGAACTTTTAGCACTAACTTTGAGCTGTGCACTCACTGATGTGTCTCCCTGTCCTCGTGTCTTCCCCAGGTGTGTTGCTGCTCTGTGAGCCTTTAGGCAAGGCGTGCTCCAGACACTGCATCGAGCTCATTGCGTGTGCAGGACAACGGGCCCCTTCCTGCATGGCCACATGTGGGCTGGCAGCGACCGTGTCCTTGAAAGTCTGAGGCATCAAAGGTAGGGCTGACACTAGCACGTCTTGCAACCTTGCTCCATAGGAAGAAAAACCTGCGGGAAAATATGGTTATGCCAGAGTAAAGGTGCAATTAACATGTTGCGCCTGAGAACACTCTATCTCATGATGGCTCCCTCTTATTTTTTCCTAGTTTTAAAGCAAATCTGTTGCGGCAGGGTCTTACGCTGTGCCTATAAAGTGTCTCAACATTTTAAAAAAATGATAACAAGGATAAGTAATTTGGTAACTCATCTGCAATGACCGAGTTTCTAGATTAGGAAGATGTTTCTTACATTTGCTAGTAAAATGCATGCCGTTTTTGAGTGCATTGCCTTTCTCCTTATTTCAGTAACAAAAAGAGAGCAGGATGCGAACCGCTTCCAGTTTCTCCCAGTTGCTGACCTTGCTGCCACTCGTGGCAAAATGAAGACAACAAATCCTTGGAAATCACCATGTGTGTGTTTCAATTTTTAATTGAAACTTTTTAGTGGAGCTGAAAGGGGGGATTCATGCCAGGGGTGGGGGGGGGGGGTGGAGGAAAAAAAATCAAAACAAAACACCACACTTCTCTCTGCTCCCCGTGAAAAGAAACTAGAGCTATTAGATTCACTTCAATTGCCTCACCTGACCTGAAATGAACTCCCTCCCTTAGGCCTGTAAGAAAATTCAATTAAAAGGTCCATCTGTGAGGCAGCAGCTGAAGGGGAATTACTGTAGGGAGGTCCACATTTTCATAAAAAAGGAACCCCCTCCCTCCCCTCCTTCCCTCTCTAGCCCTGATTAGGCCCGTTTCTTACTGCTAAACCACAAGTCCCCCCAATTAACCAGAACTGACCAAGTAGCTTTCATACACTCCATTCAGATGTAGAAACACTACAGATTCGGTTTAGCCCTTAAGTATCACGGGGAGGGAGGGAGCAGAGGACAGGGGTTGGGAGTCGGAGCAGCCTCCCCCAATTAATCCGACCCATGCAAGGGGATTAATGGCTGCTAATATGCAAAAGACTCTGCTGGCAGGGAAAATAATCACCATACGGCACCGACAGTGTGCAGTGGCTTAACAAATGCAGAGGTGACAGCGAGAGAAGCGAGCTGCAAGCGCGATGTTTTGCAGGCTTTACCAGCTTGCTTGTGACACCCCTGTGCACGGGGCTGTGCCATTGTGCTCAGAAACTTGCATCAGGTCCAGGTATGTCTTTAGTATGCGACATTTAATGCGTTGCTCATATGCAAGGTGTGCTGGGGAGCCACAGCGAAGCGCACGCCGCTGCCGAGCGAGCGCACCGTTTGCTGCCGCATGTTTGTGGTTGCTCAGGGCTCTGCCTCTCCTGGCTTCCCATCTCTGAGGCCGGGGGACTCAAGAATCCACACGTTTTTTACTTGCTTAACGGCACCTTTTCAGGCGCGTTCTGCCGGGATTCATAACGGATGCCTGGCTTTCCTTCAGGCACCTGTATATTTTGCCTTCCGCGAGCTGAAGTCCTGACTTAGTTGTGACCCAGAACACAAGCACTCCCTGTGCACTGGCTTCATTTGTGTTTGTGCAGCGAATAATCCATCATTTTAAAAGATCTCACTCCCGGTACTCGCTTCCCTGGTGTGGTATATATTGCATTGAGTTATATGAGTTCAGTAGGATTTATTCAGGATTGGTACTTGGTTCCTCACTCAGGTCGGGCTCTCTGAGCACAGCACAATTAAAACCCTCACAGTACCCTTCTAAGAAACGCATATGTTGTTGCTTTCTTGGAAACAGAGATGATGGAAATCCTTCCAGTATAGTATGAGATATTAAAAGGGAAAACACATCAACAACTTGTAACATGAAAGAGGTATTATTCGGTTTTCTTTTTTGCTAAACGTAAGCCTGCGCGCGGAGAGGCTGTGCATTTGCTTTGCAGAAATTTGGCACGTGGGGCATTTCACCGTGTGCTGGAACAGTTTGGCAAATTGGTCCTTTGGTATCTTTATTGGCTTGTTTTCACTTTTTCATTAAATATGTAAAACGAACCTTGTTTTACTGTAATATCAACTGAAACTCTATCCAAAAAAATATAGACAGTTCAGACAATAAAAGGCTCTGTAAATCAACCAGAGATTGGTTTTCTGCTCAACAAGATCATTAATTGCACACAGAGGGAGGCAGCTGAGGCAGGCGGCAGGAGAGAAGATGCTAAAAATTAATTTCACGAGGAAACTTAGGCCTGCCAAGCCTGATTTGTTTTAGGGACACTCCTTTACTTTTATTATTCATTTTTCAAGGCAGCCTATGAAGTCTGTGGCTTGCGATGAAGGGTTTTTACAATGTGTATTTCAGCGAGACATCCGAAATCTCACTCATACAAATCGTCACAGCTTGACAGACTTGGAGCCTTATATGTTAAATCAAGCCCTAGCAGAGGTGTGTAGGGGAGTGTGAAATAGCGTCACTTGCTGTTCCTATCCCGCCTGCTCCGCACTGGAAGTGTTTAATATCGTCTTCCATAATGTGGCCATAATTAATATGGTGCATGGCACCCTCGATGCAGCTGCTCTGTGTGTGTGCGGTGTATATATTTTCTTCTCTCTTTTTTTTTTGCAATGCTCTCCAGCTGCTGTCAAGCTGTTCCTTTGAATCTGCCACAATGTTGGCGTCCTCCTCCCCCACCGGGCTGAAGGACACTTGGCGATTTGTTTCTCATTGACTCTTTCAAGCTCAGGTATCTCTCATGATTAATTGAGAATCACAACTAAATAGGGGTTGGATGAAAAGGGGGTTGTGGGGAGTTCTCAGTGAGCTCAGCCTGGAATAAGGATCTCTCTAGAGAAATTAGAGTTTTCAAACATTAGCACCCTCTGCCTACAGACTTCTAGGATACCTTGGCCAGAATTTTTAACATCTCTCAGTCTCTATTTCCTCCATGTAATAGAGAGAGAGAGGAGAGAGAATCTCTCAGAACTGCTGCGAGAATAATTTGATTAGCTGTGGCAAAGGGATTTAGGTTTCTCAGAGGGAAGCTACATTGCCAGCTTCAAGCACCCTGAAAAACGGTCAGTTCACATCACGAAACTTAAATAGTCTAACAACAGCCCATTTCACCTTTGTTGTGCCCTCCTCTCTCATTTTTTTTAAAGTTTTCCACTTGTGTGTATAATCATCTCATAACTTTAAAAAAAAATCGTAGTACTTCTCTTTTACTGATGATAAATTTGGGACACATCCGTAAGGCAAGGGATTAATGGAATATCCTACAGCAATAACAAGATGAGATCTTGAGGAGCTGAGTGATAGAATGTAATGGCATGGGCAATCACTTAGGAGCTAATAAGAATTTATGTTAAAATGGGAATCCATCAATTCTAAATGACAGAGAAGGAGAAAGACAAGACTGGCCTATTAGTCAATCACAGAATGTCAATGAACCTCTGAAGTGATATGGCCAGGGAAAAAAAATGTCAGAAAGTTCAAAGCTGTAGCTGATAGATCATTTTTAGCAGAGAGAGAGAAGAGGGAGAGCGTTAGTTCCTTTGGGACCCCATTTAAGAAGCTTTGCCCAGCTCTGCCCACCTCCATTGGTAGAAAATGAACTCAGACTGAAGCAGAGAGAAGACCATGTGGTTGATCGAGAGAATGAGGAAATAAGAAGAGCTGGGCTTGTTTAGTCTAATAAAAGAAATAGGGTGTATTGCTGGGCCAAGGTAACACAGGACAATGTTAGCATGAGAATAAATGGAAGTTAATGAGGTGCAGATGAAATTTGGAAAAGGCTTCCCAGGCATCCTGGAGAGAAGCTCCAGAAGAGGTGCCTTGCACCAGAAGAGTGGCCTCAAGGCAAAAGGGGAAAGTCTCCTTACTTTTGATATGGAGCCAAGTTGCTTAACCAAAGCTTTCATATGAGGAGGCCACCCTGAGCTTTCAGGGGACCAGAACCCATGGCACTGAACTTGTTGTTTCTCCCCCATCTCTTGCTTCTCACATTATTCTGCTTCTGTCATCACAGCCTGAGAGCAAGTGGCTTCCTTGACCCCCCTGCAAAGCATCAGTTTCAGGTGGCCAGCGCGCTGGGACCAGCCAGCACCCTGAGGAGCTGTGTGACGGTGGCCTTGCCACATCTTTTGGTGTATTTAACCATCTGGTTAGGTGCTAAGCAGAGATCTATGGCTTGTTTACATGCACGTGCGGTGCTAGCTACAACCTGAGCCCTATCTGTTCAGAGGGCCCTCCGGCGCTCTTGCAGCATGAATAATAAATGCTTTTTCCAGAGGACGGCTTCGCTTCTCTCTGCGAAGGTTACGAGGGCAAACCGGCCAGCACGGCAAGGGCCGCTCGCTGCCCCACTGGCGATTTTGGGAGACGGCAGCCATCTTGGAGAAAGACCATTTAATGCATTAGGAGGAGAGAAGAGAATACTAAGAACACATTTAAAAAAAAAAAAACCCACCCAATTAGCTTGTGACATTTAACCACATAATGGGAGCTGGCAAAGCTGTGGAAAGTATTACATAAGTTCAAATTATTGATATTGGTATAAGGAATGTTAATATTATTTAATTATGAACATTAATTTTCTCCTTTTCACTTCAAATGGTTTCCAAGATCATTAGCAGATAGCTCTAAGGCTAGTCTTCAAATGTATTTTGTATTAGGAAGTTATGGTTTAAGCATATCAGAGTTCCTATGTGTCTGTTTTGGGATGCTCTTCCTGAGGATTCAAGGGATCTGAGCTCCTAGAGGAAAGAGCTGAGCATGAGCCCTAAAGGCATGGCTGGGCCCAGGCTTTGGCACAGCTGAACCCAAATGTGAAGTATCAAAAATTGCCAGTTAATTAAAAAATATATAGTCCTTGATTTGCCAGAATACCACTGGAACAGCTCCTGCAATTTATAAGTAAATGCTGCTGTGTGTGGTCATCCAGCTCGCCTAGGGTTTTAGTATATATCTTTTCCGCCCTTTTCTGCCTGAGTAAAATTCGTAATACTGTGCTATTGTGTGTGACAACTTTCGGCTGAAGAGAGGGCTGGGCAGCGCACATGGAGACGGCACGATGGAGCTGTGGCTGCTGCCGTCTTGTATGAGGAGCTGCCTGGCCAGGAGAATCGAAGTCTTTGCTTGACTTTCCTTACCTGTGGAAGAGGGGTTAAGGAGTTCTCCGCTTGCTGTGGTATTTGCGAGGCTTACTTCGTTATTGTTTGCAAAGCTTTTTGAATGTGTAAAGCTCTATGCAAATACCAAGTTGCTCACTTGCTTATATCCAGTAATGTAGGCGCTCTTTAGACAGATAAGGTTTAATTAAAGATGTGGAGTAGTGCAATAATGGTAGGATTTTATATATCCTAGCATAACATTGCCTGTGCTACACATAAATTACAAGGCCAGAAATTACTTCCACAATTATGAAATATAAGCCACAGCACAGTCCTGTATTTTCTCCTGTTTAAACTGGTACAGCATTTTGCAACCATTCTTCAACTGGTGTAATTTTAAAGGGGAAATCCCTGTAAGGTCACAGGCTCCCAAACACGTTTGCTTTTCTAGATCGCTTTGCTTTTCGTGATTATGCCAACTTCTCAGAGTTCATGGACAACGAGTTAAAAACCTTTTTACTCAAACATCTAATTTAGAAGAAGGCTTTGTCTTGTCTTCAAAAGTAAGCTCCTGCTATTGAAGTCAGTGAGCACTTTATTCGTAACTAAAAGATTTAGAAAAATAATCCAACCTTTCTAATACCTGCCTCGATCTCCTGTAGTGATGCAGATTTTGCTTTAAGAAAATTCTTTTCTTGCCTTTTTTTTTATGGATATGTGTGATTTATTTTTTGAGGGGCAGGTAGTATATTTAATAGCAACTTGTCTGTTTTGGTTTAGTTTCCTACGTTTTACTGCTTGGGTTTATCCTACTTTGGAATAGATTTGCATGAGGATATTAGGAGTTGCTGTAGATATTGTATACCATAAATCATAGGGTCAAATTCTGGCCTCAGAGAAATCAGTGACAAAACTTTCTGTAGGTTGGAAAGGAGTTACGATTTCACCCATTATGTTCGCATGAAAGTGAAGTTAAAGCAATGCTAAAATAAACCATGGAAGCTTTTGCTTGGTAGGGTCTTACTGTTTGTTTGGATTCATAGTCCATTATTCAACTCTAATGACCACTATTTATTTGTTCAGTCCAATAGTCTAAATGTTTTTGGCACATCCTTATTTTTTCTGTGCCCTGAGCCTGCAAAGAGGTATGTGTGTGGTCTTTATTGCCCATATGCAGTTGTGTGGTCTTTCACGCTTATACCAATTTATCTGTTTACTGGATTAAGCCTATCATAAATATTAGAGTTGAGCTAAGGAGCTTACATCTGACTAGGTAAAACCGTACTGATCCATGCATTGTTTGGATTTCCATGCTATCTGAACCCACCTGCCAGTTGTGAGATCCACAGAAAATATCTAGGTTTTAACATTTTCTGTAAACCAGGTTCCTTAACAGGAATTATTGATAGTAATAATATGATAACTGTGGTTCCAGTCCTTCTGCCGTGAAGTGCCACCTTAATAGTATCATAACCTAGCCCTGTGCCCTAGAATTTAAATGCTGATGTTCAAGACCAGAGCAATTTATTGGTTTGGGCTTGATTACAGCTGTGCAGTCTTACAGAGGGAAAAAGCGCAGCTTTAAGAACCAGCTCCTGTTTAACCACTTAGCAATGCATGGGGTAGTTTTTTGATGGCTCCTGTGGGTTTTTCACTGCAAAAGGGCAGATGAAGATGTAAGGGAGAGTTTGCAATTTTGCCTGAATTTAATGTTATCTAAACCCTCCCTCCCCAAGTGAAGATGTGTTTATGCTGCTTTATGTCTATAGTAGCAACCCAGGAAAGTGAAAGCCCTTTCTGGGCCTGTTTTGACACAGTCATCTGGTTTTCATTCTATTGTTCTTTCTGTAGGGGGGATGATTTTCATTTTATTCCTTGAGATATTTTCTGTGCCATGGCTATGGGAGAGGAATAATATCATAATCAAACGGAGCCAAGCCTAAGCAGGTCGCTGCTGGCCTGATGCCTTTCATCAACACTACTCATTGGGTCAGCGCTTCCAGTTTGTGAGCCAATCGGGATAAAAAAACTCCGATGTGGAGGATCCGGGCTTGTTTTGCCTTTCTTTGTATCTGTGGCTAATTCCCGGCAATAAATCTCGCCGCGCGCCATCCCTTCCGCTGTGATGTTAACAAGCCCTGGATCCGCGCGTACACAGACACACACTGTCTGTTGGAGGCGGCAGCGGCTTGATAAGAGGTTCATTATAATCCACCGCTGTCAGGAGCACTTTTGAAATGATCTGCAAGGCGAAACATCATGTATATTATGCTGTGGTTGAGCTTTTTCTTTCTTTTTTTTTTTTTTTAATTAAATAGAAAAAGTGTCAGGAAACTTTCTTCAAAGGTGCCAGGCAACTGTTTCTTCTGTGGCATGTTGGGTTTTTTTCTCAGGCAAGGGCTCTTTGATAGCTGTCTCCCAGCACCCTCAGAAGTGCCTTCCAGGCTAGCAGGATGAGAGGGAGGAGGTGGCAGCCGCGATGCCACTGGCGGATAGAGCCGGAATGCCGGTGCAGCCCCAGATCCGTGGGAAGGCGGCAGTGGTGACAAGGGAGGGGCTGCCTGAAGCTCCCGCTTCGGCTCCCGCAGCAGCCCCCTGAGCATGAGAAACCTCCCCATCCCAGAGGACCCCCTGAGGTGTCTCGTGGGAGCAACCCATGGGCCTGGGCGCGGGGTGGCCGGGCCGGAGCGCGCGGCGGGAGAGCAGGGCAAGGCAGGCAGGGGTTTCCTCACTGCGCTCCAGCCTTCCTGCACAGATTAGCCTCCGGGAAAGGGGCATTTCTGCCCTCAGTGCAGAAATGTCTTGTTCGTCTCGTTGGCTAAAGGCTCCCCCTCTGCCTACCCCTGCTCTATGTGAGGTGCAGCACGATGACCCTGACTTCCCATACAGTTGCAGATGAGTAAAGAAGGGGATGCAATGGCTTGGCTTCCTTATTTCTAAGGAGATACCTGGAGATAAGCTTCTTTTTGCCTTTTATTAAACAGTGGGATTTTCAAATTAGGAAATGTCATCTCGGATAGTCAATGGATTCTGAAGCTGCTAAATACCAAAATCCGTTTACAGAAAGGAGAAGGAAAATAAAGGGGAGGAGGAAATCTTTCTCTGAAGACCTGAATTCTCATTTGCCAAAGTGTACAAAAGACATTATTTAACTAACTTTGTTTGCTGAGCATCAGTGGATTCCTGCAGGAAAAACACGTAAGATCTGAATTCATGATACAAAACTGAAATGGGAAATAAAATCTAAAAAGTAGGACATTCCTCCCACCCCCCAAAATCTTCCAGTTTTAATGTGGAAGGTAAATATATAATTTACATTCTGTCGTCTGATTGCTTCCAAATCCCAAGTGGATGCAGGTGTCAGCATTTTTTAATTCAACGTGAATTTTGCATATGGTATCCCTGTTTGTAATCACTTCAGCAAAAATCTGGTGCTGTTCTTCTAGACAGGCAGGAGCTTCTGAATCTGGGTGCAAAACTTGCAGTGTTAGCAAATCTTCTTTTTTTATTGCTATTGTACTGGACTCCTGGAAATCCTTTGGTTTCATGTATATGTGTATGTGAAAAGCACACGAACAGTGTATACACATACATATGCATGTATATGTATAAACATATATATATATATATAAAGTGAACAGTAGCTTGAGGATTTAAAGCCTCTTTCCAGACTTCATGTGTACTTTTCTGTGCTTTCCAGTATACAAGTGTTGATTTTAAAATTAAATGTAATGTGAATAGATATCACCAAATAAGAACATGCAATATTTCAGTTAATTTATAAGGATAGATGGGGCAGGCAGCTGACTATATGACAAGTTAACATGGCTGCTGTGTGTTGTAGTAAGCATCTCAAAAGGTGCTTTTATTCCCGTCCAGACAAACTTATTGCCTCTAAGTAGAAGACAAGAAACAGCAGAAGGAGAAATGTGAAATTCTCTCATTTAACTTAATGGCCTTGTAAATTTAAAGTCTATTTGTGGGCATTTACATGTCAGTGTTGTTAACCATTTCACTGTTGATCACCCTACAAGGAACTTTCCACAAATGGGCTTATTTATTCCCTGCGATTGTTTACCTTTCCATTCTCGAGCCACAGAATTTGAAAAGACAGCCATTCTTGCCAATATTTTCTGGTTTAGTAAATTGATATATTTGCTATTGCTATTTGAAAAGATTATGGAATAGTTTTCCCTGCCATTGCTACAAATTGTGCTGCAACATAGGCTCTGGGGTTTTTGTGGGCACTCTATAAAACTTGGTCCAGCAGGAGCAAGGGTAATTTGATTTAATAAGCTAATAAATATTATTGAAATATGTTTCCTGCAGGTTATAAAACAGAAGGGGAGTGCTATAACACAGGAAAAAGAAAAATATGTGTGTAAAAAATACTGATTTGGGAAAGAAATCTCTATTGATGTGACCAGAATTCTCTAAGAATTTCTCTAAGCAGAAAGATGATTTTCCTAGATACTTTTTAACTGGGAATAAAGTACCATCTAAAGGAAGGATGTCAACTTTTCTCTGCCACAACAGACGATAAGTTGTGTGGCTTCTTTTATTGAATGAACAGAAGAATGAGCAAAAGAAATGGTATAGCCTCCCTTGCTGCCTAATTTGACGTTAATTTTATACTGCCTCTAAACTGATGATTTCCAATGTGCTGCCCAATAGATATAGAAATAAATTAAAATGCATCATGGAGGGTTGCCAAAGTCAGAAGTGGAAGTTAGAAATTTTGGCAGCTGAGCATGTCTCGGCTGTCTTTGAGGACCAAAGACAAAATGAGAGACGTGCAACCCCAAATTCCCAAGCCACAGGAGCTGGATGTTTCAGCTAGAATAATGGGCAGTGACATCATTAACAATGTTGACATTTAAATCAACATAATTAGGTTCTTGAAGTTAATAACCCATCTGTGGGAATACATGGGTGATCCTTACCTCTGCGCCTGCGGTTTTGTACAAAGCAGAGGTTTACACCCGAATCATATTTGGAGGCCTCCTTTGGATCTGTAGAGCACTTTTTAATTTCATCTAATAAAATCTGAGGATCTGGAGTGTGATTCTGCTGCTAGGTTGGGACCCAAAGCAACTTCTCTGGTGACAAGAAGGTACATGGGATCCTGATCATGCTTCTCCTGTAAGAGACACTCAGGTCCAGGTGCAGATGGGCTAAATTTTGCTAGTCTCTTGGTAACTCATCAGGTCTTCTCTCTGAGCAGCTTGCTTGTTGTAGTTATCTTATCTTGTATGATAACTTCTCTGGAGAGCATAGGTGAAAATTATGGAGCTTAGTCATGAGAATATTAGCATTAATGTGTGATTGAGTCAAAATCCTGCTTGTGGCTATTGCATTCTATTGGTGGGAAATTCAGGTTAAGTTAATTGCTTTTAGGTAGAGAGGCAGTTAAGGAGGACTGTATCATTTGGCACTAAACGGTACCTTAACATGCTTCTAATGGGATGATTATTTGGAGCAAATCTGTTTGAGATAGGAATAATGCACTTTACTGGCTCCATGTGACTGTGATTCTGTCTTGTAGAAGGAACTGACACACTTCATTACTGCTAGACAGGGAAAAAAAGAAGGAAAGGAAAAGAAAAGAAAAGAAAAGAAAAGAAAAGAAAAGAAAAGAAAAGAAAAGAAAAGAAAAGAAAAGAAAAGAAAAGAAAAGAAAAGAAAAGAAAAGAAAGCCCTTTCATTTCTATTCATAAGTTATCATGAATTTTCATTTCAGCATTTTAAAAATGAAATGTTTCCTACTTACATGTTTAGAGATAGAAGTGTCTATTTTTCTTTTTGAAGTCAGCTTTTTTTTTTTTTTTTTTTTTTAAATAAGCATTTATTTTAAGAAGTCAAGCCAAAAAGAATACTGGAGATTTTGTTTAGACCTGAGCAAAATGTCTGCATTCAAAGCAAAAGAACACTTACGTTTCATTATAAAAGTTCAAATTTAACTATTTTTTACTTCTGTTTCAGTGTCCTCACTAGATTTATGAATCTATTTTTTACTCCACTCTGTCAGCATACTTCTCTGCATCCTATTGGAAAAAGCAAACTACATCTAGGTTTTAAAAATGATCTGAGTAACCTAGTTAGAAGTATTAACAACAACCACCCAAGAAGCTGGCATATGTAAAATTTTGATCTGAATTTTTGGCCAGGTTTTTCTTTTAAACTGGTCCAGCTATTTTAGGTTTAATCTTTTCATTGTACTGTAGCTGGTTCGCACTAATTCAGAAATGTCATCTCATCTTGAGCTGATTTGAATACATATATAAAAAAAATTTGTAAATGTTTGCTATGCAGATTTTGGGAGAAAAATTTGAAATCTACTTGATTTGGAGAATAGTCTGTGGCTAACTCATTAGAAGAAAATATTCACATACATACCTATGTTAGCACTCCTTTCAAAAGAAATGTTTCTGTTGCAAGCTGGATCAAGTTTGAAAGATTGCACCTAAGGGTAGAGAGGAATAATAAGAGATGCTTTTCAATATTTGCTGTATCTGGCAAATTGCTAGATTAATGGCCACAATTGCAGGAATAAAAAAGGCGAGAGTGGGGGTTAAATCATTCCTTGATTCTGTTTTTGCTTTTCATATATGCTGGAAACAGAGCTGAAGTGCAACTTTTAATAGCATGCAACCCTCAAATTATATTAAGTATTGTTTTGCCTGCTGAAGAGCCTGCTGTTATGTGCAATGCTTCTGTCTATTAGAACTGAATTAGGAAATACTATTTTGCAAATGATGAAGACACTGCTTAATCCTGAAATCTCTTAAACACATGGACAGTCAGAAGGGTCTGCTTTTCCTACCTCATTTGGGGACTGGGGAGGCTGTTTCGTATGGAACAAATATTTTCATTTGTTCCGGGTGTGGGCATAGTTTTTGCAAAACTCAGTGTCTGTGTGATGACAGGATTTACTTCCTTCATTATTATTGCCACATATTGAAGCATTTTATTTCAGTTTGGTAGATTATTTTTGTTTCCATAAATTATGCAGTCTGTTTCTTGCATAAATGATGGGATGGATGCCTCTGGTGTTAAGGAAAATAAAAAGGGAAGGAAAGATATATCCAAGATTACCTTTAGTGTCATGCAAGTTGTTGCCTAGCAGTCTGAGAGAAGCCTGCAGAAGTGTCTGATAAATCTGCTTGAAACAAGCCTGAGCTGGAACCAGTGGAGCAGACAACAGAGTTGCACATCTAGCTTTAGATTTTACCTGTTTTCCTCAAAATGCAGATGTATCACTTGGAGTAGAAATCCATCATTTCCTCATCACTTTCTTAGTTTAATTTGGGCTGACCTGAATAAAATCTGAGTGCTACATTTTCTTTTTCAGGTGGTGTTTAATATCCCGGATTACTGTTTGTTGGTGTATCTTTGGGCTTCTTCCATATTTCTGCTATGAAGCGCTTGATCTATTGCCTTGATTTAGATCACTGTGAGCGGAGGGCATCCCTCTCTTTACATAAACTGGCAAGCGGAAACAGAGAAAACTCAGTTTGCATTTTTGTTTCGGCAGCCATAAGCAGGCTGGGGACCGGGGAAGATTTCCCTTCCAGAGAATCCCGCTGGCATGGGGAGGATGGTTTATGCACATGAGATTTACAGCTGTTTTGCTGTCATTTTCCCAGCGAGCCTCGAGCAGAGGTTGGCAGCGGAAGGTTGCAGCCAGGCTGCTCTGAACCTCTGGCTCCAGGGGCCAACGTGCCCCCTGCTCCCAGCTCGGCGGAGGCTGCCCCGCACATCAGACTCCAACCAGGCCATGAAAGCCAGCACTGAAGCGCTGACAGGGGCTCCTTGGCTCCCTGTTCCTGCAGGTTGGCCAGGAGAGGCTTTGGAGGCCCAGCTTTCCCTCTCTGCTCAGGAGTGGCTGTTGTCTGGGGGGTTCCTTACTGGGTTTTGCAGACACAGGGGCTGCATTGTGAACAGGACAAGGTAACGATTCCAGGGAAGAGGCACGTGTTTCAGGATGGCAGGCACACCTGGTGGTACCCGGACCGAACTGTGCATCAACCATCTAAATTAACTGTAAGAACTTGGTGTTTGTACATATGTTTGAAAATCATGCATTCTTCGTTGGTTAAAGGGACACTGCCAAGACTGGTAGGCCTAAAATTAGCTCTCCAGCTGTGTTTTGCTTTGCAGGCACGTGCATGTCTGTTCCGTTCCTGGAAGCAGCTGGGTGTTGAAATCCACCAGAAACCTGCTCTCTGTATGAAATGAAAAAAAAAAAGTGATTTTTTTCTCAAGATTTCTCTCCCTCTTCTTTCTCACACACCCATTCTTTCTTTTCTGTTTGTTTCTGCCATCTCTTCATGATGATCCTTTCAGGCTGAAGACCAGATCTGCGTGTCTTCAAAGACTTTTAATGCCCGATTTCCTTAGGGGTTTAGAGCCCGATTGCTGAGGCCCAGTTTTCAGCCATCAGTCTAACGTGGCAGCTGCAGAACATAAACTCCATGGCTCCCTCGGAGCCTGTTCAGTGCTAGTCTCAAACCTGAATTCAGGCTTCTCCTTAACATGCAAGTTCATGCCAGCATCTTTCAGTGCATTGCGTGGCCTGATGTTGGGAAGGGAACTTGCAATCAGCAGAGGGAGATGTGGATTTGTGGCTACAGAGGAACTTACCAATAAAGTAGTTTTGTCTAAGCTACGGCATTTTCTCAGGGGAGAGCCAAATAGATTTCTTAGGCTCAGGAGAGATTTTGCAGTTCTGTTTTTTAATCGCTTTTTTTGACATTTGTTTATTAATTTTGTGCTTCTGAACTCTGACTCCTTAGTGTGTGAGCTACTAAGCTCACACAACTTGCTATCTGCAAAGTTCCAGTTACAGCTTCATGGGTATACATGGTGCGTGGTTTGCACACTTGCAGATGAATTTCATGTGTTTTTTTCTCTTTTTACTGAGTTCACTAAAAGCTTTTCATTTCTTTGCTTAGCTGCTCATAAATAGTTCAATTTAGGATAATATTTAACTCCTAGAATCTGACTATTTTTGAAACTTTAACTTGAAAATTGGTACCTCCAGCCATCCAGTATGGCCCTCTTCAAGTGCTTTACTAATCAATTTTCATGAAAGGCTTTATAAAGAAAAGTATCCACTAATTATGTTGTCCAGATGGAGAAAGTGAGGGCAGAGAAAGGGATAAATGGCCTGTCTGTATCTACAGGGATTGTCGGGCTTTGATTCTGCAAGATTTTAGGGTATCTATTGCCAGATCAAAAACACAGAAGCCCTTTGATGCACACTGTTGATCCGGGATTCATGTACGTTGGTAGTTTAAATGTGTTGAAAAGATTCTGAAGAGGTAATTTTCATCTGGGCTTTATGCCATCTCTGCTCTCCTGTGTCTGCTGGTCTTTCACTGTGCATCTTTCCATGGCCGTCTCACCCATCCTTTCTTATCTCCCTTTTCCTTCCGTAGATTCAAAGGTTTATGTTCCAGGATGTCCCATGCATGCCATCTCCTCTTCTATAAGAAGTAAGCTGAAGTGCCTGTAACAGTCTGTTCTTCACAGAAGTGGAAATACTACAAGCATCCTGCTTCCAATATTGCCTTCTATATCTAGCAATTTTAAGAATCTAGTTTAGTCACCAAGCCAGAGAGAATATGCGAGAAGTGACTGGTTTCCCTGTCTATTACAATCAAATTGGGAACTGCATGAAAATACAAGACCTCATAGAAAAAGGCATTTATTTACCAGATCCTGACTGACATTGCCTGGAATTGTGTGACCTGTCACAAATGCCTCAGCCCAGACAGCAGTGGGATTTGTAGCCGTTCAGAGCCAAGCCCAGGGACCTGAGCACAGTCTTCGATGGGAGCCCAGAACAACTGTGCTCAGTCTGGGACTGGTTCTGCTCCCCAGAGAGTTGCCCAGTGTCCCACATCAGTGGGGAGCCGCTGTTCTGAGTGGATTCCCACGCAGCACACCTCTTTGATCAGAGAATTTTGGCCATTTCAGTGATGAGGAGCAGTCTGAGAATGACAGAATGGCTTCTGGTGGGTGCCTAGATAGCCAGAGTATGTCTTAGGTGCCCCTAAGGGGCTGAAGGCCACAGGCAGGCTGAGACTAGGTGAGGAGCCAGTTCTTGGGGACCTTCAGTGCTTTCTCTGTGTCCTTCCAAGGGCTTTTGTCTTTTAGTGGTACACTGCCAATTCCTGATCACTCTCTCAAGAAGAAAGTCTAGCATAGCTGATGGGGGAACATCCCAGGATAGCCTTTCTCAGGGACCTCTGCCTCCTTGCACTGCTTGGGCTCATTTGCTCTGACCTGGGCAAAGGACTTTGTTCTGCTCTATAGCCATGTCCCAGGCTGAGTGCCACATTTTAGGCAAAGTGGTGGGCTTCAGCTTCAGAAAAATAAGTACATGTGCAAATACGGACAACAGAGTAGTCCTTGCTTGTGCTAATCTTGTGCACTGGTTTAGAGCTAGCAGACTTTTCCTTACCTTTTCAGTAATCATCAGTTGAATCTCAGCTGGTGTCTTGGAGTTACTGAGCTGTAGCTGAAGATAATGTGTCAACCTAAATATTTAGAGGGATGGTGAGAATCTCTGCTGACCCATCATAGTCTGCTGCTCTTGTTTGGAACCCCGGTGTCCCAAACATGATGCACATTAACAAGGCCAGGGCATGTGGCACACGGCCTCTTCCAGACTTGGAGACACCTTTGTGGACCTGGTGTTGCACGGATGAGTGCCCTAGTGTTAGACAGAAGTGTAGCCTGGGAAGAGCGTTGTCTGCCTTGTCTGATCATCTCGTGCCTGTGTGATGATAAGGGACTGTGGCAGAACAGCTCACCACTGCCCTTAAGGGCAGCCTGTCTTCGTCCCTGCTTCCCCAAGCTAATGGGAGAAAAAGCTACTCAGCTGGGGGACACCTTATCCCAGGAGGATGCACAGCAAATCTACCATCACTTTGATTTGGACCGAGCAAGTGGAGAAGGAGAAGGCTCCGTGCTGTTGCAGAGAGGAGTTGCTTGTTTGGCTGGAGGAAAACACTTTAACACATTTTAAGTGTTGGTGCTTAAAGAGCAAGCAGCCATGGCTTCTCTGCACAGCACAGACTGCAGTAGAGAGAAGCTGGCTAAAATATAGCAAAGCGTGGAAACTGAGGAGAGAGAGGTGAGGCAATGAAGAAAGCTTTGGCCGTGTGAACTTGTTCCGTTCTGAGCTGAGGATCATCTGGGTCAACCCCAGAGAGTACAGAGAGTACAGGAGGCATTTACTGAGCTCATGTATCACCTTCAGCGATGTGCCCACGCGAGGCTGACGCAGGAGGAGTGACAGGAGCCAAGTGCAGGCGGTAAGAAAGCTAATTTTGGCAGGACCTTGGTACACCTTTTTATTTTTCTGTATCCTCACAGTCTTTGCACCAGGTTTCTGCAAGCCTCATGCTCCCCCATGCTTCCTTATGCCTCCCGCAGCAGGACGCTGTCTGAGCATCCTCAGATCTCCGAGCAGTCTCCCCAGCGGAGCTATTCCGGGCTACAGAAGGCCATGTAAGGACATCGCCCCCATCCCGATCTACTTTAGCTCAGGGATTCTGGCAACAAATCCTGCTCTACTCGTCTTTGCCCCTTTCCAAATTTTTGAGTGGCCTGTGCTCTTGTCTTGTTGTATTTTAGTATTTCTGCCTCTCCTGATCATCTGTGTCTCACTCTTTATTCAGCAGGTGAACAGCAATAATGGTAATTCCTGGTGCCTTCAAGGCAGTGCTTCAGGCAATAGGGGTCCCTGGGCTGCCAGAGGCAGTTGGCCGGGGCTGTGGGAGAGGCAGCGCTGAAGAAAATAAGAGGTCAGGAACAAGAGACGTAGAAGAAGATGTTCTATTGCTTTTAATCCAACATATGTACAATTTCACAGCACAGCAAGCAGCAATCAAGGCTTTTGCATAAAATCACCTCCCAGGGATCTCCCTTGTGGCCTGGCCCTCTTGGTCCTCGCAGGCAAATGAACAAACCGAAGCTGCCACAAGCAGCAGCCCCAATTCCACGTGGGCTCCCCGCTCGCGGCCTCGCGCCATCTGCTTCCCCCGGCCTCGCAAGCAGAGCACAGGGCCCAGCAGCACCGGCGGGTCCCAGCGAGCAGAGCGGGGCTGGACGCGCGCCCGGGGGCGCAGACCCACAGGTTCCCCCGCGCAGGTAGCGGCCCGCGCGCTCACGGCTGCGGCAGCTGCTCGGGTGCTGGCGAAGCAGATGGCCGGCGTCGGTGGCGAGCGGCTCGGAGAGCAGCACCAGCGTGTGGTGGGAGCGCAACTGCGAGCGCGCGCAGGGCCAGCTCCACCGCGACCCGGCGTGCCCGGCAGCGTGCGGCAGGCCGGAGCGCCCCACGCCATGCCGGCGCCCGCGCCTGTGCGTGTCCTCTGAGATGCCCTGGAGAAACGATGATGCTTCCTGCCGATCTGCCTCTCCTGACTTGGGGAGCAGAAGCTGGGGAAATGCTTTCCATCTGTGGCTGCGATGCACTGCACAGGCAGAGCCAGCCCTGGCTCCCTCCGTCCCCGTGGGGAGAGGCCAGGAGCGCGGCAGCCTCCCAAGGCGCCTGCTTCCCAGCGCTGCCCTCGCTCCCGGCAGCGCGGGGCTGGCAGCGCGTGCTCGCCGGCTGCCCAGCGCCCGCGCAGGAGCCCACGCAGGGCCCACGGGTGCCGGGCGGGAGCTGCCTCGAGCGCCGGCAGCGCTGCCGGCTGCGGCGGGACCTGCTGCTCTGAGTCACGCTCTCCTCGCAGGCGGCTGCTCGAATCACCTCCGTGCGTCACCTCAGCGCGTCTCAGAGGCCTCCGGGGCTCGGTGTCTCGTGCTACTGCTTCCCGCAGGCAGCCCACGGGACACAGGAATGTTTGGGGGCTCTTGCTGGGCCGGGAGAGGAACGAGAGCTGGGCCCTGGTGCTGGAGCCGGACTTTCCCTGGACTGTTTCTGGGAGCAGCGGCCCAGCTTGCCCGTGCACTACTGAGTGTAATCAGTGCTTCATAGTGGGTGGGGGCTGTTTGCAGTAGGGCTGCCCTCCCTGCGTGCGTGGGGGTGAGGAGGTCCAGCTTAACCCCTGGACTCCGCTCCTGGCAGCATCCGGGTAAAGGCGCGAGAGCCTCATCGGGATGCAGCTGCCAGCAGGCACGCATGTGTCCTTGGGGCCTGCCGGTCCCCACCGCAAACCGGAGCCTCCCGGGGCAAGGGCATCGCTCCTGCATTCGCCAGCCCGTCTCCACAGCGGCTAACGGGCCGGCGCCCCAAACCAGCTCCGCCGTGACGCGCGGTCCTGGGAGCGTGGGCTCCTTCCAAGGGCTGGCGGGAGGCTCCTTTCAGGGAACGCCGCTTCGAACCGTGCCTGGCTGCTTCCATGCCCGCCTCCTTGCAGGGCTGCGCGGGAGCCCGGAACGCCGCGGTTGCGCTTCAGCTTGTTTGTTTCCTCGTCCCCGAGCGGCGCTCCCGATACGTTGCCTGGTTCGGCGTTTTGCCGCCCTGGCTAAGTATCTTGTAAGGAAATCATTTATAATAAAGCCGGTATGCCGGGGTTTATCATTTATAAGTGCGGGTCAGGGTTTAGTTCACTGTGTTAAACTCTCCATGCTGCATGCGATTTTTCAAGCTTTGTCAGGAACAAAAAGTTGTAGGGATGTGCAAAGCATGACTGCATGGTTTCCATGGCGACGCCGCTAGTTAGGCTATGGAAATCCTGAAAAGGCCAGAGGATGACTGACAATACAAGGTCTTAGCGGCTGATCTGAAGAGCCAGGCTGCATTAATGAGGTTTTTCACAGAGAGTTATTAGCAAGGCTAGCGCGGTACGGCACTTGGGCCTCTCCCGTTTTCTCGGCTGCAATCTTGGAAAACAGAAATGGAAAGAATTTAACTGCTGTTTCTTAGGCCCTTTTAAGAACATTTTAACCTGTAACACGTTAAGGATGTACTGAAAAGCAGGTTTGTTTGCCTTTTTTTCCCCCCCCATCATTCAGTTACTGTTATTACCATGTTTTTTGGTGGTAGTTGTCCTTTATCTGCACAGAGATGAGAAATTCAATAGTACTTCTTACATCGAGCAGTTAATTCCCACATACTGTGAACACATTACTGTTCAAAGCAGGTTATCTAGAGTCCCATTTAGAGCCCAACGAGAGATACCATGTCAGTGGCTTTATATCTCCTAGGGCTATATTAATTATTTATTGCTGTCTGCTAATACAAACTGTTAACTCTGGCTAGTAATAGTTTGTTCATTTATCCATCGCTTACTGCTGCCTTCTCGTGTTTCCACCCACCCAGCCCCACACTCTGTGCATCACTATAAAGTTGTGTGTTACTTTTGCACACAATTAAAATGAAATCCAAAAGGAAAAAACAAAACAAAACAAAACAAAAATAGCTGTGGAGTTTAAACCAAGATCCAAGTTCCAGGATCCAGACCTTTGGAGTGCCTGAACCAGGGGATTTCGCGGGCTCGCCAACAGGTGGGTGGTTAATGGTTGAAGGGAGATGCCTGCGCCCGTGACCTGCACGGATGCGTGTATATGTGAGTGTGTGTTCCTGGCAGGAGAAGCTGTGTTGCTGCTTGTTTCCGACTGATGCAGCCGAACGCTCGGATGCTGCCCTGGCCTCCGTGGCCAGGGCCATAGCCGCGGGGATCGCCCGGCCCGGTGGAGCGGCGTGCCGGGCACTGCCCTTCCCGTTCGGCTCGCGCACGCGCGCTGGCCCGCGTGTGCCTGGGAGGTGCAAAACCCCAACGTTGCTGCTGAGTAATCCATAACAAAAGCACATGCAGGCTGCATTCCTTGCATGCCTGTACAGTCGACTAATCCACTTAATCTCGCTGTTCGCTTCTCCGGCTGGAATTTCACAGTCTCCTTTGATTCAAGTGATTTGCAATTCTCTCATTAAGGGCTCCTTTAGGGGACGAGGGGGCTATTCTCTCCAAAACCCCCTCTTTCCTCTCAAATGATCTTATGGAAAGGAAATCTAAAAGTTGATAGGAGCCAGATGGTCCCTTTTGGTTGTCATTTTGTCATTGTCTTCAATTTTTCAAAATGTTTATTATTATTTTCCAGTCCTCACCTGACTTAATCTTGCAGCTCTTCCACATGTGAGTCTTTTTTGCTGCATGGCAACATTTCCACTACCCAAGATTAATGAAAATTGCTTATGATTTGTTGTATTTTTAAATGAAAATGATAAATGAAATGTGTGGAAGTGGCTCTCTCTTATATCAGTGCACCAGGAATTATTGACAAACACAAAACACAGAAGCTATGTGCTTGTTGTGAAACAAATAGTCAAAAACCTGCTGTAACCAACTGTCTAGAGTTGGTGTGGGGATGAACACGCACTCACATGGTGCGGGGATGAACGCGCGATAAATCCCTAGATAAGCAAGAGGATAAATGAAGGAGCTTGGCCTCAGAAGGTGCTCGGCTGATACAAATACCAATTTAGGGCCTGCCCTTGAACTGTGAAAGTATAAGCAAATAATAGAGGTGCCTCACCTGACTTAATGAGTCATAAAGGAGGGGAAATACAACCCCAAGCCCCTGGAATAAACCTTTCATTTAAAGCAATAAACTGCTCTACCTGGCGGCGCTCTGAGCCTCTCAGCTCAAGCCAAGCTTAAAATTCTCCCGGGGTCCCACAGTGCCGCTTGCGGGTGAAGAGCTGTCGCCTCTCCCGCTCCTCCCCTCCGCGGGTCACAGATCCCACGGAGGGTACCAGGACCCACCGCCGGAGCCAGCTGCCCATCCATACACCGGTCAGGAGGGNTCACCCGGCGGCTCACGGGTGTCCCGGGACCCACCGCCGGAGCCATCTGCCCATCCATACACCGGTCAGGAGGGGATAGGGGAGCTAGGCAAGCAAATGAACAGATGGGCTACCTGGCGAGACAGGGTTTGCAACAGCTTTTCTCAGGCAGAAAAGATAAAAATCCCCCACGCTCGCTGGAGAAGCCCAGAGCCATTTTACGACTAGATCCAAATTAGGTTTAGTCAGCAGATTTAAGCGTGCATTGAGCTGCAGCCTAGGTCTGGGTTTGAATATGCCGAATCTGGCTAAATAACCTGTGCCCAAAGTGATGGGAAACGCACGAGAGCAGCCTCTCTCTCACACTCCTGCCATCTGGGCTGGAGCCAGGTCTCACGGAGCAGAGATGCAGCCTGCTCCCAAGATGAGCCATTCGGGTGGGATTTCAGCCGCCTCCGAACGCCAACAGGAAAACAAATCACACTGAACTTTGGCTCTAAACCAGAACTAAAGCCGCCAGGACAGAGTTAGACCCCTGGGTATCAAGCTGACCTCACTGTAAAGCTTGGAGGTCTTGTTTTGATATTCCTGCTTTAGTGCACATGAAATGCATGGAAGGGTTGTGCGCCTCGCTACCGATAGTGTTAGCTTTGTGCAGCTAGTGCAGCTGCAATCACTCTTTCAAAAGGGCTCCCTGGTAGAATTATTGCAGCTGAAAGAGAAAGTTAGGAAGATAAGAGGTGACGGGCAGTCAGCAGGAAAATAAAATAGGGTCTTGCCAGGATATTCCCACAGGGAATTGATAAGAAAGGTGATAGCTGAATGCCACCTGAACTTTGGGTTCAAGATGTAGAGCAGATAGGTGAACCAGAGTGACTCAAAGGCAATAAATCTTCTGTTCCCGACAAAATTAATCCAAAGCTGTCGCAGGAGGCAAAGGAGAAAATTTGGAAACCACTCTGGAGTGAGTGTCCACCAAATTGGAAGCAAACACGTTGTGTTACGAGCTGTCAGGCTTCACAAGATGCGCCCCCATGCTCCTGGGGTGAAAGCCAGCCCCTTTTCTGTCCCTCACCGTGCATGCAGTGCTGATATGAAGGAATAATATAGGAGTGCACGTGCATGGAGAATCTTTTCTATCCAGGTAAGCGGCTGCTTTTGAACAAGTGCAAGTACAGGTGGAGGATAAAGGAAATATAAAAGAGCACATGTTCTAGAAAAGATACTGTAGCATAAGTAGCATCAGATGAGATCGGTTGTGACCAGAGAGCTGTACCACCCAATTCAGTGCTTCAGCCTGTTTTGCAGGCCACAGTCTCACTAAGACTTAATGGAGTGATATGCAGTTGGTTTAATCAAACTTCTCCTTAGGTTTAGTCACACTCCTTCTTCCTCATATAGCAAGGGAGGCTGACCTTTGCAATGCCAAGGTTCACTTGTGCTATCTAACTGCAGGACAATACCACCATGCTGGTTCCACCCACTTTCTGTAGCATCCCATCATGATGGCAGTCCCATGATCTCTCCTCTTAGATTTAAGCAAGTCTTGGAGCTCTGTTTACCTCAAGGCATCTGAATGGTGCGCAGGTAGTGCTCTGTGACACTCAGTGTTTGGTGGCCCCATGGTCTTGGATGATTGCTGAAGTGTGACTTGCTGGGTCCTAAGGAAGTTGTGAGGAAGCAGGGTCCATAAACCAAAGCCTGCTCCTTGTAATCTGCCCTAACTCTTCTCAGCCGGCCTGGCTGCACCCACCCTTGCAGTGCTGCAAGGTGGTTTCCAGGTGCAAGGTTACCTTTACCACTACGAGGGCTGGAAGCTTTGTTTATTCTCAGAGTAGTCTGTAGTGTAGGGACTGTGGAGAAAAGAGCCAGCCCAAAGAGGCACACACATTGCAGTCTGTCTTACTTATGTTCTTAGTCTGAAAACACTCGCTAGAGAGAAAATGAAGGGACGGGCTCGATCTAACCAGATTGATTAAAGATGTCTCTGCCCCCACATTTCAAGTGGTGAATGTAATATGGGGGTGGGCTCTGATTCATTTTCCTGCAAAGGCAGCACAGCTCACGCAAACCACCTTCACCAGCAATTTAAGCCAAGACAGAGGATGTTGCACTGAACAGGATGAGGCCCACTGGCACAGGCTGTTCTGGCAGCTCTGCTTGACAGCAATAATTTCCGTCAGAGAAGTGTTAAAAATACCCTGGGGAAGTTCAAATTATCTTGAAGTGGCCTTTGGGGTAGTGGGGAGGATGACAACGAAATGGAGTTGTGCCTGGGCCCTATCTATCTAAAGAAGAGGGAGAAGTCTTTTTTTTTTTTTTTTTTTTTAAATCATCCAGGGTTATATATTACAGAGAACTTTTTAAAGAGAATGCAGTTCCTTGTCCTTCAAAGGCCAAGAGTTGTGTCTGGGCCCTATCTATCTAAAGAAGAGTGAGAAGTCTTTTTTTTTTTTTTTAATCATCCTGGGTTATATATTACTGAGAACTTTTTAAAGAGAGTGCAGTTCCTTGTCCTTCAAAGGCCAAATTTGAAAGAGATCCAGAAATCCTGTTGCTGCCTGTCAGACTCCTGCATTTTCGTGTCGAGGCAGGGATGACGAGAAGAGGCCTGTCAGCCCAGAGGCCTCCAGGTCATGCCCCTGAGCAGGAAAAAGAGCAGCACGGGGAGGCAAGGGGAGAAGAGCTGCCCTCCCCGCCATCCCCTCAGGTGCGGTGACAGGAGCTCTTTTGCTGATTGTCAGTAAATTTACTGACTGCTAATGAAGCAGAGTGAGAAGGAGCTTTCAGTGAAATCCATAAAAAATGGTATGTAGCTGAAAATGACCAGCTATTTTGGGAGAATTTTCCCCACTGTATTTGAGCAGCATCCTATGTATTTGTTTGTTTCTATGACTGTTTTTGTTTCCTCTTTTTTTTTTTTTTGCAGCAGTGAACTTAATAAAGATGGATATCAGCAACAAACTGTCAAGTCTTGAGCTAGAGAGATTTTTCACTGAGTGAAATAGGCCAGGGAAAATAAATAATCCAAGAAGTGGTAGAGCTTGTAAATATTGACATGTACAAGCAAGGAAACAGAAGTTGGGCAAAATAAAAAATAGGTTGAGGATTGCTATTTTTAAGGTTATTGCTTGAAAAAAAATCTACATTTACTTGGCATCTTGTCTGGGGGAGAGGTAATATTTTTTTCAGTTAGAATATAAGGCTTCAAGTGTATGAAGGAGGTTGCTGTTTCTCCAAGCCAGGATCTCTATTTCAGTCAACCTTCCTTCCTGGCCTTTGGGACCGAGGTCAGAAATAGTCCTTTTCTTCCCTATAATGTCTGTAGGAATATCTAAGAGAGGGAAAGCAGAGGAAAGAAAATCAAAGTGAGATGAGTGCAGAGCAAGACCACTCTTTTCTCTGGTTTCTCATCAGTAAAGAGGTTTTTTTAAGATCCCGATAAGATCCTTTTTTCTCTCTTTTTTGTTTCTCCTCAGCCGGGCCCCAAGCCTACTGCCCCATCTGTTTTGTCAGCACATGAGGGAGGGCACGTGGGACAGCGCAGGCGTCACGAGCTGCGGTGCCACCTCCACGGAGGAGAGACGCCAGCCCTGGCTGCCCGTCGCCCTGGTGCGTGCTGGCCACACCAGCCAGCTAGCCAAAGAGAGCAGGGTGTCTTTAAAACACTTCCTGCCACGTTGCCTTTTCCTGTGCTTTCCTAGGAGCTCTGAAAAATGAGCTTGGACTAACATCCGATCGTGCACGGGTGGAGGTAGCCGGCCGATCCAAACTGTCTAGCTGCCCAAGCCCATCTTTCCTCAGGCCAGTCTGTCAGCTTTGTGACCAGGGGAGGGTTTGCGTTGTGGCTCTGTCAAAACAGGCTGTGAAAACCCTCAAGCCCTTTGGATATTGCTGTCATATGCAGAGCAAACTAGAGATTTAACCTGAAAGAGGGACTATTTTTTTTTTTCAGCCTCTTAGACATGGCCAATCTTTTTGTTCTACCCTGCTCAGGGAGTATAAGTGATGACTGTGCAATAGCCAGTAGAGATTTAGCCATTTGCAATAACTTAGTGGTCAAGCTGCTATAATTACAGGGAATGGAATTGAGGTTATGGAGGGTGGTGTTCTTACAAGGCAGCTATAAAATTCTAAATAAAAAGTATGTTTCTATACTCAATGAAATTAATGGGAGGGAAAGAAGAGCGGTCTTTAATTATTTCAGACCCAGACAGTTAAGGCAGATGTACATGATCAGTCTTCGAGGAATGTCCTGGGGACATAGCCAAGACAGTTTCTTTTTTTTTTTTCCTCCTATCACTGCTGATTTAATATCTGCAGAAGTGTGCATGGAAGAGGATAATACAAAACTTGCACTTTTCAGTTCAAGTCCCTGTAAATGACTCCCCCTTGGAGACTGTTAGAAATGTAATGGGGTTATTTTAGCACATGGGAATTGATGCCTTCAGTGCGTGTGCCAGAAAGGCAAAGGTGGGCTGACCTCCTCTCCGTTAAGTCAGGGAAACTATGGGGCTGAGCTGAGCATTTAATGGAAATAAAGAGCAAACCTAATTCCAAGCAGGCCCCAGTGAGCATGCTTTTATCCAAAAGGCAATCAGAGAGAGGAATATGACCTACCAGATGGAATTGCTGAGGCAGGGGTGATGCTTAGGAACAACAATAACGAAACACGATCAAGTATAATTTTGATGGAATGAAGATATTAGAGAGAAAAGGCCCCAGTGGGCCAGTTTGGCTCATCCCAGCCCCAATATTTCATCGGCTCTCAGAAGACCCCTGGAGGAAGCTGTGTCACAGCATCATAAAATGTCAAGGCTAAACTAGGCTGAGAGCTGCGGTACCTGCTGCTGTGCACAGGAGCCGAGGTCTGCTGGTAATGAACTTGATGGGGTTTCCAGGCCGCGAGGTAGCTGGAAGTGCCTCCAAGCTGTGCTCCCTCGCCAAGGCCTGGGAAAGGGGGACAGAACAGGGCTGGGATCTGCTTTATGCCCTGGTTTTCCCTGCCCTAATACCTGCCTGCATCGCTGGTGCTAGCTATGGTGCGAGCTCAGCCAGTAAAAGGCTGGGCACCAACTTAACTCTTGACCCTCCTATTTCTGCAAAAAGCATTTTGAGTGTCATAAATGAAATTCAGACCCGCTTCGAGGCACCTAAGGCTACTAAATAGATACGAGAGATCCTTAGTGGAAATGAGAATCCGGCCCGCTGCGCTTATAAATCCAGGTCTGTCACTCGGAGCCCTTAACGCTCAATAAATTCACTAGGAAAATTAGAAAAACAAACCGGAGCTGCTGTGAGGGAAGCACGCTGGCAAGACAGGAGCGTGTTTGTGAGGTCCCCCAGAGGCCCGGGTCGCCGTGCGGCGGCGCGGAGCTCCCGGAGCTCCCGGAGCGCAGCCGCCACGCTGGGAGTGGGGAGGCGTTTTCCCAGGCTGGGGAAGGTGGCAGTGATGGGAAGTGGCTCTGTAAATCCTGTAATAACAGGGTTGTCTGCTTGGGCTTGGCTCGGGACCAAGTCAAGGTTTTTATGGTGTGAGTTCATCTGCTGGCTTTTCCCTGGGTGTGATGTAATGCTCTGTGCCCCTGCGGTATTTATTACACCCGGCTCCACCGCGAGCCCGAGGAGCCATACCCGACCTCGCAAAGTTTGGAAACGGCTCCCTGCGCCTATTTGCATCCCTCCGTCTGACCCATGACATAATCGGAGGAAGGGCAGCTCTGTGGCACTTTCCTTTGTGCCCCCCCCCGGTGCCCTCCTCCTCCTCCTCCTCCTTTCACCCAACGGTTCGTCAAACTGTCTCGCCTTTATCTCTCCTCGCAGACTTCGCGACAAGTCACCGGATGATTTATGCCCTGATAACTTCTGCTTTCAGACGCCCAGGAAAGCAGCCTCTGCAAGGGCAGCGCGTGCGGAGGCGCGAGGAAAGCCGCCCGCCGCCACGCTGCGCGCCTGCTGACCTCACCTTGGCCGAGGCGCCGGCGGAGCGGAGCGGGGACGGTGGCAGGGAAGAGTGCCCTGTCCCCCCACTGCCGCTGCCAACACCAGATTTNGCCGCCCGCTGCCGTGCTGCGCACTTGCTGACCTCACCTCGGATGAGACGCCGGCGGAGCGGGGACGGTGGCAGGGAAGAGTGCCCTGTCCCCCCACTGCCGCTGCCAACACCAGATTTGGCATCAGGTTTCCCTGGGCCTCAGCTTGCCCCGATGCGGCGGCACCCGGGGCCCTCCCTGCCCTCTGCTTCTTCCAAAATCATCCCGAGGCCCTGGCTTAGCTGTGGACTGTAAACTGTAAAATCCCTTTAAAGCAGCTCCTCCTTCAAAGAGCTCCCAGTGTAATTATAAGACCAGAAGGGTGAGGTGGGCATGGACAGACCAGGAAAAAATAGGACTTTTTTTTAAGATCCAACACATTTTAATTGATCTTGCTGTGTGATTTTCTCATTTTGTTTTAATTTTGTAACTGTAAGAGTAAGGATTTTCCTCTGATCACTTGACTAGCGTGCGTCTGAAACCATCCCACCTCCCTGAACCAAAGGGGAAAAAAAAACATGTCAAGACGAAGGCGGCGTGATGAGTTTCCTCAGGGGGAGAAATCATGAACAAATGAAAACCAAGTGTTGAAATGAAAGCCGAATCCTCACCTAAACTGAAACCTTTGCAAGTAACACAATGAACACTGACCAAGGAACAATTTAGATTTAGGTAAAGATTCTTTGTAATTGCTTTTTGTGTGGTGTATTTGATTTCTCAGAGCATTTTTTTTTTCTCCCAAAGGACACGGTTGTACTTGCCTGAACTCCTAGGCAAACTAGTTAGACCTGAGCAAAATGTTCATAGCAAAATATGAACTTAGTTGAAACTTGCTTGGTTTCAGGTTTCTTCACAGTCTCAAAACTCAGCCCTGGTTCACTGAGAGGTTTGCTAAGGACTGTGAACTTTGAGAGTGAACATGGACTGATTTATGGGCCTGCATGAAAATCCATGTGAATTTGCCTTTCACATGATCATGAGGCAAAAATACCTCCTCTCCCCCACCAGCTCCTTCCTGCTGTAGTGAACTAACCTTAGATAGGTTTATCTTGTATTTCTGCATCTGAGGCCACCCAGCACAAGCAACATTTTGCTTAATTCCTTATAAATCAGCAGCAGCGTTAGCAGTGTAATGTTGGCAGCTCTGCAATTACTGCTTGTTGGTTTGTTGCTACCATCATGAACGAGGCAGGATTTTGGAGAACCACCCCCAGGACGATATCTTTATTGATTGTTTTTAAGCCGATAAGAGCATTATAGTGCACATTATTGTGCTCTGGGTGATAACAACCAGGGACACACCAGGGCTTCGCGAAGCCTGTTACGAGATACGTGAGAGTGCCGGTGACGGGCACCAGGTCTCAGGACGGCCGATCCCAGCGCGAGTCACAGGCCTGGGAGTGGGGGACGCTCCTTCCCCGGGGAAGAGCTGAAGGTTTTGTGCTTATCGGGTGGCACTCATGCTTGAGGCCTTGAGCAACGCTCAGTCTCTCTACATTCTCACCATGAGAATAATAAAATATTTTGCTAGGGATAAAGGATTCCTTGGGCACTGTTTTATCCTTGCAATTGCACATGGAAATGGCTGGATATTAGAACTTAACATGTGAACTCCTGTTTCTCCATCTCCGAACCATGTGTAGGATTTTTTCCGAGCTTCAGAGATTTTTCCTGGCCTTAGGGTTGACTCTCTTCTCACACGAAGGGCAACTGTTTCCTCTTCTGTTTGTGGGAGTTGCTACCTACAGCAACCTTTGCAAATGCAGCCACTTTTCAAGCTGATGAAACAGGTGTGCAGAGACTTGACTTTAGAGATCTAACAGTAACCTATAGCACCAACCGAAGTGTCTCTGTTTGCTCATTTTTGGAGTGGTTCAGGAAGCTCGTGGAAAGTTCCCCTCTGGCCTGTGTCACTAGAAAGGAAAAAATACAAGAAGCTACAAATGAAGAATATGCTGACTGCAATGGCTTCAACACCTCCTGAGAGACTTCTGACATTATAAAATTTTCACACACCAAGACTTGTCATAGAAAAAGGCTGATTCTACCCCTCAACAAACATTTCTCCTGAATTTTGCCTATAATGGGTGGAACACCAGGGAAATAAGTTTTTTTCTTCTCTTTACCACATACCTCATTTCAAAACTAAGTTTAAAATTACTTTTCCAAGTTGGAAATTACTTTCCATTTCCCATTTCAAATTAATTTACCATTCAATGAATGTGTCCAGTTGTGAAACTTGAGGGAAAGCACTTGGAAGCTCATTTTTCTCTACCCCTCTTTGCTGTCCCTCAGATTTTCACCTCTTGATTTTTTTGTTGTTGTTATTCCTGTGTAAGGTGGGATAGACATTGAATATAGTGGCAATTTAGATGAGGTGAACACTATAGTTGTCACTTTTGCTTTGTTGTCACCAGCTTTGCTCAGTGCCTGTTCATGTCCTTATACAGCAGGTAGAGGGATCTCTGCAGAGACACCTGGCTCATTTTGTGTGGTTTTTTTTTGTTTTTTTGTTTGTTTGTTTCATGTGCAGATTATGTATATTAACCTGGGAATCAAGAAACAGGAGTGGATCCTAGGTCTTTCCTGTACTTCTGAGACGCACAGATGTGCAGATCTTATAGGCCAACCCATAGGTCATATCCCCTATTGAGGATCTTTCATTATGCTCATCTTACCCTTGATACACGGCATTTTTTTCTGCTTCAGTTACTTATATTACTTTGATATTTATCACTTTGTGGTTTTATTTTATATTATCCCTGGTCCATAATGACTCATCAGGCTCCAAATCCGTATAATGAAGCCTGAGATGCTTTTTTCTGGCAGAGCTGCAAACAGAGCTCAGTTTACAATATTCCTAGCAGCACTTCTGATCCAGTGTGCTTCATGAAGGTGTGAGTCAATAATTCAAACCAACATCTCACCTGCTCTCAAAATACAATTGCTTAGAGGGCAAATGTGGCTTCAGAAATAAAGGCTTATAGGATTGAAAAAAAAAAGAAAAAAGAGTGATTTCAGGGCAGGGTAAGCTGCTGCTTGTTTTGTTTGTGTCTACCCAAAATATAGGAGTGTTTTATAACAGAGGAGCTTTTCCCAGTGGGAATGAGTGAGAGACTGTAATGGATAATAAATGCTGGGGGTCAGGAGGTTTTCAAACTTCTTTTGCAGCATGTATTGGCTCTAAGTGACTCACATCCTTTTATTCTTTTGTTCCAGTCAGCAGGTATTAGTTTCTCACCCCTTCCATAAGACCCAGAGGGTCTAAGATGGAAGTTCAAGCCTTCCTGTGGGTTCCAGCTGAGGCCTGCATCCAGCTGACCTGGCTGTGTGGGGGAGTCTGGTTGGATGGACTGGGAGTCGGACGGACTGGGGGTGATGTGAGTGAGCTTGTCACAAACCGTGCTGGACCCTTGTGCTCAGGAGCACCCTCAAACTTGACCAACAGTGTGCTTCTAGGTAGTCCCCGTTGTTGCTTGTTGTGAGAACATGAGCAGGGATCTTGAGAACAGTGTTCCCAGACAGTTTCATGCCATTTGGATGAGGGAACAAGGATGGATGCCCTCACTTGTAGGATCCTCCAGATCTTCTAGCAGCTCCAGCATGACCCTAAAGAAGGCTGTAAGCCGCAGTTTGCAAGTGCCTCCCTTAGAGAATGCCATGTCATACAAGCCCATCTTCTCTGTTGACTCCAGCATCTGGTTCACTACCTTTCACTGTGAGACCTACAGCAATGTTGCCCTTCCCTTCTTCAAACCATCAAACCATCCTGGATACATATCTCAGCCTTAACAGCCTCACAAGGCGCTGTTGATGATGAAGTGCCTTTTGCAGGAAAAGTGGGTACTCTTGAATGGGGTCCCTGTGTCCTCACCTGGGCTGGGAGATAGTGGGTAGCTGGGAGAGAGTCAAGGTAGATTTCTCAGTGGTTCCAGCTGTCTATGGTGCAATCCGTTCCCTCTTTCCTCTAGGGGACAGCTCAGTAGAAGCCAGGCACTCGAAAACCATCATGTGCATGATGAGCAGTCACTTCACCAAAAAAAAAAAAAAAAAAGAGCAACTTGAGCAACTTCTCCGATCTTCTGCTTCCTCCTGCTAATAAATGTAAAACAATGATAACAAACTTTCCTTACTTTATGGATTGGTATGTTTTCAAAGGATTCTCATGCTGTAAGAATGACTGCTACTAGGGAAAAAAATAGGTTTCTTCTTCAGTTTGTCTCCCTTTTGTGAAAACTCCCTTAACAGCTACTTGAAAAGAGAGATCACTTCACACACCAACTATCAAATAAGCGGAAAGGTACTTCCCAGCTCTTCAGCTACATTCATGTGCTTTCCTGGCAGCTTCAGTTCTCACTCTGGCTCCCTTCAAATTAGGTTATCCAGTTTTACTTGGGGCATCAGGTTAAATAGATCAGCTCCTGATGGGTCTTTGGTTCTCCCATCTTGCAGAGAGGTGGGTAAGTCCTTCCACAGCTCTGGGAAAGTCTCTGAAGGCAGATTAGAGAGGCGCAAAGCCCTGCGGGTTATAGTTTGGGGTGTCTCAGCCTGATCCATCCGTGAGTTGCTTATGGTGCTTGCGCTTAGGTTATGCGGTGCCAGACATCCAAGCTCACTGCACAGGAGGGAAGGCAGGAGCATGGGCAGCTGTGAAAGCTCTTATATGAACACAAGTGCTGCTGCTGAGAAGTTGCTGGGGAGATGCACACCGTTCCTAGGGCTCTTGCCAAAAGAAATACATGTTTTTTTTTCCTCAGAGGATGTGACATAACAGGAAAATAGATTCCCCTTTTGCAATGGTTGAATATCACAGTAGATTTGTTAAATTCTGTGCATAATTTTTCCTCTTATGGTGAAGTTCTCAGCCTCCCTCTGCTTTCAGTAGGTGTGAAAAGAATATTCTCATGACTGGGTGGTGCTGAGTGGGTGAGTGATACTGGGAGGATGGCAAGTGCGGGGGAATTTCTGTGCTTAATTCAGCTGAACATGTGAATGAGGAACTCGGCTTCCTCTCACACGGCCTTGGTGTGTGTGAGGGAGGGAAGGGGGAGTGGTGAGGGGATGATAATTTCTTACTAAATATTATATTTCTCATCAGATGGCACTGTGAGGACTGCATGGTGTAATTCAAATGGGGAGAAGGTTCTCGCATTAGGGAATGCATAAGTAATGAAACAACCCTTGGTGCTCTCCTCTGTAGGGTCTGCAACCACAGATCCCGAAGCACGTTAGAGGCAGGCAAGCCTTGCGGCAGGGAGGAGAGGAACAGAGAGAGGGGCTTCTCCGGGCACTGTCATTAATATCTGGAGCTAACAGAAGCGCAGAGGTGGCTGACCGACATTCACTGCCTGTGAATACGGTTGGGGAACATCCTTTGGCCTGATGCACCAGCCTGGGTTGCTTGAAACATTTTTTACAGCCTTGCATCATACTCACTGTGCTGTTTTCACATGCATTCCTTGCACACTGTCCCCCGCCTTCAAAATAGCAGCATATAAAAAGTTGAAATACCTAATATTGAGTTTTTAAACAAGGAAATTGAGTGTTTTAAAGTATTTTCCACAAATCAAATTCTCTGAAAACAACTTTTTTTTTTTTTTTTTTTTTCAGACAGTGTGGAAGAGGGAATTGTTTGGGATTTTAGTGAATTTTTGATTTTGGGGGGTTAATTAATTTGCGAGTGGGAAAGACATTTCTTTGTACAGATAGTCTTACTGTTATTTATCACATATATATATAGTATAATTACCATTTTATACCATCCAGCTGCTGAAAGGCAGCAGTGGATGAACCGCAGTGGATCATTTTCAGCATTGGAGGTGAGGCTGAGACCCTCTGAACGTGCCATAGCCTGGTGCGAGTAATCTTTGGGATTACAGGACAATGTGCTGCCTTGAGACCTGACCTACCATATTAAGATAGGTATCCGGACTTGGTACGTGCCTGAGGCTGCCGAGTGTTCGGATTCCCAGCACAGTGGAGGACCAGCAGCCCATGTTAGGTGGATGCCCGGAATGAAAGTGGATAACCTAACGTGAGACATTGCCCTTTGAAAACCTGCTGCTGCCCAAGCTCGCTTTCATTGTCCTTTTTCTTACGATAGTATAAACAAGCTGCTGTCTATTTTTCAATGAAAGATACTTTTGCTTGGCTTGGTTTCATATTGCACTGTTACTATTTCGTGTTGCGGAAGCTGCTGCAGCTATAAATAACTTTACCACAAGCTCTTCTTGTCTCTAAGGCTGAGTACTAATATAGGAAGAAAGAGACATTTAGAGCAGGCTTGTGAAGCGAGATTAGGATCTCAAACTTTTGTTCTGGAGGGGGAAGTCTCCCAATAAAGCTGGTGAGCGGCTCCTGATGGGCAGCAAGTGGCTGCTGGGGTGTTTGCAGCTCCGAGCGCAAGCCTCTGAGCGGCTTCCTGAGAGGGGCTGCGGGGACCATCTGCACCAAACCGCTCCAACGTCACCCAGAGGAAGCGACCGCGTCTCGCTGAACAGAAAGGCAAACTGGCGGTCTTTGGCCCTGCCAGTTCAGAAAATGGAGAATGAGGGCTGCGCATGAAACCCAGTTTGTGGCCATCACTTTGAGGAGCGTGAGAGAGCAAACCTGAGCATGGACTACAGCCTTGTGGTAGCGACTAGTGCTCCGGTGGAGAGAAGATGACTCCAGGAAATAGGCACCCAACCCAAGCTTGAGAATATCTTTGTCATGTCTTAGGTTGGTTTTCAAAACCTTCCACAGTCCGTGTCCCTGGGCGGGAACAGGAAGAGATACTGATGTCAGGAGATAAGCGCACTTGTCAGGGCCACGCAGCTGTGGTGGGGGCGTAGGTGCGTAGGACCGGGGAAGCCTTGGGGCAAGCCGAAAGTGTGACTCGCTTTGCTGCGCTCGGGTCTGCCCACACGGTGATTCACTGCCCGTGATGGAACAGCCCAAACAAGCATTCTGATTTCTGTCCCTGGTTAGGCATGAGATGCTTTTCTTTTTTTGCACAGGGTTAGAGGATTGCTAGGGCATCTCCGTGTCTAGGGCCACAGGCCTCCAGCAGGTCTTGCGTGTGAAAAAGGGCCAACTCTACCTTCAGGGACTGTATCCCAAGCAGCATCAGCTTGCAACTGGAACACAGACTAATCCATGTTTCCCCGAGGCCCCTGTCTTCTCGGTGTTTCCTTTCAACCCTTGAGTATCGCACAGCTTAGAACAGGGGTTACAGCTGTGAAAACGGGACTAGTTTTCAATAGCAGTCAAGTGTGCAAATCTTCGGTCTGTTTTCGGTTCACATAGTTCCCTTACTGAGCTTTGCTGTCAAATAAACCTCACTTTCCCAAATATACTGAGGTTTATAAAAATCCTGACTAATCTGCTCCCTCTGAAAAAAGTTTCCAGTACTTTCCTTTTTTTTTACCACTGGGTTGGAAATATTCCAGCAAGGTTCATGGCCCTTAGTGACTCTGGACTTAGGGAATTGTAAAGAACGCTGATATCAACTGAGTTTCGTTTTTCTTCTGATTATGTAACATTTAAACCACAGGCCTGGCTTGAGCAAGCTAGAGATCCGTGTGAGGCAACACAAGGGGGCACGGTGGTGAGATTAAACTACATATATACTTTCCCGTGGCCGTTGAGGAGCTAATGAGCTGATGGCGATGAGTCAGCACAGCCACGGAGATAAGCCCTGTGCCCCATCGCTCACTGAGCCGAGCCCCACGCTGGGGGCAGGAGGATGCAGGGCCGCCATCCCCGCCAGCGCGACTCCCGGCTGACGTGCGTGAACTTTTCGGAAAGGAGGGCAAGTTTCTAGCGCAGACCGCGTGGACGCGGTGACTCATGGCGGTTCCTAAAAGCAGAGGTGAGCTTGTTTCCATACGGCAAGAACAAGCTTTGACTTCATGTCCAAGCCTCTGACTGCGGGTTAGCCGCAGAAGCTGCTGTGATGGGTTGGCCGCCCTCGCTCCCTCCTGCCTTGCAAGGTCCTGCCCTGGCTTTGTGCTAGCCCTGGGGCACCTCTGACGGCACAGATAAAGATATCCCTTCCTCTTTATTATTATTTTTAGCAGGCTGCATTAGCTGTCAGTTCAGGAGCAAGGGGAAGGGCAAGGAGGCCTGTCCTGGGTGGCTGCCGCCTTCACCTGGCTTCCCCAGAACTGCAGAATCTTTGCCAAAAGCCCCACCTGTATCATGGTCACTTGCCCACTTCATGCCGCAATTACGTGGGTAAAGAGAGCCCAAAATGCTGCTCCCCGTTAACTCGGGGCTCAGGCACAAGCTCTGCGCGAGGCAGACCTTCAGATTTATTCCCTAGTCCTTTTGTTTTTATGATACTTTACTTTCCCAGCCAGACAGGATGAGAAACAAATACCACCAAAATACTACGAGAGAGGCTATTCTTGAAGTGTTTATAACCCAGTCTTGCTGGAGAATGTTTGGCAACCTCCCAAGCAAGCGCATTCTCACTGCATTTCCAAGCCAGTTTCTGAACTTTGGGGCACTTATCCAAACAGAATCTGGGCTTTTTGAAGTCTGCTTATCTCTATTTATTAGGGCCTCCTGTGAGAGTGGGTCGTGGAGGACAGATGAGGGCAGGGGTGCAACGAAGAACTTGAGCCATGAAATGCAGATGCATTTTGCTTGTATTGCAGATACAAGCAGTAGCCTGGTGTCCTCTAAATGCCTGGCCATACCTGCCTGGAGCAAGGTGGTGCACCCAGTGATCGGCCCGAATTTAATGGCTAATCGGTATGAATTTTGCATATCTCTTGATCATAAGGCTTTAAAAAGCCTTTAAGTCGCTTATGCATTTTTAATTTATGGTCCTGAAAGTTAAACTAATTTAGGGCCATGAGGTTCAGATCAGGAGGGGAAGAGTGGGTGTAGCAGAAGCTTAAGACATAAATTCTCCTATAAACTAAGGGGTTAAGGTTAAAACTGTCAGTTTTTTATACACCTCTGCTAAGTAGTGGTTGGCTTGTTCCATCAGCCTCGCTAAGAAAAGCAGTGACTGCCCCCACCTTCCTCTGCTCTGTTTTCTAGACAGGCAACTGTTACTTATTAATCTCAAGGAGATTCTACCTCATTAGTGCTGGAGAATAGCAAGTGTTTGCTAAATTCTCCAAGTTTTCTTTTATGTTCCAGGGTGTTTCCTGTGATAGTATCTTGGGATCTCTCCCTTTGCTTTCAGACACACTGGGAGAGAGTCATATCCATTTAGAATGCATAGAAACCAAGCCAAAACAGGGGAGAAAAAGAAGAGCTGTGTAGTTTAGTGAATGTCTGTAAATTTGCAGTCTGCAAACAACTACTCCAAAACCTAAAATAAGTAGTATTTAACCTCAATTAACAGCTAGTTTTGCATGTTCAAGGAGAAATATAAACCATTTAAATGAAACAAATGCTACTGTTGATTAAAAAAAAAATATATCCAAAACCCTTCCTTGTGGCTCTCAATAACTGACATTAGTCTAGCATTTTTCTATTCAAAATGCTGTAAAGCATTCCAATTAGCAATAGAACAACCTAATCACAAAGAAAAAAAAAAAGTTTTTGAAGGCACTAACCAAACCTGAGTGATGAGGAGAATGTAGAGATTTTATTTTATTAATTGGCTATTAGTGTAAACTCCAACATTTTACAAGTAGCAAGTGATGCCAATGTTATGTTTGTTTAAACTCACTGCTGTTTGAACTGGCTCAGCAGCAATAATAAAGCCCTTTGTTTTCAGATAAACATTTTTTTTCTACTTCAGGGAACCCATTTTATCTAACATGCGCCACAAACAAAATTTGCTGTGTTACTCCAAGTAAAGCACATCTGTTTAAATCAAGTAAATTGAATGTAATTCCTGAGATTAAGGAGGAAGCTGCTATATTCTCTTTTGAAGCAGCTTGTTTTTTCTAGGTGATTTTGTTGTTAGTTTTCCAGCACTGCGTAAGCAAATAGTTTAATCAGGAACAATACTAGAAGATCTTTATTTTCTTTTCTCTGCTATCAGTGGAGATAAATAATATATGTAATAAAGATATTGTAATTGTGAAACAATACATGCAAAAGATAACACCGTGATTATTTTCAGTTTTAGAACTGGCCCGAGCCGCAAAGTTCAGAAGCAAGGTTGCAGTGTCACAAAGACTTAACCAGGCCCACTGGAGTCAAAACAGTAATAAATAAGCACACAGGCATACTCGGTGCAAGAACTCGCATTAAGTCTTTGCTCTACTTGAGAAATCACAATTAACGTTACATTGCGCTCCGAGCTCTTTGGTTTTATCTCTCTAACATAAGCAACATTAGCTAGCTGTAGCCATGCAGGAGCGTGAGCGCGTGCATGCACACACGTAGTCCGAAACAAAACACTCTCCTGTGTGCGCTTCTACCTCAGGGAAAAGATGGTGGAGCAGATATGTGACAGATGTTAGGCATGTTGCTTAATACGTTAGTGGGAGGCAACAGGATACTGCGCAGATAAACGCAATGCAGGGGCCCAGGTTTTTGAGCAATCCCTTAAGTTTTTCTCTCGATGTTTTGCCTGAGCCAAGGAGATTTAATCAGAGTAGTCACCTCTTGCAATGGTAGGAGCAGAAACGGAGACTGGTCTGCAGCTCTTTGAAAATCTGCAGTCTAATCTTTAGCCAGTTCCTGCCTAAATCTAGCAGAGTGTACTGTGTGACAGTACACTGACTCAGAGAAGTTACTCATGTGCTTAAATCTTTGTGAAGTTGGTATTTTTGTGGTGAATTGCCAAATTCTTGCCTATTGTTAATTTTTACATGCAGCTTTCCTGAGAATCTTTTGCTGAAGGAAATTCAAATAAAAATGCTGTCAAAGTTCTGTGAACATGGCTAACTCCAATACATCATTTCTGTACACCTCATTGCTGCTTAAATACTGCAGTTAATTCACAACTATAACTACAAGTTCTTTAATAAGGCAACTCCTTAATTAAGTAACCTCTTCTCACAGTCTTGAATTAAACTTTCAAGAGGGAAAAAGGGTTGTGTTTTTTAAACCTTCTTCATAAGTAGTAGGCAAGACATGTGAATTTTGCATATCTTCCAAAGAATAAAAATACTATGGAGAAGGGCATGACAGGTTTTTCCAGAGTTTTCTCATGTTTTATTTACGCCTTTGGAAATATTAGCGTTGAGTCTAGTGCCCAGTGGTTTTATACTTACGTTTCAGAGGCGAGTTGCAGATTCTCTGTCTCGTAATCAAGAGGAGTGTTAAATGTTTTGTTTTCGTGGATAGATGTTTTCCTAAACAAGTTCAATAGTAAATATAAATGGAGTCTGGTTAAAAATTGCTTTTCCTGTCAATCATGTGGTATGGCTGGCCCTGCTCTGCAGCTATATCTGGAATCTTAAATGTAACCAGAATATCAGAATACAAAACCTAGTTTGCAAAGTAATTAAAAAAAAAAAAAAAAAAAAAAAGCACAGGCATTTTTTTCTGGACGATCAAACCTCTAAAGAACAGAAATGGAGATTTTCTTTCATGCAATGAGTGGGTTTTTTTTTTTTTAAAATTTGTTTTTTTTTTTCAAAAAAAAATTCTTTTTTTTTTTTTTGCAACCTGGGTTTTTTTTTCTTTTTTTTTTGTTTTTTTTTATTTTTTTTTTTTTTTAAAAAATTTTATTTTACGGTTTCCCTTTAACTGAGGTGTCCTGACATAAGAGCAGGCAGCCTGTGTCCAGGATACACCCAGGATGCTAGACCTCCCTAGCTGGAGGGCACCGCAGCGCCTGAATAGCAGTTGTTTTGACTTGCACGCTGAACTCCCGCTTTGAAAGATCATGCGCTGCGTCAGCACTTTGCCATTGGCTTCCATCAATTTGTTTAGAGATTAATCTCTCCTTCTGACAAGGATAATTTTTTAAACTTGAGAGGCAGGCCGCTGCTCTGCATTGTGGCTGGATGCAGCGGATGTGGACGGACACGGAGGAACAATAACTCTAAGGAGCAGCAGCTGGTGCCCACTGACAAGGGGGCAGGAGTGAAGGGCCCGGGCCCCGCCGAGCTGTGGGGCCCTGCTGAGCAGGGGCCAGCCGGGCCGGGCAACCAGCAGGAAGGGCTGGGGGACCCCTCGGCAGAGGCGAGTGGCTGCCTGACCCAAGAGCAAAGCAAAATGCGCTGGTAAAAATGCCCGCATCCTGCTGGAGCTGCATTTCCACCATTGCAATTGCGTACAGAGGGTAGCTGTTTCTCTCAGGAATCTCATTAATTGGTTTTGCTTAAAAGAAAATAAAAAAACTGCTGACAGGGTATTGTTGGCCAGTGTAGACAGCATTTAAAAATGCTCTAAATCAGTTTACAGAGTGGCATATATGCTGGTTCATTACCTTCTATTTTGTGTGCCCAGGGAAGTAGGGAAGGAAAAAAACAGCAGAGCACAACGTACTAATAGATTTTAATCCTTCTTGGATTTACTATCAGCTAGGCTTCTGCTACTGTTTACCCAGCTGAGGAGCATCTTTAAGTGGGTGTCTCCATTTGCATGGATCTCTTCCCATTGTGAATAAGGCAATGAGTAGACAATGAAGCTGTTACAGAAGAAAGATGAGCTGGCTGCAGCCAACAAATCTTGCACTCTCCATTTACAGGGCTATAATTATCCAAAGTTTTAAAGCACAATGGTATATGCTGAAAGGGACCATCTGGGTGAGGACCAACGCATCCCAGTTAAATGATTGATAAGCAGCTCATGTACTGGAGGAGCACACACTACTCGCAGAGTGCAGTTTGAAAATTGCCACTTGCATTAACAAACGTCTTTAAGGAGTTTGCATGTAACCTGCATCGAGGTGTGGAGGGAAGAGAAGAACAAGCAAGTGGGTGCATGCATGTGTAAAGTTAACACAGCAGAAATCAGATCAGCCTCAAGAACAAGGTGGAAAGAGCTGTGTGGACCGAGGGTCATAGCGGGGACAGTGCCTCTTTGGGCTTTGCAGCCTCCTATGCGAGGCCAGCACTGTGAACCCATAGGATTTTACAAGGAAATGTTAGCATCAGAGAGGGGAGAAAAAAATAAACCTGTGCTTGTGGGAGGCCTGGGCTTGCCAGGCAGGAGAGCAGGCTGCCTGTCAGCCGATCAGCGTGACTTTGGCAGGGGGCTGGGATGCTGGAGAAATCTGCACTGGGTTCCTGAATGTACTGCAGACTTTGCTTTGGCCTTGCTCCGTGGTGCTGTTTTCCACTTGCAGTGATAAGAAGTCTATCATCACTCTTGTCCTAAACCCAGCTGTCTAAATAACTTGCAAGTTCAGATCACCATTTACAGAGTTAGTATATGATGCTGGACATATTAGGGCCCCTGTCTCTTTTGTTGAATCTTTGTGCTACATTAAAACCAAAACCAGCTTTGTCCCATGGTACCTTCTCAGTCTGCATTAACTCTGCTTTGCAGTAACTCTAGCCCTGGGCATGGGCACAGCTAGAAGACTGACTCAGGTTACCCTCTGTAAAACACTGCAATCAGCTGGAGCTGCTTTGCTTTACAACAGTTTGTCAGTGTTATCATCATTAGGAAAATAATCCATTTGTGGGGGGTTTTTTTCCTTTTTTTTTTTTTTTTTTTTAAATCCAGGCATACATATTTTTACTTCTAAAGTTTAAATATTATTTTTAGTCCCACTGGGTCGAGTTTCATCTTTCAGACTTTGATTCTGCCTATGCTATGGATTGCCAAATTTCAGCTTATCTGTGGATTGTTCTCACCCCCCCCACATATTTAAACTAAATAGATTGAGTCCAATGAATCACTTGAAGAGATTTGCTTTCTAATGGTGTAACTATTTTCTTGGCTTTTCTGTCAACTCGTCTCAATATACTAGTCCAATTACCAACACACAAGTGCGCAAATGGGATGTGGCATTCATTCTTTATCACTGCGCATGTGACTTTAATTTTGGTCAAATTCAAATATATGGTTTTGTAAGTGGTACTGTCTGGGGACTTGTCATCTTCATTTCTGCATGACTGTAAATCTTCATGTTATCTGCAAGTCTTTCAAGTTATGTTGTTTTCTTTAGTTTTCTTGCTTATTTTCCAAATGTGGAATAGGGCAGGACTCCACATAGATCTCTGTGGAAGCAACTCCATTCACTCATGGCTTTCTCATTAATCACTATCCATGAGCCATGTTTATTGTGCATTTCAACTGAGCCATAAAAGTTCTCTATTGTTCTAAAATCCTAAGGAAAATATTGTTTTGGTATTAAGTCTGGCAGAAGTTAAAATGTGTTATATTACATCAACACTATTACTTTTACTAGCCAAAGTTCCAAACTCACCAAAAAACCCACAAGTTTAGTCTGTTTCATAAACCTAATTGGCCTTTTAAAATAGCTTCCTGTTAGTCTTTATTTGAGTCTTAGATCCTCTTCTCCATTATTTTATCCAGGCTGTCAGAATTAGAGTTACCTGGGTCATTTTATTTACTCTTGTATAGTACTAGCACTACCTCCTTCTTTCAGTCTATCTTCCCTCACTGTAACAAAATTCCCTGAAATTTTGCACTGATATACTATTTTGCAAGTAATTAGTTCAAACCTGTTCATCCTGTCCCGTGACGGGTCTTCTATAAACGTGACATCTGCCTGTTGGATCAAGAGAATTATTGTTCTAGAGTTGAGAGCATCTCTTAAAAAAGGTGGTTAGATCAAATCCTCTTGAAGAAGACGTGTGTAATCATTGATGCATCCCAAATCCACCATCATTAAAACAACCAGGAAGCAAGATGATGTATTGACTGCCTATCGTCTTGGTCCATACAGCCTGTAGCTGTATAGCATACATACAGCTCATCAGCACTGCCTGGCACAGCCTTGGCTTGTGCCTGAGTTAGTGTGGGGCTTCAGTACTGTCCTCAGTATGTGCACAGACATATCTAACAGATAGGATGGGTGAAGCTGTGGCAGGTTTGGTTCTCTCTGCCCCATGTAGTCTTCTGATGCTGTGCCTTACATCTTAAAACTCTGTTCTGATGTACTTCATGTCATATCGCCATGCACAGAGCCCATATCCATGCTGTGAAAATGCTGCTCTGGATGGAATCACACATCTTTCTCAGCATTATAAGCACTTTTGAACCAATACCCCTCCCAAGTAATGATGTCCTAGTGTCCCAAGGCCTCCACACGGAGCCCAGAAGTCTTTGTGACACTGCCTGCTCATCACGCAGTCCCCGGACCATAATTATACAATATGTTGCTTCTGTGGAACAAGACCCAGTGTTGACATCAGGTTCTAAAAGGTGTTTTTGAAAGATAAACAAACTTAACAGCCTTTTATGATGCATTGCACTGGCTTAATCTGCAAGTGACAAAGACATTGATTAAGTGTCATGAGACCAGTAAAAAAAAACAAAAATCACACCTGCTTGCTAAGCCAGGTGTTAAAAAAAATGCAACCTCATCCAGAGTGACAACTTCAATGTCTGAGATCAGCTTTAGGAAAACCCCTGAGTCATGACCTTTAAAACATGCCTAAGCTCTTCACTTCAGGAAATACATAGGGCTGTTGCAAAGTCTCCCAGCTGCTTTCTCCGACTGCAGTTTTCAGCTCTGCTTGGGCCTCATGTAAACTGCTGTCATTCAGGTCCTGGTGATGTTTTTCTGCTGTATCTGCTAGCTGAGGTGAGATGAGATGGAGATGAGATGAGATAGAGACCATTTTAATATACAAGGCAAAGCTGTTCCTGTCCTCCCACCAATCTTTCCTGTCAGCCTCAATGAGCTGGAAACAAATCAAGACTCGTGGGTCCCTCTGATGATGGGGTGGGTAGGCGTCACTTTGCACCACCTTCATCTGCATCTTTGAGTCTGTCTGTCTTCCTGAAAGACATGCTTTTGTCAAATGAAAGCTACTTTGCTTGTAAGAGGATATTGGATGCTTGTCTGTGGCCTATGATATAGGATGTGAGGCTTGATTTTCCTCAGCCCTAAAATTTCATAATCTCTTAGGGAAAACAAAAAAAGGAGAAAAGATATTGCAAAGACAAATGAAATGTCAGCTCTAAGTCATTGAAATATTATCATTTTGGACTGCTTCTGTCGCTGAAAGAAACTTCACTTTCTTCGCGCATCACCTGAATTAAGTTAGTTAATCCAATTGGCTTGTTGCTGATGTAGAGGAAAGAATACTTTTCAGGCCTGTTCAGTGGTTGGTCCTTTCTCTTACCATGGTGAAAACGTTTGAAAACATGGACTTCTCCTTATAGTGAGAGATGGACTTGGAATACAAAGTTTAGGGCTATCTAAGATATTCCAAAAAATCAAGGTCCTGGTGATTAGAATCAGGAATTGATTTCCTGTTATGGAAAGCAGCAGATTAAACTGTTGTAAATATGAGTTTCACATAGCACTTAAGAGATTCTGAATCCTTCTTGTAATTCATTAAGGACTCAGTGATTAGAAAAGAGAAAGTAGTTGGACGTCAGACTTCAGGGCTCTCACTTTTCTTCATGGTAAGTTATGTGCATTCAAAACATGTGGTATCCTTCACTTTTCATCACAGCCTTCCTAAAGCACCTTTTAAGGGTTCAGCTGTGAATTTCCCCCTCTTCGTGTATTTAAGACAAGTGTGAGGCAGTTTTCTTCTCTGTAAAATGCTTTTCTTTGCAGATACATAGCTTAGCTGGGCTGGAACTTTTTTTTTTTTTTTTTTTTTTTTTAATGGACTGTTTTCTCAGACCAGCTTCAGATCCTCTCTTTTCTTTGGTGCTCTGTGATCCCTCCTGTTTTATCTAATCTGATCTATCCTTTATGTCACGCTCATCCCTGCAGTGTTTGAATGTCCCAACTGCCTTCCTTTGTCGCCTTTCTTGCCCCATGAGTCCCACTCCCTCAGTCAAGAAAAAAGTGGCAGTACCATCAGATAAGACCAACAAATCCGGCTTTGCTTGATAATTCCAATGTAATCAACCAGTCCTGCAGCTTGGCAGAGAAAGATAGCTTCCAAGCTGGGTCCAGGAAAAAAAAAAAGGCAGCATGTCTGTGTCCATGTCACCTGGACATGCTTGTACAAGGCTCAGCTACTCTGGTAATGAAGGCAGCAGGCTGCGAGACCTGCTCCAATGGCGCGCTCTTCTCCTTGCTGTGGCAATTTTGTCACCAGCTAGGAGTTCTCCACTGAGCCTTGTGAAACTTCACCCTGACACCTTGATGTATTGGCCAAGTGTGTGAGCTTGTCTCCCTCTCGTGGTTGACCAGCTCTGGGCTTCTCCAGGGGTTACTTGCTTAGCACCAAGGACGATCACTTGTTGCTCCAGTGCTTCTTAGTAGGGCGATCACTTGTTGCTCCAGTGCTTCAGCCAGACCTGTATGGCCTATACTGGGTGCAAGTAGCTGCTGGTTTTCTTGCCGAATGGCACTCTAGTCAAGGCTTGAGGTCTTGAGAACTTCAGCATTTAGTTACAATTTCTGAAGTGACCAGATGCCAAAAGAATAATGTTTCTGGGTTTCTGCCTGGAAATGGTGGTAGAAGTGAACTACCTGCCAGGTAGTTGTTTTGGACAAATGGCCACTACTCATGTCAGTCTATGTACATATCAATCTTACAGCCCCAAAATCATGGGCATCACTGCGTGTATGCTACTGAGAGCAAGAACATATTTCCACCCAGGAGATCACTTGTACTTTTGACGCTGAAGATCCACCTTATTTGCAATGTATGACAAGAGTCACACAGACCTTTCAGGGTGTCTAGGGCAAAGGCTGAGACACAGCCCTCTGTGTCTGAGATCATTTTCTCATGTAATAAGCCAGGACACGCTTTGGTCTTTTAAGTGAGGATATGTGCAGCAGACTTCCCCAGTTGCTTTCCTTCCCTTTCCTTCGGCTCTAACTGTTATATATGTGGCTGGGAAGTGAGATACCCACGAACTCCTGCATGAAAAGGGTAACATCTCTACTGGTTAATCTAAAGGTCAATCACTGTTATCTAGGGTATACTCCAGACAGCTAAAAATGTTCTGATTTCACTGAGTGAAAGCAGGGAGAAACGTACAGCCTAGGCAGTTTGCTAGAGGGCTGTCAGAGCAGAGCTATGTGTTGGGCTTAGAGTATCTTGTTGCTTGTCAGTGTATTCAGATCTGACTGTCCGCTAAAAATGCAGTTGAAGAAGAAATGCCAGCACAAGATGCTGTAGAAAACCAGCCCTTTTGTAGTTATATTGCCAATTATTATTTCAAAGAGGGAACCGTCTAACTATGGATTCTCAAGAAAAAAAAGTAACAGATGCACATCAGAAGTGAAGCATTAATGTTTGATTTATAGCATAGAAGCATTTTCCTCTGCTGCCAGGTGTCTCTTAAGTCTGAGCACTTCTTGCCTTGTTAGATGTATTCTCCTGTAAATACTTTGTTGCCATTATTACATTTTCCCATGCTGAAAGTCTATCGCAAAGACTTTTTTTTGAGGCATTGGCAGATGGCAATTAGCACCCTTCATATTCTTTCCCCATAACTTCAGCAGTTTTTTGCCTGCATCCACTTAACAGCTCCAGACATGCCAAATCGCACACTTTTGGAGGACTTGTTGCTAGTTACAGATCTTTAATTCTAAATGCCTAAGTAGCGTCTGAACTATATTTGGAGCAAGTACACGCCTGCCTATTCATGATCTTTTGTGTGCAGCCTGGCCAGCTCGGTGCCAGCGTGCAGCATAATCAGCTTCTCCTTTAGCATCGAAATTCCACAGCTCTTCAGAGAGGAAGGAGGGGGGAAAGGGTGGTGGACAAAGAAACAAGGATAGTAATTAAATATGACTTAGAAAAAAAAAATCCCTGAGCAGCAAATTAGCCATGCTGTTTTACTAATATTGTTTCTCTCTTTATAAAGTCCCAGCGATGTAATTATTGCACACTCACAACTCCCATAGACTTCCTAGAAAGTTGCAGTGCACTGAGCTTGGTTGCAAACATTGGGAAGTTGTTTTCCTAGACTGGTAAGAAAAGTACTGGCTGCAGCTTAAGAGAATTTCCACAAAGTTAAGAGGCAGAGACTCCCAGGACTGGGAAGACTCCTGGAGTAAAAGAACCAAACCTACAGCAGCTGTGAGGTGATTGGGGTTCTTGGAGATGAGTTATACCACAAAAACCTGGTCATTACACTTCCTTTTAGCTGAACCTGTTGGCCTGCTGATCATGTAGGCAAAATCTGAATAGTTGGAGCTTGAATGATCATCTAGAAAAAGAGTTCCTGCTTAGCAATTTGGCTCTGACAGTGTCTTATCTTGTATAAATGTTCAGAATGGATTCCAAGCATCTGCTTTTTCTAAATCAAATTTTTATGTACTTCATCCTGAAGCATTAGAGTAAGATATGTTTCCTGTAAGGCACAGACAAATTCAATTGATTTGATCATGTAGTGGTAAATAAAAAGGTGGTAAAATCAACCTATCCACTCAGTTATATGAAAAATAGGTAAATTGGGGTTTATGACTGACTGTACCACTGACATTTGTCCAACTTGTAAGAATGTCTTCATTGAATTTCTTATGCAGCCCACACATAGGGAAACAAAGTATAAGGGTTTTCCTCAATAATCCTCATAAATAATAACTGCATTTTCCCTTGTATTTAGGTTACACTATAAGGACAATAAAATGTAAGACAAGCCTTTCTATAATATATAATTTGCTATTGCAATAAAAATAATAAGATGAAACCAAACAGTGACCCTGCTCTCTGGCTTGTCATTCTAAAATTTTGTGGCTATCCCCATTTACACAGTCAAACTGAAATCTTGAATGTACTCAGTTGCTCAAAGCGAGTTGATAGAAAAATGGATGAAGAGCTTGTTTAAATTGCATAACCAGCTTCAAACCTTGGGTCTGTTTTGTGAAGGCAAATAAATGGAACTGATTAAAATGTATATACAACTCTCAGTAAACTGCACCAGTGAAGACAAGAATATAACATGGTAGAGGCTGTTGCCTGATGCAGGAGGACCATTGCACCTCTTGTAAATGTACTTGCAGTTGATTTGCTTTGAAAGCCAGCATGGATGATTCTTTTCCTATGCACACTAGTTGTTCCCAGAGCAAATGGAATTGCTTTTTGCTTGATATTGATTCTTACTGTTCTATTAAAATGGCTCCGTACTTCCACTGTTTTACTGTTAACACTGCTGCAGACTGCAGCTGACCTCTTCCTGCGCGGTGGATTCTGCGCACCAGCCATATGCCAGGAATATAAGGCACTATCACTTTTCTACCAGACAGCTAAAGTTGTTAATTCTCTCTGAACAGATGTGTGGGGTTTTCCAGCAGAAGGTGTGTGTGTAGTGGGAGCAGTCTGAGTTTGCACTGTATACTAGAGCCATCTTACCATTTATCCAATAGTTGTCACATTTGCTTCATTGCAAATTGAAGCTTTGGGGATTAAACGGGGAGGTGTTTCTCAAGGAGGATTTCTGTCTAGACCTTATGCTTAACAGTCTCTTTGGGACACGTTCAGCGTCGTAGGGAAGGAGGTCACTTTCTTGAGTGCAAATGGAACGATGGGTCTAACATCTCCTGCTGGCCATGTGCCATTTCCCTTCTCTCCTGCTTTGGCTGAGAGGAGTTCAATTTCTGACTTCTCTGAGTTCCTCTGATAATATAATCTTGTTTGGGAGAGATAAGTATAGCCATTTCACTATTGAAATTGACTGTGTACGTTTTTTTTTTTTGTCCAAGAGTCAGAAAATTGGACATGATTTCTGCAATGTGCTTTGGGAATGGTAGGTTATTGATTAATCCTCTGTCATACAGATCGTATTTGAAAACAAGACAGGTCTATAATTCTTTTCTTGACTGACATTTCTGAACCAAATAAATGAGTTTTATTTGTGTTTTTGGGATGAACTCTTAAGTAGAAAATGTTCTGTTGTTTTCCCCCCGGCAAAGAACTAGAAATCCACAGCTGTTAGGACAGCAATCAACATGTTTTTGTTCAAGTGATGTATGGCCCAAGCTAAAGAGGTGAATCTGGAGCTTCAAAATTCTAAGGTTTGTGGCTCAGGTCCATTCAGCATAATCAAGAATAAATGATAAAGTCTTCATGCTGATCTGAGCACAGAAGGTATTCTTAGCACTGCATGAAACTGTCCATCTGATGCTATCCAGCAGGGTTGTGCAACGCCAGCAATGGTTGGCACGAAAAACAGAGACCACTTCTGGGCTTCCCTGATGGGCTTGTATGTCAGACAAGGACTGCAACATCCATGTATGCTTCGCATGTGTATGTTTTTCTTTTTCCTAGAAATGGTGAGTGATGGAAGTGGGAGCTATACTGTGCAGATACCTGAGAAAGCTCTAACCATCATAGCTAGCTTTGTAAGTACACCCGTGACACTGCTTTGTCTGGCCTTGAGTTTGCCTTGTCAGCAAATATATTGACTATTTTTCTGCAGCAAAACTCAAAGCTAGACTTTATAGGAGTAGAAAGTGGTTTTAATTTAAAATAAGCTAATTTTACTTGCTCATGTTCTCATATATGCACAATTGTTTTGCGCTATTTAGGAGCTTACAGTGATTAGGAACTTCTACATCTTCATCCTTCCCACCTCTGTGACTCATTAGGATCTACTCCCTGTGCTTCATCTCTGTATCCGTATCTTAAAGCAGGATTCTTCATCGTCCACCATCATCTCTTAATTGCTGTCCCTTATTTTAGGCTGTCCATTGTTTTCCCAACCTGGATCATCTGAGAAGTTGCATGAGGCTGTGCTGTGATCATGATGATCTGCAGATATAGGTGCCAGCACAGCCTTCTGTCATTCCTTCTGGTGCTTCCCCACCCCATCGTTCCCACTCATTCTCCACAGGCCAGTAATACCTCTATTGCAAATCTCTGCACTTCTGTGCCAGTTTTGAGTTTGATTTTTCTGCTTCCATTAAAAAATTTCCCATAATTTCCCATGGCAGTGCAATACTGTTTCGAAATAACAATGAGTTGCTCAACTGTTTCTAGTGCATTTTCCTTGCACTGTGCTAATAATGTAAACTTCTGAATTAATTATGTTATAGGAGAAAGTGCCCTGGTCCTGATAAAAGCAATCTTAAAGGGTCACTCACTCTTCCCAGTAATAGCTTTAGTGCTCATCTGTCTGCAACCTGGCAGGAAGTCTTTTGTATCAAAGCAGATTTGGAGATCCAAATCTGAGGGCTTCTTGTCTGAATGGACATTTGTCACCAAAAATAATAATACTCCTTGACATGTTTGATGGTTGGTCAATAACTAAGCAATAACTGAACTAGTGAAGTTGAAAATTCAGAACTCCAGGAGTGCACTTTTTATGCCTTGGTCATCCCTAGGGCTGACACAAATGCAAAATGAACACCCTTAGTTAAAGCTGAACTCAGAAGGGGACGTCTCCCATGTCTGAGATCAGATGTAAGTAGCAAAATGTTCCCTGTGCCTACTCGGCTGAAGTGGCACCGGATACCCATCTGGAAGGAGCTGAGCGAACAAAGGACCAGCTGCGTCATCTGCCTCGAGCTGGGTTATATATAGGGCTTTTTGGAGCAGGAGGAGGGGAGGTTCATCCATTATTAAAACACAGATAATAGAAACTTTATGCCCCACTGATCTTGCATTAGACAACATGAACTGAAAGATGAGGTCTCTGCTAATTCAGTGCCTGGTACCCCTGAGACCAGCTCCCATGTGAGGGGGAAACAGACAACCCTTGTCTGTCTAACTCTGCCTGGGGTTGATCCCAACCACCTGAGAGGTCACTGCTCCCTCTGTGGCATTGACCTCCTGTGACAGCTTCACTTCGCTGGAAAAATAAAGCTGTCAGTAAGAAGAAGACGGGTATCTACATGAGCCAGGCCGCAGTTACATATGGCAAAGCCAGGCATAATGAAATGGATCTCTAGCCTGGCCAGACCTAATACATAACGTAAAACATCTCCCTGCCTTTTTCCTTCTACAGTATTCTCCTATTAGCAGCAGTATTCTTAAAAACAAGAAAGCAAAGAAAAAAAGTGTGTCCCTCAGGTAAGCTGCTTCCTGTGGAAAGCAGGGCTGGAAAAAGGCTGAAGCATTTGCATTTCTTCATAGAAAAAGTCACTACTGCACCATGGACTACTCCTGACAAAGGAGAACAAGTGTAAAGCTAGGGGATAGTCTTCTGAGGGCTCACCCAAAACACCCTAGTTAGTTAGTCTCTCTCTCTGGTCCCTCCAGAACTTCATACAATACCAGCCTTTCTCCTATAAAAGCTGAGGCTTTAAGAAACTCCACCTTTTGTATAACTACAAACAAGTAAAGGAAAGAAATCTAAACCTGATAGGGCTAGAAATCTATATCTGATATAAGTATTTAATGTAAGAAAATCTGCTAACACCCCCCGCCCTCCAAACTGTGTTCAGTCCCAACAGGTCATAAAATATCTCAAGCCAAACAATATGGCTATTTGGGGCAATTTGTAATTGTAGAGTGTTCTCTATGCAATGAAATTTTATGCAATGAAAGACCAGCATGTTTCCTCCAACTGAACCATTCCATGCTATGCAATGCAGTGCTAGATTTGTTTTGGTATTATGTGATTTTGGCCAAGTCCCAAACCACTGGCAATACAAGTCCTTAGCAGCTGACTCTTTATGGTAGTTCTGGATGCCAAAAAGCTTAAATAATGAAGTCCGTATTTTTACTTCAGCAGGAAAAATAGAACCATCTGAGTAGTATTTAAAACAAAAATAGATTGAGAACTTCATATACTGCAAAATTTTAAATGTGTTTCACTTATTTTGAATATTTTCAGTTAGGCTGTTTTCAATTATTCAAGAAAATATAAGCCTGATGTTCAGACTGAAATATTTTTCACATATTTTTAGTTTCAACATTTTACTGAGGCTAATAGTAAGGCAATTTGAAGAAAGAAACTCCTCGCTTTTATTTCTTATTCAGAAGTGGCACAAGTTGAGCTTTGAGGGGGTTCTCGCAGAAGTGTTGCAATCAGAGACATTAATTGCAACCAGTGTGTATGCCTTTAGAAGAAATTCTTATTTGAAGCACTTCAGAACTTAGGTAGAGATATCTCCCATGCCATTAGACATAGAAAGCCTCCCTTGTTCTCTTGGAGCAATGTAGAAGGGATGCCTGGTAACTCCAAGTGCGCGCTTTTCCCTCTCCAAGAAATGCTAAGCCAGAGTGAGGGCGTCCAGGGATTTTTTTTTTCTGTTTCAGGGGAAGCAGAAATAAACCCTGTTAGCCCACTGGGTCCTTCCTCCCCTTCTTTTAATTTCTCCCAAGAGTGCTGAAGAATATAGCGTTTTGAATACTTGGCCTAATTTTAAGCTTCCTTCCTCTCCCTCCCCCACAAGATTTGCAGTGTATGACCCTTGTTCCCTTCCGGAACAGATTCCTTCCTAGGTACTTTTCACAAACCCTAGTTTATTTGAACACCTTCCATTTATGCATAAAAAGATGTAGAAAAGAGTTGAGATGTGCTCTTCCTTCGTTTTTTTTCCCTCAGTCAGAGGGCTAAATAGGTAAAGATGGGGTTTGCTTCTGGGATGATTTTATTTTTAATATGCTTATTTGTTACAAGCCAATTTTGAAAAGGCAAAGAACTGGAAAGGGGTGAGTCTAATGCTCAGTCAGTTCAGGGTACTTAGTCCCCTGAACTTTAGTTCATCCTCCAATACTAGATGGCCTCCCCAAAATCTGTCTCCTTCACAGAGCAACTGTGGCCTTGTACCTTCGGTGGCAAACAAGGTTATGTGGCTCCCTATGGTATGTGACTGCCTGGGTTGCCTGTCCCCCACGAGCTCTTCCACAGTCCTCAAGATTCAACTACTGGTGATGATAATAGGGGATATGTTTTACTCAACATCTCTAGGGAATGCAGTAATAATATTTTTTTTGTCTTGGTAATTGGTTTTACAGTTTGTAGGTAATTTCCAAAGGGAGAAAAGGTTAGAAATGTAAAAGTATTTAAAAGGAATAAAAGGTTATCACTGACATGTTGAGAATCTACAAAGGAAGGGAAGGAGCATCATGGCAGGCTTTGCCAAGGTTGCCTGTGGCTCAGTGCCAAGCCATAACAGCAATAATAACAACCAAAGTAGCAGCAACTTTATGTTTCCTCCACTTCCATCCTTTAACTCTGTATTTTGCAAATGGATGTGGATAAAATACGGATAAAAACCATACCAAAATATGTCCCACTATCGCCCTCATACTCTAGGCCAAAGCAAACAGCCCTTGTGGAGTCCATACTGTGGGTATTCAACAGTTGTCTGCTACCCACAGCCTCACTCGCCAGATTGCTGTGCAGACACCTGGCAGAGGTGGAATTTACTGCTTCCTTGCAAGGAGCCTGCATTGGATGCTTGTCAGCCATCCTCTGCGCTTGGTGGGCAGCTCAGATGAAGCTGTCTTTTCACATGTTTTTTTCACTAATGCAGGTAAGGGAAAACAAAACAAAACAAATCAAGAAGATTCTTTTTGCCCAGATAGAGCTGATTAACTAATATTAGTACTTGCCAAACAGGTGTATACCTCGGAGATGACAGTGGTGTAGACAGAAGCTGCTAATGTTGCTAGTTTGCCTGTATTTTTAGTATTTTCCACATAATTAATTAAGGATAGCCACTTTTCCATGCACATGAAATTTCCTTTCATAAACTGGTGAATTTTTTCCACAGACTGAAGGCCAATTCTGATCTCACTTACACCTGTATAAACCTGGACTAACTCCGTTGGAGCTTGTCTGTATAATCTAATCTGCCTGCTCTCAAGTGTGCCAGGCACTAGGGACCCTTGCTTATCCTCAGACTTGAACCAGTGTCGATAGGCTTGGTCTTGCTATGTCCAGCCCTTCATATATAATTTATCAGCCAGAATGATGTTAGGTGATTTGCACTCTGAAGTAATCATCACTTGGGCAGCAAGATGATGGATATGTGGAGGGAGAGCACATGGCAAAAAAGATTAATCAAAAACAAGAGTCTATGCCACTGTCGGTCCACAGCTAAAGATCCTCTTGGGTGTGAAAAATGCTAAAATAATGGTGAGGAATTTGTCTCCTGAATTTGTGCTATGACTAGGAAATTCTTCCACACCTAATAGGTCTGAAAAGCTTAGCAGTGTTTTTAGGAAAGCTGGTGGTTGAATTCTGCAACCAGCAGGCTTTCAGGATACCTCAGCCTCAACCACATGCTTGAGCATGCATTGCCTTGTACCCTTTTCCTCTCTGTTTGCCCAGCCATGAACACAACCAGGATCATTCCATCTTGTTCCTCCTTTTCTGTCATTTTTCATGAGTTATCACAATGCTGTCACCTCACAGATCCCCTCTCTCACCTCTCAATTTCCTCACTAACCAAGTGTGTCATTCCTTCTCCATGTCCCACCAAGCCTCTCTGTTTTTGGTTAGGGCAGGCTTCAATGTTGTTGTCGTAGCTACTGGTTTACCCTCCTCTAGCAATAGCTACTTCTCAACCTTTCTTGCAGCCAACCTCCTGCCTCCAAAGATGCTTCATCTTTCACCTTTATATTCCCTTTCTCTGATTATTTTTTCTGCTCTAGCTTCTTCTTGATTCATGTTTCTTCTTGGAAACCTCAAGGCACAAGGAAGTGCCTTGAAGATGCACTTCCAAGAGCAGTCAAGTCTAATCAAGCATGAGTTTTGCTGCTCCAGAGATGACAGGCTGGAACCAGAGCCAGGCAAAAGGGAGGAAGGACTGGGATTAGGATGAGGAATTAGGGAGCCAGCCCCAAAGAAGCAGCCTTGCTACTGCCACTCTCCAAAGCAGGATGGAGAAAGAGGTGGCTGCTGCCAAGTGAGGCCACTTCCAGGCCTCTGTCTGCAGGGCCCATGGGCCACCTCCTGCACCACAACCCCACTCATGGCCAGCCTGACTGGGCTCTGATGCTCCTTGATGCAACCAAGTTTTTCCTGATGTCTCCTCAGCCAGCCTGGACAGCCTGGACTCATTCCACTGCCTGTTTTCTCTGTGACTGGAAGTGGCTGTGGGATTAGGCAGGAGCAGAGTGGAACTGCTCAAAGCAGTTACAAGAAAAACCTGAAGGCAATAAATAGCACAGCAGTGTGCTACGCTTGGCCCCAGCCAGTGAGGCTGAGCATGGGAAAACCAGAGGCGATGGAGAGGTGCCCATCCCATTCCTGTGGACCTGTGGGTTAACTCACCCGCAGACCTAGCAGCTGCCTCCTCTGCTCCGCAGGGGCAGTGGCAGGCTCCCCGCTTCGCTCCGGGCATCGCTGTCCCGTCGGTGGCTCTCATGCAGCCGCAGCGCTCTGGCGCGCTTGGCCCGCGTTCAGAGGCTGTCTCCACAGCACCAAGTGCAATAAACTCAAGTCCATTACCTGCACTGTGCCACTCTTTGCAGCTCTGCTGGAGCCAATAGGCTTTAGCATGCGCCAGAAGTGACTGCGCCTCAAATTTGTTTTAAATTAAAACTTCAGTTTTGCAGGAACTCTTTATTGCCCCAGGCAAGAAGAGGGGTGGAATGACTCTGGGCCCAGTTGGGCAAAGCCCACCCTATCCCCACTGTACAATTCTTTTGCAGCACTTCCTGTTCAGCTATTTAATTTGGTTGCCATTGGCCTACTTAAAACCTGGGTTTTAATCTACTGTAAATTCGTGTAGCTCTACTGAAATGTGGTTTCCAACCTGTGGTCTGTAGATCCCTAGGGGCTCTGTGGACTATTTTGAAGGAGTCTGCAAAAGGTAACTAAGAAAAGCAAACCTACCGTCAATAGGCTTAAATTACCAATATATGGGCTTGTACCTCCAGTGGAACTGTTTAGGGGTGCCAAAAAATGAAAATGTCTGAAAACCACAAAATGAGTGCTGTTTTATATTAGCTGAAAATCTGTCCTTGCCTATTCATTGAGTAAAAATTTAGTTTTGAAGAGCTGATTAGGGAATAGTAAGCAAATACTACTGCTTAGTCTCAGAGTTCTGTGTGTATTTTTTGATGGATTTTGAAAGCAGTCTAAAATGCTGTCACATACACTGTTTACCCATATGTAAGCTGACCTGGCTGAATAGTAGAAAAGAGCAAAATGCAACTGGAGTCATTTTAGCACAATGATTTTGAAAACAGGTATTCTGAATATCACTTCAGCAGGCCCATATCCATCTCTCTCGAATTAGAAACGACTATTTAAGGTATTGTTTTAATATGGTTTTCTGTAACATAACCTCAGCTACAAAAAATGCAAATAATCTCTTACTAACTTCAAGGCATTGAAAGACCTTTCATTCGGTTCCAACAGTGTCACATTAATTTCTCTTATCTTGAGCTCCAAAATTTTGTATAACTATAAGCAAATATGTTCTATGGAGCATTTTATATATTCTTCTCTCAGAGGTGGCTGGAAGATGTATATATTGTTTCACTAAAGGTTTCAAGATTTCAAGTTTTTCACATAAGCAACAAAACCTAAAAGTATATCCTCTAAACTAACTTCCAAGAAAATTCAAGGTGTCTGAAGACAACAGTTTCAGCTAACATGTTCAAATGGAAAAGCTATTTTACTCAAAGATGTCTAAGTAACTTCCTTGGAGACTCTCACATATTTTCCTGTGTTCCTTCGTAATTGTAATTTCAAAAAAAAAACCATGACTTTTGTAAATTATTTTGATTTTTTTTCAGAACTACACATTCCAGTGGAATAGGTCTCCATGCAATTTTGGTTCTTTATAATGCTCTGACTATATTTCAGGCAATTATGAAAAAATTGAGCTAGATTCACATTTCTGCAGAGGTTGGAACTGTTCAGATCTGGAGTCCAATTTCTGTTTGTGATCAACTCAGCTTATTTTCATGATATTCTCCAGGTTGCAGAGAAAAAAAAAAAGTATTTCTTGCAGCAAAAGTTCGTTGGCCAGATTCTGCTCACTGAATTCAAGTGAGCAGTTCTCTTTCTTTATTGCACTTAACAACACCTATAGGGTAAAGTAAGCAGGATTCAGACTTGTGTGAGGAAATGATGCTGCTTCCAGAAAATTGTATTCCCCCCGCCTCCCTAGTTAGCATTGCTCTGCAATGCTGTTTTGGAATTTCACCTAATCTTTGCTATTCCTAGGACTTCAGGGAGAATTGTGATCTCCTTGGTTATTAGCAAGTAAATATACCTTTGAGAAAGCAACTGGAATATTACACAAGTAACAAAAATGAGGTGTCCCAAAAGATAAGTAGAAATAGAGCAAGGCTCCTACAAAAAGAAGTCCATTTTGTAGCAGTGCTTCTATGTATGTTCCATCTTTAACCTTTCCCCTCTTTGAATATTTGCCACGTGCAAACACCATGTGTTTCATATAGATCTAAACCACGCCATATTTTTATATAGATTACCTCTACATAGCGAATACAGTCTATGATAAAAAGCAGAGGGTTTTGTTAGTTCATATCAGCATATGACCTCAGCAGTATGTAAAACATATGCTACTTACCATAGCATTTGCATGTGCTTTCATATGTTTTTGTTCCACTTGGGTTATCTCAGAGCCTTTGGGTCTACCCCAGTTGCAAATGTTTGACTTGGATGAAGGCAAAAGCACCATATGTAAATATAATTATGGAGGAAAGGCAGATTTGTTCTTTAAAAATATAGATTTTCCCCCTTATTTGTTAATTATGTGCCTGTATGTGTGTCTTCCTCCTTATTTGTTAATTATGTGCCTGTATGTGTGTTTATATGTATATGTTTCTGTCATACCTTTCTCTGGATTCACTTTCATGACAGTCTTAAAGCTGCATCTTGTGTCACCGTGTCAATCAGTTCAAAGTCGAAGATCTAATCTTCTGTTACCTGAAATGCAGGTGAGAAGCCCTGCTTTCCACTGCACCTATTTTGACTTCTACTGTCATATGTGTACCTGCAAGCTAATTTCCCCATTATGAACTGGACCATCCATGCCACACGTGAATATAGACTTTTTAAGGCTACAATGAGGAAAACCCATGGTATTTTCTCTTCATGGAGCAGAAACATTGACAGTTCATAAGTTATTCATGCTCATTGCCCTCAGGGATCCATTTATATAAGCTAGAGAGATATATTGGGTGCCTGCCTATCTCTTATGCCTGCCTATCATATGGTCCCCATAACTATAATTGTATCCCAGCATCATCATATATTTCTGTTTCTACCCCCAGTTTTCTCAGGGCAAATAAGACCCTAGGGGACATGACCTGATTGCCCCATGCCTAAAGAAGTTTAGGTTGGCTCTCTGAAGTCCTAGACTAGTGCTGCGGGCGGCTGGACCTTTGCTACCCTTCATGCCATGGTGTGTATAATATCTTTGTCAAACACACAACCAAGAGAAATCAGCTTGACTGCCATAGCTCCAACCCCTGTCATTAGGCCCTATCTCTTTCCTTGAGGGATGGTGCAGTGTTCGGTAGGTCCACTTCAGCATTTTTCTCCCCTTCAGCTGCTACCAAAATTTGCACACTGATACTGAGCAAGGGATGGGTGACAGTTTTAACATCTCCATCACTGGACAGGGTATCAATCAGGTTCATCTTGCTTGGTTTGCATTTTTTAACAACCTGCATACATTATGCAAAACCAACATATGCTCGGGAGCCTTCTTACTTAATCTGTGGTATGTGTTACGTGCATCAAACCCCGCGCTTGGTTTACCATCAAATTTGCCTGCTTGTCTAACTCAGCTGTGGATGTCCAGCTTTCAATTTAAACAGAGCAGAGATGCACTAGTTATCTTGGAGTATAGCTCGTCTGCTCCCATGGAGAACACAGCCTCGAAGGCTGGTGATGCACTGTTGAATTAATCAGAAGGAGGAAGTGTTCTTGGAAGACGCAGCACTTCCCCTAATGCAGGATAAGACATGGCCAGATGCCAAGGGTGGGGAGCAGGGGCATGATTAAAGATCTAGATAAAGGAGGAAGTGCTTTTCCCTGTGAAGATGAAGCATTTTCCTAAAATTTTATTTCTTACACTGCTTGGAAATCACCCATTCCATCCTTTTTTGTTTTATCTTCTGCTTCAGTTGCAGATTTTCCCTCTTGCTCAGCAGTCCATACAATAGAAATACAATTTCCTTCCTCTTTGAAGATTGCAGATGCTAGATTCAAACAAGGGCACATGAAGGAAGAGTATCCTTTTTTGGCTACAATTTGTTCCCAAGTATGGATGACAGGGAAGAACAGCATGAACCTTTCCTACTTTATTTTCAGTATTACACCACTGGTGTCATCAGAATTTGTTCCATGCTCAAATTCAGTCTCATCACAATATTTGCTGAAGATCAATAATTCACAGACGTGCATATGTGTGTGTACACACGCACAGAGTGATTTATGGAGACAGTAGTGTTTAATGAATCCCATCACTACCAGGTGTTCAAGTATAATAGGGTTTCAGCCCGCCTCATATTTATACAACAGTAGGACAAGAGTTCTCCGAGCCCACAGTGTAAATCCATTTGACTTTGTAACTATATGAGTGTAGATCTAATGACGATGCCTTTTCCCACCCTCCCTCCTCCCTATTGCCTGCCCGGATACATTTCCTTTCATTTTCATGCAGAGTATGTCACTGTTTCATAACTCAGTAAATCAGTTCGTTCTTTTGATTCCTCCCACCAGCACAGCTGTACATCAGAGCACAGTCCCATGTACCCTGGAGTGGGATGCCTGCCGTGGCAAATGAACAAGGAAGCCACCGGCTTTCTTCGCTTCTGTTTACTTAGCCTCCACACAGAAACACATAGAGATTTTTTTTTAAGACCCAGACATCCGCCGGAGCTAGCATTGTTTTCATTGATTGCTGCCACTGGAGCTCTGGAGACAGCAGTACTGATCCATATGGAAACAAGGTTTCCATAAATCTGTCAGACTTGAATTCTCTTGCAGAGCCTCATCCGGTCGCTTACTCCTATTTTCTTTTCCTCGCTTTCAGTTCCTGGTTGAGTTCAAACAAGACAGTTATTTAGCAGTGCCCTTGAAACAAAGGTCTAATTTAATTGTGCCTCTGAAATCCTGAGAACATAAGGTCTCCTCACACACTCAGGAAACGTATATTCACAGGTGCATGTGCACAGGCTGTCCCACGTCCTCTGGCACACACCACACTGTGGTAGAGCTCCCTGGCACACCTCTTGCTAGCATGCGGGGGCTGAGTGCTTTCCAAAGCCAGGGATTAGGCTCTTTCTTCTGTTAAGGAGTGGCATTTGATGCCTTCTGTCCTGCCTGCTGCTTTTGTGCTCCATTGGCACTGTGTCAGAAATGACATTATCATGGGATTGAGCAGCTCGGGGGATTAGAGAATGGGCCGAGGAGTCTTTCACCTCTGGGTTAGGAGTTCATCTCTGACCTGGGCTAATACTGGCCAAATGTCATTAGCATCTCAAATGAGCCAGGGATCTTCTTTCTCATCCCTTGCAAATGTGTATGCCTTTCCTCACCAACACAAAAGTTTGCTTCAAGGGTGCTGTGAAGACACCCACAGCTAGAAAATGTCCTTTTGAAGACACCATCAGGACGGACTGCCCAGTGTTGTGTGCCTAATGTGCAGACACCCTCAGCTGTTGTCCTCGCTTTGCCTATGACCAGCACCAAAGCTTCTTACCTTAAGCGTAACCTTCAAGGGTGAAAGGGAAGCCTGGTAGTGCCATTACTGAGAGACCATTCAGAAGCAGAGGTATTTGCAAGTTAAAATGTCTGTGCCAGATAAAACAAATCCCTTTGTTTCTGAGGAAGGATATCATTGTGAACAAGAAGTAAATGGGACATTAATTTGTTTTCACCTTGGGGATCAGAAGAGGGCCTGGCAATATGAATCCAAAAGGTTCTTTTTCTTCAGCTGGAGCAAACTGTGTGTAAGAGAATTTGCTTTCCATATGAGACAAGATGCCACGTAGATACCACATGCCTGACCTGCTCTAAACCATCTGTCGTCAGCTCTAGGCAGCTTCCATTTATCTTGGTGGAACAGCTCCTATGGTTGGTTTAGTGGCCTATATGTTTATGTTCATAAGCCTAACAGTGCTGCAGCTGTCTTAACGAGATTATTAGCATTGCTTATGGTACTTTGCTCTGATAAGCAGTCTAAAAATGAGTGACTTTTCAAACCCTCTCCTATAAGAGTATGGCATTGACATGGAAGTACAAAACCAGAGACTTGCAAAGATACAGCCAGTGACTGTCCTTCACTCCTACCCTTATCGCTGCGTTTTTTCTCTCTAGAACACAAAGCAGCCTTAGAATTTTCCATCTGTAGTGGTTTTATTATATGACTGCATTATATATAAGCCATGTTATTGATTTCATTCCTACAAAATGTTTACATTTTGGGTTCCCTTCTACTGGAAAAGCCAGTACATCCTGTCAAGGCCCATTTTTCTGCTTTCCCTTCTCTCTCAGACACTAAACATTAAAGCTAGAGCTCTGCTTCCATCATGGCCCACGTCTGTGGAGGCTGCTGTATACGTGTGTGGGGACCTACCAAATATAGTCTATGATGAAACCTCTTGTCACTCTATGAATCATCTGGTAGGAGAGCAGAGTACTTAAGAAAACACTCATAAGCAAGTACGTTGTTAATTCCTGGCACACACCAACAAAAGGGGTGTCAGAAACCCAAAGACCTTCTTCAGGCTGTGTGACACATGACCATACATGATATTGCTACCCAGCCAACACTGTGGTGATCTGTCTTCCTCATGCCTCTTTCCAGAAAGCCCTCCCCATGTGCAGTATTTATCTGCCTCCTTAGTTGCCATGCTACTGTTCTTTCCTTTATACTCCCTGGCAAAGAGTCAGTTCTCCTGTGATTTCCTCAGGAAATGGAACAAACTTGAGTAAGTTCTCGAGTCCTCTGCCCACTCCCCTTCTCCTTCTGTCTATTACATTATAAGTGATTTGTACAGAGGCTTACCTTTGGCTGGTATCTTGTACCTTGCCAGCTTCGTTGTCGTCAGTAAATGCACACTTTACCCAGGCTTTTTGCTTTCTTCTTTTCCCTTTAAAAATGAAAAATCCCTTGAAGCTCTAAAATAAAACTACAAATCCACAAAGGTTTAACTGTGGTGCCTTAAACAGGCGCTTTATCCACTGTGCTGTTTGCACTGTGGGTACTAGCATTTGTGACTACCTAACAGCGATGCTCTGTCCACTGGAGAAAGCCTAATTGCTCTCCATGACAGGAAATAAATCCACAGAGATTTTCAAGTTCAAATTTGAACTTCCAACTATCTGTGTTGTACAATCCATGACACTATCAGCATAACACAGATGGGTATGCTCATCCTTTTTTACTGCAGCATGTTATTGTTTCCTAGACAAATGAGACATTGCCACTTTTTATTAATATTCATTTATTTGGTCTCTCTAATTTGGACACCTACTGAAAGAACACTTGTGTGCTCAAAACAGAACGCAGGTATTCCACACTACAGCATAACTGCATGAAATTGCTAAGACCAGAGGAAAGGCTGGCTTATTCACCAGGACATTCATCTTGTACTTGGAAGATGTGCTCCACTGCAGATTTCCTATAAGAATACAAAAAAATCTTATTCATGACATGCGTTGAGCACCTCAACAATAAATAAGTAAAGTTCCTAAGAAAGCTGGAATATCTGGACTTAAGTGTCTCTTTGCTGAAGTTCCCGTATGAAAAACAGAATAGCGCTCCCTCAAGAGAGAGGTGTCATTAACACAAATGCACTGTAAAATACTGGGATATTAAGCAATGGCAATTCCCACATAAGCACTGCAGTCAGGTGAGCAAGGGATTTCTTTCCACTGAGGACGTCGTCTCGTCACTCGCGCACAGCTCCTGGTGGCCCAGGCCCCAGGGAGGATGGATCTTGCAGGAGAAGCTGCAGTGTTCAGAGAAACAAGGCAGAGCATAGCAGGGAAGGACAGCTTGCATTATCCAGCCTGAATTTGTTTTCTGATCAACCATCAGGGCTTTACGGTAAAAAACGGTTGTTGCATCAAAGCAATGCTTTCCTTCTTTAAAGACTCTCCAAATGCTACTAATTTAGGGGCATTTTGGAAGAGCAGTTGGCGAAACTATATTTAGATAGTGCAGGTCCATACTGAAGCTGATCTGATCTGAGGAAGTATCTAACTGTTAGGCTGACTCATGCCGCTCTGAGGCACTGGATGGTCCTTGCAGCAGGGGCCTGACAATCTGGACATCTGGGTTCTGTCCTTCGCCTGCAGCAGAACTGAGATGACTCTGAGAATGTCTCTTAATATTTCTTCCTCCGCATTAGCAACTCTACATCTTCTCCAGAGATGGTGGGAGGGTGATGGTAACCCCAGGCGTGGGTCTGCACAGATTTGTGCAGAGCTCACCCAGGATTCAGCCTGCTGTAAATTTTTGCCTCTAGAAATTTAGTTTCAGTGTAGAGTGGATGGACGTAGCCCACAGGCACTGCCATCATTTCGGAGCATGGACTTGCGTGGGCTTGCCTACTGAAGCAAGGGATCATCTCCAGTTTGCTGAGGTGCATGGAGTATTAAAGGGCTGACATGCAGAGAGCTTGCCCTGCTAATGGATCAGGATTTTTATAGACAGAAGGGATATGCTGTAGTCAGAGTGGTAAATCTGTAATGACAGACGTTCGTTCTATATTTGTGAATGACCTGATTTGGCATGCATGCAGTTCATTCTACTGACAATAATGGAAACATGGTGTGAGACAGACAGAGAAATAAAGCTGTGGTTAAAGCAAAGCTATAAATTTATAAGTGTTTAGTTTAAAGTATTTTCCCAATCTTAATTTCTCGCCTTGTTAAAAAAAAAAAAAAAGCCTCCATTAAATAGTCTTTGAAAAGCCTTCTGCTTTCCTCCTCCCTTTTCCTCCTCCCTCACCTCCCTTCTAAGCTCCAGAGATGAGTTTAAGACATCTGTCAAAGCTGTGGTAACGGATTTCTCCTGATTTGCGAGGACCTTGGAATCCGTCAGAGCATCCCCTGGCTGCAGCTCCCTGGGAGCTGTGCCCTGTCTGTCCCCAGGAGGTGGGCAGCAGGCATCGCCCTGAGCCGCAGCACGTTGTCCTCGTATTGATTCACAGATGAACTAGAGAGAGGCCAGAGGGTTTTCTGACAAAAAGAGAGAGTTTGGAGAGGAAACACTGGAAACTTAGGACACATTAAGAGAGGCTATAATGCCCTCAGAGAAGAGCCCTCCTTGTTTTCTGCTCTGTGTTTTTCCCCCTCTCTCCTTCCCTCCTTCAGGAAAAATTCCTAAACTGCTTTGGCTTGGTACCAACTATTTCTTTGGCTTTCCAGCCAGAAAAACTCACTGGAGATGCAGAAATTGCCATACACAGTGCTTTGCAGAACTGCATGCATGCAGTCCAGCCTTGAAATATGTGAAACCCAGCGCATAGCTTTCAATTCTGCACTGTCAGAGGGCTTCATCGCTTAAAAGCCTTCCAGACCCTTTCCTCCTCTGTTACCTCCCAAAATAAAACAAATCCTACACATTTGCTCCCAACTTTCGGCATGTGCGACTGTAATTGTGCCTTGGATGCTGGCGGAGAGCCTGGTCCGTCAGCCTCACCCGGGATGGGGAAGGAGCAGGGGAAAGATGCCTGGCGGATCTGCTTGGCCAGGAGGGGATGTGGGGGCTGCGGGGCCGGAGGTCGTCGCTGCCGGCGAGTGGGAGGGCAGGATGCTCCTCACCCACCCTGGGACAAGAGGGAGCAGAGAGGGAGAGCACGTGGGAATCTGCCTTCCCGACCGCTTCCTTCTGGGGGAACTGCGTGGGGCCAGCGGGTCTAACCAGAAGCAATTAGGTAAATTAAGGGGCCAGCCAGAAGTGAACTAATTACACTGGCGCATTGTATTCTAGCAGCTTATAGTGCTTTTACCCATGTTAGTACAGATGGGTCCTCCCGCAGTAAGGGAAGACGCTCTGCTTCAGTTGTGCTGAAGTCTAGGGCTGTCTTTGCAAGCAAGACAAACCTACTCAGGACCTGTCCTTTTCTACATGCTGCCTAGCACAGCTATTTACATTAGCTAAAACAAATAGCAGCGTGGGCTCTAGGAATCTCCAGGCGGCACAACTCTTTGAAGTGGTACAGTGTCTAGCAGAACAATTATCTATGTACCCCACTTACGACCTCTAGGAACCAAAGTGAAAAATACCTGTCATTCTGCAAGAACTTACCCCTTAGAAAGTCAAGCCATAGGAACTTAATTGCTTCAAATAATTTAAACTTGAAGTAAGCAAAATTCTGGAAAAATCTATCAGCAACAGCAGGCATATACTCATGGGGTAGCATCTTCCTCTAGTCCTCAAGATGCTCAGTTTCAGTGGATAAACCTTATGGGAGCCTTATGCTGTGATCAGCAGAGAAATAATTAGCAACCCTTATCATTAAGCTTTAGTACCTGCACCACATGAGTCCTGAAGATCCATGTCACTGAGCTGCGGCTTCCCTGAGCTGCCTCCTTTATTGGCTTGCCTGGTGGGCACATATTCCCTCTCAGATTTTCCTCAAAAACTAGGTGGAAGAATGTGCATATAGTCTAACACTGCAGTTAACAGGGACATGTTAAGGTTGTTGCAGTCACTAAAAGAACAATAGCGGGAGAGGTGCTGGGATCATGCTCAAGCCTCCAAAGTCGGACTCTCTGTCAAAGCATTCAGCTAAACACAACTTTTTCATGCCCTCAATAACAGGACGAGGGCTTAACTCCGCCGCACAGTGATATCATTGATATATATGTCTGTCATCATCCCCAGTTTAATTCCCCCTTATTTCACTTCGCACTAGCCCCTGTGTGTAGACAAAGACACTGTTATGTCAGTCTTGGAAAAAATAAAAGTGATCCCTGGCTGCATAAGGGACTATCTTCTTGCCTGCACAAGGACGGGCGAGCAGGGGAAGAGGTGGCTCAGAGACTGTGCGGGCTCCATCCTTGGAGGTTTTCACAACCCAACTGGATAAAATCTGGAGCTATCTGGTCTGATCCCATAACCATCCCTGCTTTGAGCAGATTAGACTAGATACCTGCTGAAGTACCTTCTACCCTCAATTATCCTATGATCTTTTTCTTTTTTTTTTCACGATAAAAACAACTATATTCTATCTACCTATAGTCAAATACCTGCCTGTCAAATAACTTACTGATGCCTTTTCTTCCCTACAGGTCTTTCTGAAGGAAATGTTGTGTGCATGAAGGTAGGTAGTCTTGTTTTCTTCTCAGCTGCATCTTAGTGACCAGGGCAGATCAACATTAATTGTGAATCTTTGTTAGGAATAATATTTGTTAGTGTTTTTTGGCACTTTCTCCTTAAGCTCAGTAGGTTATTACTCACTATTCAGTCGTGCCCCCTGAGTGATGAAGTACAGCAAAGGATTTTGTGTGTGTGTGAGAGCAGCCTTTTCCTTTTACCTGATGAGGTTATTTTCTTTCCCCACACACACACACCTCCTCCAGTCTTCACCCTCCCTCCTCCTCGCTTTCTCCTCTCCCCCAAAGGCCCTCGGTGATGCTTTGAGAGCTGTTGGCAGGCTGTTCCCTGTTTCAAATCAAGGACTTTAATCACAGCACGATGCCATCATGTGAGCAAATATGATATTGATGGTGTTTGCTAGTATATTGTTTTTTAAATGAAAATGTTAAAAATAAATCACTCAGCGCATTTTTGCATATTCATGATCCATAGTCTGAATATGTGCTAACACTTTTTGCATTTGGAATGCTTAACTGATAAAGATTATACTGATAAAGATCTATAATTAACTGATAAACATTAAAACATTAACTGATGAAGATTTATAATGGTCCTGAGGAAAATGATAAGAGTTTTCCTTCTCTCCTGCACTCCTTTAATAAGTGATAAAGGAATAAAAGAGGAATATGGCATTTAGTGCAGTGTAAATGTAACGTGCTTTGTTATGCCCATCTCTGAAATAAGGGAATGAAACTCCACCAAACAATCTCTCTTTTTTTTCTCTCTCTCTTTCTCTTCTTTTTTTTTTTTTTTTTTTTTTAGAGAGAGAGAGAAAGAAAGAAGTTAATTTCAGCTTAATTGTAATATTTTGGTTTCTGGGAAACCATCTGGGGACAAACATTGCCATAATCATGGATCAAAGCAGAAAGCTAGCCTTTCCTTCTGTACTCTTCATCTAGAACTTCCTAGAAACAACACCTTGCGTAACAAAAGATCGGAGATTAAAGGCTGGGTGTATGCCTTCATGAAACTAAAATTTTGCTCACATATGAGGAAATCCTTCAAAGCTCCTTTAAATACTGTGTGTGACATGAACAACAGTAATTCTGTAGACAGAGCAGAATAATTAAATGGATTTTTCCTATCAAATCAAGAGTAGAATTAGAGCCAAATGCACACACCAGAGGAAATTCAGTTGAAACATCTCCAATGACACTGAGTTTGCATTTGATCTGTCGCATCCTCGATCCTGGTCACTAGACTTTGCTGCCTCTCTGTTAAGGAGGCTTCATCCTTCAACACTGGACCTAGTTTGTTCATTTCTGTTTCATGTTTCATAAAGAAAATGATGCTTGTGCTTCAGAGTTCTGATACAAGAGCTTTGAACCAACTGCACTGCCAGTGGAAGGTCAACACAATCATCCGGAACTCAGATATTTTTTGGGAAGAGATGTTCCCCACACAGAATCTGTATCTCATAACGAAATGGGACTGTATTGTTAGAGAAAAACCAATATGGTTTTAACATCCCGCAACATGCTGCTGCCAATTTTTTTTTTTCACCCAGGAGGTGAGAACAGGCATCAACCATGTCCAGCTCTTCACGTGCTGACAGCCGTCATCGTACTCATCTCTTCCACAACACAGCCCTGCCAAGGAATTGTGTTGAAGGGCAGCGACATCCAGGCAAACTCGGCAGACGTTCCCCCATCCGCCTCTGTCCTGGCTCCCGGTGTGCCAGCAGGGTCCCGGGTGCTTGCACGCTTCAGGGGTCGGTGCGCTGACGCTGGACGTTTCATTTGGCAATCCTTTCCCGGGAAGTCGCGCTGCCTGCCTGCCTCGCAGCAGGACCACATGACGCCTGGTGGGTCTATTTTTGCAATGTGAAGTGATACACGGTCCGCTGGTCTCTCTGAATGCAAATTCCCCGGAAAGGAGGCCTAAGAAAAGGGTCATTCCTACACAAGCAGAATAAATATAGGTGCAATAAAATCAAATGATTGTATCAAGACTGGTCGAAGCTGTGAAAATAAAATGTGGATTTTTTTTAGCCCAGAATTTTGGCTACTGCTGACAACCAGAACTGAAACTCATTTTAGTTTCTCTTTTCTTTTTCTTAGTAAATACAAAGGCTCTTTTGTCTTGAAAAATGATTATGGGATGACTAATTTCACCGAGAAACATTTCTTTAAATATCCTGGGTAATTTGCTGATAGTTTTTTTTTTTTCAGAAATCATGTCCAAGGCAGGCAGGTACATTATCTTTGATATTCTCTACTTGAGCTTCAAAACTGTGACCTATTTGAGTATGTTCAAGTTTAGCTTTCCGTGGCTCCACAGGCTACAGTAACTTGAGTTGGAGAAATAGCTTTAGGAAATGTTGATTAAAAAAAAAAAAGATCAGTCATACTGCTCTGCTAATTACATTGGCCATATTAATGGCACAGACTGCTCATTTTCAGGCTCTGTTGGAAAGATTACCCAGAGAGGTGTTATTCTCTCAGTACAGTGTCAGATGTCACCCTGTGGGATATTAAAACCAAGTCAAGACTGTTGAAAAATATTTTTTTCTGTACAGTAACGCATACAGCACTAGATCACATTAAAAAGAAATCCCTTTGCTGAAGAAATGTTAATGTGGGCTGCCAAATGGGAGAGATTTTCCATAGTTCACTGTTAATGTAAGATCTCAGCTCTCGTGGAACAGGCTGTCCTCTAATGAACAGCTCTTTAATGAGAGCAGAGAATCAGTGTTTCATATCTATACAAATGACAGCAAAGTTTGGAAAGTGTTGCTTCTGTTTTTCTTTCTTTTCCTTTTTAATATAGGCACTAATTGGCCTTAAATAAAACTAGGTAGAACACAACAGATTTATGATATTTTTGTGAAACAAAACCAGATCTCAGGCGTTCAGAGAAACAGGCTCCCCTTTTATGAGGTAATTATGATTTAGTGTTTACTGTCTCCCTGTTGAGTCTGTGGGTTGCCTTTAAAGTGGCTCTGGGATGAATGTCAAAAAAGGAATTTACAGGCAAACCTTTTCAACATGTAAAATGCAGGAGACATTTATTATTTTTCTAAGTAATATTTCTTCCATGCTTCTACATTGCTTTTTTTCTGAAACACCTATAAATTGTCCCCAGCGGACAGGTTGCTGCATCATCAGAAAATGATTATTTTGGAAGAGTTTGGGAAGGTTTCTCAGAATTTAAATATTTCATGTAATAGCAGCAACAGTACTCTTCCAGGCTTTATTATCATCTTGCACTTAGAAATTAGCTGCAGTTGATTTAAGAGGATCTGAATTAAGAATGGAAAATGAGACCTTCACACAGGCTTGTCGTTAGGTTTGTTGCTCGTCTTGTTTTGAGAGAAGACCTGTTGCGATATGATTTGAGGGGACAAGGACTGACGTGCCATGACATAGCTCACAAGTTCTGCAGCCTCAGCTCAGGGCCTCGCAATTCTGCAGAGCAAAGTGACTGTGTTCAGGGCTTGGGGACAGCAGAAGGAGGGAGAGCAAAGCCCTCGTTCCCTTCATCCAGCACTCCCGTCCCCTGCCGGCACCTCTCCAGTGATGCAGCCGTACAGCAATATCAACAAAACATCCATGAAGTTATTATCCTTAGAAACAAAGATGGGAATACGATGAAGACTGGCAAATGGCAAACCTGTGTCAGCTCTTGGTGCGTGTGTAGTGTGGATGAACCTCGCACAAAATCAATACACTGAAATGCTGAATCATTAAAAATTGGGCAAAACAGGTGGCTTATCCATGAAGATAACTGGGCATATGAGAAAGTCATTGATCCAAAAAATGCTCTGAGTTCAGACAGAGGGCAAAAATCAGAGCTCTGTCCTACTACTTTCTGGTATTGTTTGGCAGAAACCATTGCAAATTTACCCAAAATTGCTCTGCAAGGCAACAACAGTCAGTATGGAAGAAGGAGGACTCTTTCAGAAACCCTTGCCACCTGAAGCTTTAATCTTTTTTCTGAGGAGGAGAGAGCTCCAAGCTTCAAAACACAGCGCAGTTTACATACTGTGGGGCAATGCTGCAGGCAATCATTCACAAAAAAACAAGGGTGGAACCAAAACTGGTCAAGTGTTCCCTGTCTTTCAAGTAAAAGCATATGGATAATTTCCAGCCTTACAAAAGGCTGGTTAGTGAACTGCTTTAGTCATGAAGCAGAAGAGCATTGTTATGTGAATAACCTGGCATTCAAAGCCTGGCAGATGCTGGGTAACACAGCCATCGAGTTCACCCAAGGGATTTGCATCCCAGCATTCAAGTTGTGCTTTTGCCACTAACCACCACCTCAGCTGTGCAACCACTAGCCCAAGGAGTAATTGCTAATTCTCAAATGTTTTATTTACGACAAACATTGATGCAATTGCCTGAAGAGAGGGACAAGCCAGACAAATATTGGTTGAGTGAGTTTTGGAAGAGTTTCAACATCCGACATGTCTTGGAAAACATTCTTGCTGCATGGGACTTGGTAACTAGCAAGACAATTAGTGGCGTTTGGAAAGCAGCGTGGAAGGAGCGCGCTCGCAGCTCCGGAGGGTCTGAGAGAAAAGATGACAACGTAGCTCAAACAGTAAGCCCTTGATGAAAAAGATGGATTTGATGAAACAGAAGAGAAATATTTGTGAACTTAGATAATCACATGATGAATTACAGGAAGGTGAGTCTGTTGAAGAAGCACAAGGCGGAAAGAGGAGAGAAAGCAATGAGAATGTGGAATGTCAAGAACTAACAGTCAAAGGTCTTCCTAAATACTTAGTGAAGACATGTAGTTAATTCATTTGTGTTCAGAATAGATCTGAACATGGATCAAAGCTTGAAAGTAAAGAGAAAGATTATCAAGGCTGCTGTAGTTCATCAAGAAATCTACAAAAAAAAAAGAGAAAAGTTGTTAATTCTTATGTAATTTTTTAAAGAGCCCACAGACCTCTGGTATTGCTTTTCTGTTTCAAGTGGAACTCAACATGTTACACCTTGACCTCCTTTGCCTCCCCTGTTCCTATACCATCTGTGTCTGATGATGGCCCAGATGATCCTTCATTGCCATTCTCCACCACCTCCTATTAGAGTCAATGGTGTGGTTGCCATCTGTCAGCAACTTGCTCATACAGCTATTTTTTTCAGGTACTTTATTAATACCTTATGTTTATTTTTATATAATATCATCATATTACAACTAATATTTAATTTATTTAAATATATTTTTATTTATGTAAGTATTTACAGGGGCAACAGGGAGTTGGGTGGAGGGGGCTGAAACACATCCCCTTTTTTCTGTTGAAACCACAGCCTGCAAATGCTGATTTTCCTACTATGGAATTGTGTGCCAATATCAGAGAGGAATCACTGTGGGCTAATCCCAAGTTTCTGGAAATGTTATCAATATGGGAGAAAAGGGACTTCTATCCTCTCCCTATCACCTTCCCTATTTTGGAATGGAGAGATGAAACTAAAGTACCTGTAGTGAACAGTAGCTGCTTATTTTTAAAAATGTCATCTTTTATTTATTTTCTTAAGATGTATTATGTAGAAGTGGTTGTGGTGTATAAAGTAGTTCTGGAAATGTGTATGTAGCACGTCAGGTTCTTTACTTCTGAACAGACCAAAAGTACCTACTCTCAGAGATTGCTGTTTTGTTCATTGATGCACTTTAGGTGTATTTCTGGTCACTAAAATACAGGGTAAGGCAAAAATTTGAAAGTAGAAGCTATTAGAGGGTTCATTTGTAAACAAAAAGCAAGGCTATACTGTAGAAAACTAATAATGCAGCTATTGTAGACCCTCAGGTTCCTATAGAATTCAGAAAAAGATCAACATGACATTTATAGATACCTCTGTGTGCATTTGTGTACAGCTGATAATGCAGCTACTGTAGCACATTGTTAAGGGGCACCAGTAAATTTAATCTATGATGTGTAAAATTTGAAATGACTTATTATAACATATTTTGAAAAAAAAAAAAGTCAAATTGACTATGCAAACTATTGAAAAAAAAAATCAAAGTGCAGCAGGAAATATCTAATTTATACTGTATTCTTTGTTGATTACACTGAGATACTACATTTCACCTGATATATTTTCCTTCATTTTATTTTCTAAAATGCAGCAACCATTTATCAAAAATATCAAAACTGTAGTAAGAAAAAGGAGTATCTTAGGGGCTGTTTCAATAACGGCCACACATCTAGTTGGAAAATGGGCGTCTCATGAGGCTTGCCAAAGAACTGGCAGCCAAGGGACAGGCTAAGGAGGCAGGAGAAGTACATGGGAGGTCACAGAGCAAAACACAGTGAGTCACAGGAGAGCTCTAGGAACAAGGTGGACCATCCTGAGTTACATAGAAGGGGCTAAGTGAAACTGATGGCGAATCAAAATGGCATGCCCTTGGCCTCCTGTGCAAAGGGCCGTTTCAGCGACAGCAAGCTTAAAATTTCAAAGTATTACTTTAGAAGAACCTCAAAAGTAATTGGAGTATTTGAAGCAGAAAAAGATTAGCTGGCACACTGATTTATTCAAGAACAAAGTTTAATATTATACTACTTAAACAAAAAAGGAAAGACTTTTATTAGAGGCCAAGCTGAAGAACCAATACATACAGTTTTCAGTGCTTACACGGTCAACTAAGTCTGAGTAAATGAAAGCTCGAGAAGCAACGTGGCAGGCTGCCACTTTAACAAGGTCTAGAAAAAGGCAGGATCCTTTTTAGAAACCTTTCCAACTGAGAACAAATATCCGAATGGTTCAAACACAGCACTGCATTAAGACATGTTTCTTAAGACCAGGACAAAAGGGACAAAGTAAGTGTCCCTACATAACTGAATCCAAACAATGTCATTCCTAGCGAACCAAGTGTTATTGGTTTTCCAATAACACTTTAGGAAGACAAGACCTTGAGACTAACTACTTTTGATGGTTCTATTCCCCAAGCAAGCAGGGAATTATGAAAAGAAAAAAAGCAGTGAAGTGAATTTTAGCTTTTCATTCTTTTTATTTATTTATTTATTTATTTGATAAACCAGAATCTGAAAAACAAAACACAGGACAGGAAATCTTGTGTGAAACCCCGACACAGCATTTGGTGCTTGTAAGAAGAGCAAAGGCCAGAGTCTGAGTTTGCATCTCTGGGGAAATTTGAACCTGATGTGTGACATTTTCAGAGAAGTGCCCTGGCCGTCCAACTCTGCGCTGATCTTAAGGGTAAGGAGTTATCCCCTTTGGTGCATGTCCGTCTGCTGCCCCATGCCCATGTGTGTTGCCCAAAGGGCCAGAGGAGCTTTCCCTTCCCTTGCACAGCCTGGCACGGTGGGTCACACCTGTGCCCACGCTGCTCTCGGTTCACACAGCAAGTTCCTGGGAGGAAACAGGCACTTCCTAACAGTCTTCCCGGGAATTGGGATGTGGGAAGCAGCTTGCAGGAGGAGCAAGGTCTTTTGCCCCCATGGGGCTGCTCTGGGAGAGGAGAGCTGCTGAGCAGGTTGGCCGGGGAGGCATGAGAGGAGTTTGTGCAGCCCACAAGCCCCAGCCAGGATTCCCATGTAGTCACAAATTCTGATTTTTATGGGCTTTTGGGAGGAAGATTGAAGAGCATAAAAACATTTGGGAGCATCTCACGAACAAAGACGAGGAAGGATGATTCATCGCCCCATGTACGTGATCTCTGCGCAATGTTTGGAATTAGAGCCTGGTCCAGATTGACAGGTCTGCACCAAAGCAGGAAGTTTTTGTATTCCTAGACGTAAAAATAAGCAGAGCCATATTTCATTATAACCAGGATTTGTGCATCAGTTCAGCCAAAACGAATAGGCAAATAAAGTTCCCTCTGATCCAGTAATAGGAATTCTACTAGAGATGCACTTTATTGCCTTTATTTATGCAATAAATATGTTCTCTTCAAGAACTGTGTCAATTATTCGGAGTAGTCTGCCAGGCAGAACGTAAAAAGGCAACTGTGCCAATTACACTGTGCTACTTTTAAAGATATTTTGCTGCAAAAGTTCTCAAAATGTTTTTTGTGTCTGTCTCCAGGACTATCTAAATTATCTTCAGTTTCTTTTAGTTATTAATTTTCCATCAGGAATAATTAACTTCATAATCTCCCCAAGCCTGTGCGCATTTATGTGTGCATGTCTCTCTTCCTCCCATGCCAACATCCCTGATACATAGATAATTTATGAAAACAGAGTAGACGCTTTTTAATAATTAAGTAATAGATAATAGGAGGGGACTTTTCCAACAATGTGGAGTGGCTTTGAAGCAGAACACAACAACCCTGAAAGCTTAGTGGCTGATAAATTGCATTTAGAAAAAGTAAAACCTGAAGAAAGCTGCTACCCTTACACCATCTCATTAAGTAAATTAAAACACTGAAAGGTTCTTTTTATTTTGCAATGCATGCACTTCACTGCAGGAACATGTGAGCCGCAGTCCTATGGCAAAAAGCCAGCTGCTTGCCCCAAACTAAATCACATAGCATCAACACGGCCTATTCTCTCTAAATTACAGGGCAAACAATAACACAGGTAAAATTAGCCCCAGCTGTAATTATACATTGCCAGTGTGTAGGGGATGTGGAATGATAAACGGCAAATGCAGAATGCGTTGTGTCATATCATGTAATCTCTCCTGCTGCAGAGCTGAAAAACAAAGGGAGAGCTGTGCCTTGTTTGTCTAACATGCTCTATATCACAAATTGGAAATCCTTCCTAATTAAGATATTGTTAAATTTCCTTTGTTAACAAATTTTAACAATGTTAATTAGTGATCATTGATGACATTTTAACAATGTTAATTAGTGATCATTGTTCATCTAACAAACAATTAGGGTGATTTGCACTGCAGTTTGCAGACGCAGAAGTGCATCCCAGAGCCTTCCTGTCTTTTTACCCCCAGGCTTCCTGAGCTAAGGGAGGGCATCTGGGAATGCTAATGCAATATGTAGCCACTCATTTAGCAGAAGCATTGCAGCAAAATCATGTCTGGCTTATGAACGTTTAATAGTTCAAAACAGCTGTAACTTCACAAGGGTGTTCTCATTATTCGAGTGCGCAATGAGGTCACTCGGGCAATTTTGTCTCTAAATATAATACAACATAACACAATACAGTGTGCACATGGTCATACACTTATTCATTTCCCGCTATCTCATACATTTTTATCTAAGAGTGTGGATGCTAGTGGTTCTCAGAGGCCTAAGGTAATGGGGACAGTCATATTTTTGCTATAGTGTTGTCCTGTCTCCAGCAGTATTCTGGCTGAAGGGCTGCTAAAAGGAGTAGCAGCAGCCACACATGTTGTGGCACATCCCTATTGCTGCTGTCATTGTAAAAACTGGGACAAAAAGCATCACAAAAACAACCACTATGATCTTTTACAACACCAGTCTCAGAATTGCAACATCCTATGTGTTTGCAAGCAGAAAAAAAACTTCCCTGAGAAAGAGACATGTTGGAATCGAGACTTAGGAAGGGGCTTGAGAAATCAGCTTGTCAGTTAGACCACAGAAGCGCAGAAATCAGACTGTGTTTCCTGGCTGAAACGAGCAAAGGGCTACGGGCGCTGACAGTTGTCGGGCATGATGCACGCTTCCGCTCCACAGTGGTCAAAGCACCGTCTCAAGAAAGAGCCAAAAGCCTCACCTCCTACCCAACAATTTCAGGGGAAGTTGGAGCAGAACCTATTTATTTATCTGTTCGTTTATGTGTATAAACGCCTGCACTAAGGGAAACAAAGAGGCTGAAGGTTGAGTGGTGCGATGTTGTGGAGGGTCTTTGTACAGCTCTGCTATTGCCGGTGGCAGCAACAGCAGCTGACTGTGTTTGCAGGGTGGTAAAAATATCAATGTACGATGCACATCGTTGTAGCATCCGTGGCCCACCCGAGGAGACACGCGATGTGGAAGGTCCCTAACACCAATTTTGCTGCTGTGAGCCGTTACCGTGCTTGCCATGGAGGTTAGGAAGCAGATGAAACGGTCATTCTCTGTAAGCCTTACCTAGACACACAAGAGCAACCCCACTGCATTACAGTTTCTGCTCTACTTCTATATTTGCCCATGGCGTAAATATCCACGTATTCTTCTTTTGTTCATGCACATGTTTTTCCCAATACTATTGTTTATGAAATCAACGCTGAAATGTTTGCACGTTGCTGTATGTGGAAGTGTTTCTGCAGCAAATGGCAGATGAAATGTGAATGCCAATATCTAACCAGCAACTTTCAAATGCTAACTGTGGATTTGGAAAATCATTGCTTATGCAAGTCTGACATAACATATGTTTTCTGTGTTTCCCAGGTTAGTGGATAGCATTGATATGATTAGATTATAAGGGTGAGCCATTAATCCCTCCTTTTCCTGATTATTATTGACAAAATTGGAGTGTAAACTAACACTAACCTGCTTAGCTCCAGCTAAAATCTCATGAATATAAATGTATCAGTCCATCCATCAAATTTACATTTCAAAATGCCCTTCATTCAAGGACTTCAGGATGCAAGAGACAATCAATATAAAAATAAAATAGTCTTACCTCGATAAGAAAAATTCTTCTTAGAAATTTCATGATTTTTTGGGTGACGCTTTTCACACTGGAGATCAGTGGGATATGCCTGAGCTGTGTCTTTTAGCTAGCCACTTGGTCTGGTTAATTTTTTGCAAATCTAAATGCTCCTCATTCCCTGGGAATGGCTGTAGGTCTGTCTTGAGTGAAGACTTCCAATGTCTTGATACGTGCTATAGGGCCCATTGATGGACCTACTTGTTAGAGCAGTAGTATCCAACTTTAAACACCCACATTTTATGAGATGGGAGAGGGTTTTGACAAACAGTTACTTATATTTCTGGGTGCCTTTTTGCCAAAGGGCAAGGAAAGTCTATGATAGTTTGCAGTGTGGATTATGGTTGTCAGACACAGACGTGGAAGGCAAAACATATTTTGACTTCTCTGGTGACAGATGGAAATGGTAAGCTGATTTTTACCTTTAAACATTACCATTCTGTCTCTGTGAAATTAGATGAATTTGTTCTGTTGCTATGACTTTGTTGTGTTCTAGATTCCAAGCAGCTGTGATTTCTTTATCCAAAATAGAGGTAGTTATCCCAAAGGGAAAGTTAAAGTGTTTTGTTAAGATAATGGTAGCACTATGTTAACTATAGAGGAGTGTGCTGCAATTAGAGATCCATTTACACTTGGTAATTTTCTATTAGCACCTGTAAGCAACAGTAAGAACTTGAATTTCCAGCACCCTGTAATATTTACAAATTCTTTGAGTCTTCACACTCCACTACTAAAAACAATTGTTTCTGGCATCATTATGAAACTGTGCAGCACTGTTTTTTCTGAGTAGGATATTCCCAAGAGTCACAGCAGAAACATGGGGCATCTCAGCAGCAGAGAAAGGGTAAATAATTCCCTTTGCATTCAGACGAATTGACTTTCTATCTACTGGTCAGAAGTCATCAGTGAGCATTACCTACACTGCGCCTCTATGACCACTGTCGTGTGTTGTAAATACTGTTAAACAAGGCTTCATTTATGATCCGTAAAGGTAGCCATAAAAGTAGCCATAAAAGGTAGTTAGGAAAGGACGAGAAAATGTTTCTCAATACTCAATCTGCTCTTTTTCTACCTCAAATATTTCACATTCACCACCTCCTGAAAATCTGTTGGACTTTCTTGAAACTACTGTGAGGTTCAGAGATTCTCAGATCTGGAGGATTTGAACAGGAAAATGAGGGAACAACCCTCTTCGCCTAGTGGTCTGCCCTGCTTAACTACTTTCATAAAAGAATGGCAGCTGTGCAGATAGGCAGTTTTCTAGGTTACACTCAGGGCCGAACGCATAGCTGTGAATGGACTCACTAAAGATCCTTGGGCTTCATCTTTAAATTTTGACATTGATCCGTCCCCCACCTTTGTCTTTCAAACTAGTGCACGCTGCAACCTGCTGAGGAGGGACTCCTGCTTTCGGAGAGGCACCCAGAGGCCTTGCAGAGGTTTTGCCAGGTTTCTGTGTGACACAGGATTGAAACATGATCTCCATGCAGCGGGCAACAGGGGAAACTATCATTTCCACTTCTGGCCTCTCCACAACGGCACTTCTTTGGCCACACTTTGCTGCTAGCAGACGTTAATAATTTCACCACCACCACTACCTATTTAAAATGAAAGAACATCTGTTACATGCCTTGAAGAAGTCTGTCACATACCCTGTACTGCAAATTAGGGATTTGCAGAGCATAAATGCTAAAGGGCTGGTGACGTTGGCCAGCCTGCTCTACCTCCAGCTGCAGATAAACTGACAAGCTGGCTGACTGGATTAACAGGATCTTCCCTTGACATATGCAGCTCCACTGTGCATGGCTGTCATGCAATTTCATGCAAATCCTTCATAATGGCCAACTTAACTGAGATATTAGTTGTTTCCATTAAAAAATAACAAGTTATTCAGAGAATGTGATTAAAAGAAGAAGAAAAAGCAAATGTGTTGGCACAAGTAACTTGCACCTTGCAGCATTTTGTGGTAATGCTTATATTCTTGGTCTTTGCCCAGTTGGAGCATAAATATAGAAAATGTAGGGGGAAAAAATGAAGTATTTTGATCCACATCATAAGCATGCTGATATATGATCAAAATTCCAGTGGGTTTGTGCATTTGTTTTTTTTTAAATGAGGATGGATAAACAGTGTAATGTAAGGAATCTAAATCAACTTTCTTTTTCTGCCTGTACCAAGATCTACGACTTCTGAAGTGAATTCCTTAATCACTGGCAAGTGTACCTCATAGCAGAATCAAAAAAGTGTTCTTCTGTGTTTTTATATTTAAAGCTGAGTACATAAACAACCTGTCTGAAATATAAGAAACCAACCTGAAACACACAGTCCTGTTGTCTGCCCTCCCCTGTTCTTTCTTCTCTCTTATCTTTGAAGGCTGCTGCTTAGGAAACACTAGGAGCATTCTTCTTGACTGAAATATTGGTATTGTATATTGCTATGAATTCATGAGAGGATAATGAGCTTCTAATTCCTCCCAGGTGACATCCTTCTGTTCTTCCTCCTTCTACTCTACCTTCCTCATCACCTTTCCCTAGCTTGCATTTCCTCCTTTCCCATACCATTTTTTGTCAACAAAATTTATCTTTTCTGCCCCTGCTGCTGCCTTGTTTATTCCTTATCTATTAGCATCCCATCTTGCAGCCCTTCTTTCATACATGATGCCTCTTCCTTGCCACATCTTCCTCTGTCCTGTTCTCAGGCTTCAGCTCTCTTCTGTCTTTTGCTCTGGTCATTCTTTCATTGTTTAATTCTCCTCTCTACGCTTTCCTTCTGTCATTTCAATGTATAAGATGTAGGCGAAGGCCACCTGCATTATTAGGAAGCCATGTACTTTAAGAAGCCTCTAGTTAGCTTTATAGTCTGTGGACTGCTTGCCAGCAGCCCGTAATAGGCTTTACTGTGCCAGAAAATTAAAATATAGCATGGAAATGCTCAGACCATCATATTATTATGCAAAGTGTCATCTAGTGGCTCATCTTATCAAAAAAATTGTCCTGTACCATCATACTTTTCTTCAGTCTTTATAGCCTTGGTCATTGCCTAGTTTTCAGTTAGGAAAGATTTTCTTAAACGAGCAAAATAGTCATAATGAGTGTGCACTCTATACTCCCACTATGCGATCTCTCAGTCTAATTTTCGAATTTGATTGTCTAAATAGCAGCGCTGGATTCTAATTCTCGTTTTCAGGCAGGCATTTAGGTGCCCAAATACCATTTAAATCTCCTAAGTAACAATCCGTGCTCTCAAACACCACAGGTTGATGGGCACCCTTGCCCAGGTCAGCCAGTCCATCTATGTATTTGGTCTTCTAGATTGCTACTGCCTTGCAGTTTGCTGCAAGCAACTTCTCATCGCTTCGCAGGTGCCTGTTGCCACTTGCAGGGTTTTGGATGCCCCCGCGGAGGAGCACGGCTGCCCATCTGGCAGGACCTTGCCTCACCTCCTTGGAGCCTCCAGTAGAGGAAATGCCCAGAGCATCACCCAGCGATGCCGTTTGGCAGCGCGGTCTCCCTTGCGGGAGTCTGAGTAAGTCTGTTAACGTAATTATCATGCATATATACAATATAGGTATTAATATATGTATCCCTCATGTCTCCAGTTTGCAGGCGGTGGTCTGGCAGACCCCAGGTGGAATGGCAAAGCGGTCCGTGCAGGTGGGTGGCTGAGGAGCCATAAAACGTGTCGGGCTCGACAGCAGCAGCGCAGGAAGCTCCTGCCGCCCCACGTACAAGACGCAGGGAAATATGCAGGCGTTGGTGCCTTGCAAGCAATCATATTCTTTGTTTCCCAGTTTAATGGACGCCTCCTCCGAGCACCCAGTGGCTGATTTAAATCACAATAAAGGCGCTGACTCCCCGCTCACAAAAACGAGGAAATAGGCATTTATGGCTTAAATCTGCTCTGACACCTGACCTTAACTGTGACTGCTGCGCCAGCAAATAGAAACGGCAACAAAAAAGAATAAGGCTCAGTTTAAAGCCTGTTCTTGTTAACTTGGGGTGTTAGATATAACTGTGAAATTCCGGCTTTTGTGGGGTTAATTGCATAACTCTTTGCTGTGCTTTAACAAGATGTTTTGTAGCTGAATAGCTGTGATTTCCTTTGTTTCTTTCTGTGGGCCGAAGGTAGTTTAAGAGGGGAAATTAGCCATTTAATTATTATGAGTGCAGGAGAAGTAAAAAGACCATATGGTTTGCTGTTGAAATTAGTCACAAGAAACTTTTTTTTTTTTAATAATATGTGATATTTTTAACAAGTAGATGTGAAGCCACAGCGCCTCCTGCAAGAGCCTTCCACGCTTATCCGTGGTGCCCAGCACCGCAGAGGGGTGTTTTTAGCGCCGGGGGTCACTGCGTGGAGGGAAGGGGTAGGGAAGGGGGGCAGACTGGAAGCAGGAGGGCGGCTGCGGGCAGGGGACGGACACCAGGGATGGGGCAGCATGCGCAGCCCGTCCTTGGAGTGCTTTGGGGGTCTCTGGCCCCCAGGCTAGCATTTGCTGCCCCTTCTTTGTGCATCTGAGCATTTCCTCCCATCCTGGACTTGACTACACAGATCCCATCGCATAGCTCTGGGAAATTGTTCCTCTGGCGATTCTTCCTCTTCTTAGCCAGTTTCTGGTGGCTTTGTGTTTTTTTTCCCTCCGTCTTGTTTCCTCTCTCATCCTTTTGTGTTTCTTCTAAGGGGATTTTCATCAGTCAAAACAGAGTGACACCCAGGCCTCTGGTCACCAGTTTGCTGCCACCTTTCTAAATGTCAGGTTAAAGGGGCACAACTTTCCGGTGTAAAAGCCCATCTCTACCTTGTATAAAAAATTGTGGAGAGCAGAGACAGCATAAAAGTAGTGAAGAGTAAGAGAAATTAATTTCGCTGTGTAACCTTGTAGAAGAAGTCCGTTCTTAAGAACATGTGAATAACAATAACAACATCGGGTTACTTTTGCACTGGCTCCTGGCCAGGCCAATAAAGTACCACCCAGCAAGAAATACTCTGTGTTCACTGCTAACCGGTGAAATACTTTTGAAGTCGGTGGTTTTGCAGAAGGGTAAACCGGGCAGGATTTGAGCGCTTCAGGAAATTTTGAACAAAGTGCTCAATCACTGCCCTGCTCATGCTGCAATGCAGGAACTCAGGTTGGCGTTTGCTGTGTGCAAAAACGTGCGCTCATTTTTAGGTCTCTTTTATCCTGGAGAGCTTAAGCACTGTACTGAGTTGTAGGCAAGCATCCTAAAAAGCACTTCTTTTTCAGATAAGAACTTCAGGGATTTACTGCTGCTCTAATATTTAGTTTGGATCATCTTTGCTCTGTTTATTTTCTCCAGCGTCACATCTCTCCTTTGGTGCCCAAGGATTTCAGATGCTCCTGTAATACAAATAATAATGGTATCTGTTTTTCTATTCCATCAAATTTAGGAATTGTTCAGGTCACCTTATCAAGATAGCTCAATAAGGTCTTCCTGTTGAAAATCACCCAACTGAATAGTCTACAATAAATATTCCTTCTGGTCCTTTTTCTCTTTCTTTCTTTCTTTCCTTCCTTCCTTCCTTCTTCTCTGTTTCTTTATGCCAGTTCTAATTGTTTGACATTCAGACGATAAATGAGTTTCAAATAATTAAAGGTAGTATAAAGAAGGCTGGCAGGGAGATTTATGCCAGAAGACCCTTCGGAACAAAGGGCCTTCTGTGGGTCTCATTTTTCCTGGGCACTTTGAAGCCCTTTTCTGCTGTCTCCACCTTCAAAGAGCTATATCATTTTTAACCCACATAATTTTATTCCACTTTTTCATACCTGGGCAATGTCACAGGCCCCTATTAAGGAACAGACCAAATGTCAAAGTTTTATTGTAAATCAGCAGGAAGCCAGTAACAAGGGGATTGAGAGGGCTCAAGGGAGGCCGTATACAAGGACCTGAGTCAGATGTGTTGCCAGCTTGTTAGAAAGGAGTTCTGTAAAAGATAAACCAACTCCAACTTTCTTTAGGACAACTTAGCAACAATAACAATGCTAGATTATTTCTGCACTAGCCCCTGGCCAAACCAGTCCTGTCATCTGGAATAAAGTTATACCTGCCTGACTTGTCCAAATGTTAAGAAGGATTCTTGTCTGCCTCTAAATTACTTGTGAAAAAGTATGAAATGTTGAAGTCAGATAAAAAATTAGTATGTGCCCAAGAGAAGGATGTGCTAAGAAAGAACTTCTGAGAGACTGTGTGTTATTAACAGTCCTCTTTTCTTTCTCTTATTTCCCTGCCAACTTCACGTAAACCTTGTAAGGAGCCTGACTTGCCCTTTCATGAAACAGCACAACTGAAACCATCGCTTCTTCCATGTGGGTCTCATGTGGGGCTTAATATTCAGGCAGTGAAGCATTTCTGTTGAACCAGGTTTGATAGCAATGTTTTGCACGCTGGTATCTAACAAGTATTGGAAGATGAACTGCAAAGCAAAGCTGAAGTGAAAGTTGTGTCTTTCGGTTCAGGACAGGTCCCTCAGCTGCACGTGTGTGTTCTGCGTGGACATGAGAGGGGATGGAGAATCAAGGTGGAGTCGAGGATTAGAAAGGGGACTGGAGAAGACTTTTGAAAACTGCTTGCCCTGTGAAAGCCTCATGGGCTTTCTAATTCAAATTTTTTCTTTTTTTTTTTTCTTTTTTTTTTTGTGGTGATGGTGATGACATAAACAAGAGAAGCTGCATTACAGATGTTTATCTCTAAAAACGAAGGTGGAAGGCAATGACTAATGTTTAGGGGAATGCCTAGTTTGTTTACCAACACTGGCTGAGGAGAAAGCAAGGGTGGGTTTAGCTTTTTGCCTGAGCCCAATGGATAGGAAGTGTGGCCTGTGATCATACTGAAACTCTTCCTTAAGGCTTTATATTGCTTTTCCATCTTGTTCCTTGTTTTTTTTGTTTGTTTGTTTGTTTGTTTGTTTGTTTTTGTTTGTTTAGGCTGTGGGCTCTCTGACGTACCAGGACACCGTCTTTTAAAGTCCTTTGTAGATTTACTGGCACGATGCTGCTTTGCTGCAACCTAGGAGAAATGTCTGGTACAGGGCAAGGTGTCAGTGATTCTCAGTAATTTCACAGAGAAGAAAACAAATCTTAACATAAATCAATTTCTCTTCTGCTGGACTTTTCCACTGTGACCTGCCTTACTTTGCCAGCTGGTCTAAGGACTAAAAATGGTGAGTTAGAGGTACATCTTCACTTTCTCTTTTGCTTGGAACCAGCCACAAATTCCCTTTGAGTTCTGTTAAAATACGATCCCTATGCAGCTTACCCCAGGAACGCAAGCAGAGCTTTTCTTCTCACTTTCCAGCCAGGAAGAATTGGTAACCAGGTGTCAATAAGGTGACAGGAATAGAGCATTTATGGATGTTGACTGAAACAGGGGCACTATGTACAACAATTTCAATCACAGTAAAACAATTGTCATGAAGACAAGCATCAACATCGACTCCTGACTGACAGCATCACTTTAAATCCTGTATTAGAGTTGGGGAGCTATATGTCCAAGCAGACAGTTGAATGGGAGGGAGATGAACCCGTATGTTTAGGCATATCAACTTGAATAGTCTACTACTTTGGCATACAAAAATATGTAATCTGGAGACAGTATAAGACAAGACTATAAATATGGAGTATTTTTTCCTAACTGGTGCAATAAAACCAATGAGTACAAAAGCACAAAGAATAAACTTCTTCTAAAAGTGGACTGAATTGAAAAATGTAAAGAAAGTGAAATAAAACAAAAAAAAAGGGGGGGCATTTGACTAGCCTCTGGATCTACTGAAGGAAAGAATTTATTTTGCAGTAGGGAAGGAATGAAGCAGCCTGGCAAACTACACCTACTCTGGGCACAGAGGAGAGAGCTGTGTAGCAGACAGAGCAGAAAGGGACACAAAAAGGGGTAGAAAAAAAGTTTTTTTCTCAACAGGACAGTGTACCCAAAGCCACACCCATGCCTTGCGAATTATCTTGTATTTAGCATAGCTGAACTAAATGTCCCCAAAAAGGGGTGAGTTGCATGTGCTCTATCACAAGAATCAGATATCTGTGCCATGCTTACCTATTCAGCCATTGCGTGCTACAGATGGTGAAGCTTGAAAGATCAGTTGATGGCCCATCACCCTGTAATGGGTATTAGTTCAACCCCTTACTGAGCCTGGCTCTCTCACTCCAAACCCTTTGCCAGGGTGACGGTCTGTCAGTTATCTTGAGTTGTACCCAGAAGATCCCTAAAGGCTTCATGTCTGGCAGGCACCACTAACAAGACATAATTGAGTTGTTTTTTCCATAGGTTTTCTGCTGCTGGCTGATGTGCAAACACAAGACCACCCTGGCAAGGTGTGATATATTAAAAAAAAAAGAAAAAAAGGACAATACTGAGTAAATTTTGCACTGAGCAGAGCAGTGCAGAGCAGTTTTTGTAATCTTGGCCTAATGCACTTACAACATCTACCTCACTCTCTAGTTAGGTGGTCTGGAGACTAAATTCGTCTTGGGGGCCAAAATATGAAATATTTGGGAATTCTGGCAGGCTCCATCCAACTATTCATGCTTCTTGTTTATCTCGCACAGTTTCTTCGCATAATAAATGTGAAGGGGTGAAATAAACATAGCAATGTTTTAAAACAATAGAGCAGCTTGGATCGAGACATTAGTGACCCCCCATTTAGATTTTTCAGCAACAGGACAAAACCACTGCTTTAGGGATAATGGTGCTTTTTAGACTGGTTGCTTGTCCAAGAGCTCTCTTTCTCTTCGTAGCATCAATTGGGAAGGAATAGAAATATTTCCTCAGACTTTACTCCTGCCCAGAATTGTTTCTTTGACCTCATAGTGCTGTTTCTTGTCCCAACACAGCAGATATGGGGTGTCGGCAGCCAAGAGGTCCATTGCAGTCTTGGGCTGTTGCAAACACATTTTGCTAGCAATTACAAACAGAGTTTCCATGATATTTTCCAAATCAGTGGAAATTGGTCTGGTTTTAACTAGGGATAGAGAAGCATAGAAAATGCTCAGCTCCTCCACAGATGTGTGTAAGACACCCACAAGCCTGCACACAAAGTAGCCCAGGTGCCAGTAGCCCTACTCAGGAATATGTCACAGCATTTGGAGAGCTTTCAGGTCAAGCACAGGCTGTTGCTGTGACCAGCAAATGGTGTCATTCCTGCAAAAGCTTCTGCCCTCAACACTGTCCTCCTTTTCATCGGCTTTCTATTCCGAAGCGACAGGTCTGTTACTGTTTAAGTCACTGTGAGAGGCACAAAGTTCCTCTTCTGTCTTTGAAGTTCAATGCTTGGCTTGTCCTTAATAGGGGACTAAAGCATCTTTGATTTCAATTAAACTTCTCTAATTGAAAGGGAGTTTCAGTTCTTAGTTTGGAGTCCCGCACACAAAGCAACACAGTGCAATTTTAATGTGAGCCCGTGAGGCCACATTCTGGTTCAGGCTCTAGGACTATGTAGTCCCTCTGGCCTTGATGAGCTTGCGTACTGCATAAATTTGACTGGAGTGTCTCTGTGTTCTGCATTCACAACCCAAGTGATGCATTCTGCGCTGAGGGAGAGAATCAACAACTTGCATATATATGCAGGGATTTAGCTAAGCACACACACATGCGAGCACTAAAGCTTACAGACCCAGAGCAGGTTCTAAGTGTACAGTAGGTGGCCATTCCTCGCCAGACCTTCCTCTTCAAGAAACAAAATTATTTTCAAAATTGCAAATGAATTATTAATACCCTCCCAAGAAATTAACTGTAGCCTCAAAGTGATCTAAGGTAGACCCTGATCCTGCAAACAGCTATATCTTTATGTAAAGCAGGCTTTACGTAAAGCAGGTTCAGGGCATTCCTTGCTGGGCAAAACAACCATTGGCTTTTCAACAATATTGGGGGAATCTTTTCTTCCACTCCCTGTTACACGCTGTAGGATACTCCGATGCTCATTAACATACATGTCTCTTCCAATTTCACTCTCATTTGCACTATGTTAACAGCTACTTTTTCATCTTTGTTCAGACAAACGATGGCCTTTGTAACCAGGAATAAAATTAGTTGCAAGTGGAAACCTGTTTTAATGAGGCCAAATTGTTATTTAACTCCAAATGTGTACAATATTCTTTCTCTAAATCTCTTTTAATTCCTCCCTGATATTAATTATATCTTGTCATATACAGGCCTCTGTAATGCTTGCTCCTCCAGCAGAGTTCAAAATAGAACCTTTTGCCAGTATACCATATTAATAAGGATGGAAAAAAAAAATGCTCCTTCTGCCTATTTTTTTCTGAAACTTCTGATTAAAATATATGAGATCACTGGGATTTATACAGGCAAAATTGGCAGCTGTCTCATATTTACTGAAACTGTGATATAAATCAAAACTGAGAATCTCTCCAAGAATGAGTTATTTGTTATCAAAGTATGTGTTGGTGACTCACCCATGAATAAGGTACTTCTGTTATAGCTGTTTATTAGAGAGTTTTCTTGGCTTCCATTTCTTGCTCTGCCACTGCATCACTTCATAACCTTAGGGAAGAAGTCTTGTGTTTTGATTAATTCAGATGATATGTGTATATGTGCATGCATACATACATAGGTGTATATACACAAACCCATACATATTTGTTCGTTCTGCTAACAGATCATTCCTGGCTGCTGTCAAAGGAGAAACAAAAATGACACAGAGATTGTGCTAGTTAGTGCAGCTTCTTTTCTCCCGCATCCACCTTTGGGCTGACACACTCCCGCAACACGCAGCCAGGTACTGTGTTGGGGGGCAGACCAGAAACTGCAGCTCTCCGTTGTGACTCCCTCTCCCACCCTCCCTTCAAAGAAGCTCCTGCTTCACAAAGATGCCACGAAGATACTGGTATTTTCTTACTAGAGGGGCTGTTCTTGTCCAGCTGGAGAGGAGTGTGGGAAGCCGTGTGTTGCACTGCCACCTGGCGCGCTCCCTCCGCACACGGCTAGAGCTCGCTCATCGGCTCCCTTGCAGGGTTAATAGTGTTCTGCATTGCTTAGCATGCTTTCTTAGGCATCTTGTCGTGCACGGGCTTTTTTTTTTTTAAAAAAAAAAACTCTTTAGCATTTTAATGTGTTGGAAACTTCAACAAACAGCAATCAAAACATTTTCTAAATGTGCGCTTAATCAAGTTTATCCCTAGCAGTTTGATTTTTATGAAATGGAAAGCCAAGCAGCACGGAAGGGAATGTTCCCTAATCATTCATAATTCATTATGAGCCTGATTGTGCTGGTGCTGCACCCCTGTACATTCTCCTCCTAGGCCCCAGCAAGTGAAATGGGTATGTTTTTAGCATCCAGGAACTCTCAGCATCAAGGGGACACCTGGCTTGTTCAAGGTGGAAAGCAACTTTATCAGTCCCCCTTCCCATTAGCTGCTACCGCTCAGCCAGTTAAGGAAGCATTATTGCCATATTACTTGGGATAAATGAATTAGTCAGAGATGCTTAAGATGGTTCTTGAGCAGAGCTGGGATTTGGGCTGTGGATGTCCTCTTCTTTACTTCTGCTGCCAAGAGCTGGATGTGTTAACTCTGTCCCTTGGGAGGTGTGCGGTGGTGGTATAAAATTGTGGTGTGTTTTGGGACTTGGCATGTCTCTGCCATTGGCTTTTCTGGTCACTTTACTTTCTTCCCCATGTCTGAATGAGATCTTGATTGAACGAAAGGTCTTTATGTACGATTTTGTTTAACAGACAGTTAAGAGTTTACCTGCCCTGGAGGTCTTTTCAGGCACTGGAGTTCCTGGTCCTACGAGCAGCATATCCCTCACCCAAATCTCGAGGTGCTGGTAGTAAACATTAGCACAAACGACCTTCTGAAACTTCATCTCATTTTCTATGATGAAGACATAATTACAGTCAAAGGAGCATTCCTTCCACTTTTAAACAGATTGGAAAAAATCCTATTGCAGGGAGGAGAACAAATTTTCCTCTTAAAAAAACCACACACACACATTGTGTGTTTTTTTAATTTAGGTAGAGATGTATAAAATTCCAAATGTTGAGTTAAATTAATTATTTAAAAGCAGTAAAAAATTCCTAATTTCCCTTCCATTTTTGCTAATCTACAGCAAAAGGAGGTAATTTTCTCTCTCTGTTGCTAGCTACAGAAGATTCAAAGCTCTCTCTTCTGTTCAGGTATTAGCCTTTTCCGCCTATGAAAAAAAAAAAAACAGTCGTCTGCTCTGTCTGTCCTAAATCTGTGCAACACCAGCTTGCTTTCCTGGCATTCAGCTCAGTTCCAGCCACTGGTTCAAGTGTGGACTTCAGGCAAGACGTGTTTCCCCAATTCCTTCTGAAAAGTCAGCCTTAAAGAGTCTCCAGGTGAGCATATCGCAGCTCACAGTGACACTTGCTAATATTCCAGGGATGTGGAATATATTTGAAAATACATATTTTAAAAATTCATTTATTTGTGATTACCCAAGGGTATTTTTGGAAACATATTCCCAACAGGTAATAAAATATGTGATATATATGCTTCAAAAAGTGAGGAAAGCAGTCAGAAGCAAAGAAGGTGTGATATCTGCAGACAAGGCCAATACAGAGAAGAGTTTGCTGTTTGGTTGGCCAAGTTAAATAAGATACAATTAGGGCTAACTTGGTCCCCTGGGATTCATAAAACTTGAAAGTTTAGGGGGAGATGGTGGGTAAGCAGTTGCTTTAATTGTTTCTTGTTTAACTTGGCCCATTTAATCACTTATACTTCTGTGACTTGGCTTTTTTGGTAGATGTCACACCTTTTAGAAAGCTTACTAGCCTTGCTTCTTTTTTCCTAATATAACTCTTTCTCTCTGTTAACTGTTCTGAACCTGTTTGTATAGGGAAAGAGTTTAAATGTATTACATAACCAGAAATGGATAATATTTCTAATAAAATGGGACAGATTTCCAGCTAAGAGCCTACCCCTCTTATCATGCGAGGACGCCTATTTGCGCACCTTAGCTCTACCCAGAGGCTATAGTTGCTCTCCACACCTTCTAGACTACCCTCTGTGTAAGTGAACCAGTAAGCAAAGTTACTACTGCATTAACTTCTCCATCAGGAGACCGTAGCAAACCTTATGTGATAACTGAGAGCTCTCTGTATGCGCCTGCCTGTTAGATATGGGTCATACAGTTAGCATTTAGCCAGCACAGTTGGGTGTCAAAATCAAAAAATATTTAGCCCAGTGAACATTGTGGTCCTGTAAGCATTGGCTACTCCAAGACACTAGATTTTTTACCAGGTGTTCTTCACAGAACATTTTTTGCAAACAAACCAGCTTCTCTACGATCTCTACTCCACTCTCAGGGCCCATTCACATTATGGGAGATGTAGCTGGAACAGGAAGCCTAAGCTGTAGGGGAAAATGGATACACTAGATTTAGGACTTATCCCTTCCTAGGACAACATATTAACTACTGCAAGACAGAGAGATGTTTTTTACTTATACCTGCGTATAGCTGACTGTCGTGGGAAGTGGTCTGGACTAGGATCTATAGAACTCTATGAAACAGTGATTCTAAGATTTCCAGATATAAATATTTCTAGTGGATCTTTGTCCTCTCCTTGCCTTGCCTTGCCTTGCCTTTGCCTTGCCTATTTCTGACCAGTCTTTCACCCCAGGGAAACCTTTGATAAATACAGTTTTTCTCTGGAAAGAAATTATTCATGAGAAAGCTTCAATTTTTCTGACCCATGTTATTTTTTAAGAGAACAGCAGGACTCTCTGAACTGATCTTATTCCAAGACCAAGGACTGAGTTCACCGATTCTTTGTGCCAGGCATCTCTTTTAGGCCATTTAAGGCTTAGAGTGTCATTTAAGGCTATAGCTAAGCCTTAAACTAATCACCTATGAGCTGCTCAAAGGAGCAGTGCAAGTCGTTTCTGCATCTCTTATTCCCTTCTGCCCATCCCTTCCCATCCAGCCGATGTCAGAGTCCACAGTGAGCTAATTCAGAGGGTGAAACAGTCCAGAATGACTCACCTCTTCTGGTAGAGTTAGTTTTTGCCCAGCCGAGCCCCCTAAGCCAGCTCTGTGTGAGCTCTAAAGGAAGAAGAGCCAGCAGCCCATGGATGTGAGCAAGGGGAGGATGGAGAGGGGGATGCAACCAGCCCTTGCCATAACGATCTCTCCCAGATGGAGATCGCTGTCACATGAAGCTGCTCTGCAGAACAGGGCCCTTCATTAAGTCCGTTAGATACACTAAACTCTGACCATTTGGCAGAATCTGCACCCAAAGGTCTCTGTCCTTCAGGGCATAAAGCAAGGCTGAGTTTTCCCCCCAGCTTCACTAAATACCCGTATATTTATTCCTGACTGTGGCATAAATTGAAGGGTAGAGGTAGACGGGCATTGAAAAAAGTAGTAGTAGTTTGTCCTTATCTCAAGAGTGTTTTTTTTTTTTTTGGTAACGCACAGTGTGTCAGTTGTGAGCCAAATAGCCAAAGGTAAAGGAATTTACAAGCACTGCTGATGGAATTGCATTTATAAAAACAGAATGTCTCTGGATTTTTCATTTTCTCTTCTTTTCTTCCTTGGGGAAAAAAGGGCGGGGGGAGGGGGGAGGAGGAATTTAATTATAAAGTTGTAGAGATTGTGAAGTTTAGCACTCAAAAATGTTCCAAAAGTCAAGGTTTCTTCTGCCATTGTAAATTGGTTATGTGATATACAGGCTATTTTCTATTATTTCTTTGGATTTCGATAGACAGCTGCGTTTTTTGGTAGATATTGCGTATTAAACATCATGGTAAAAGGATGCATGTGGGCAGATGTACTGCAATGGTAGTGAAAGGCCAATACTCCTATAACAAGCGTGTATAACACAAATCTCTGAAATGAGCCTCAGAGTAAAAAAGGGTTTAAGATAATTCCTCTATATGCGTCTATATAATTTAACATGTGTTATGTTGGGCAGCAGGCAGCAGTTGCGTTGAATGCAGAGCTGTGGCTCCCAGCTCCTTCCATCCTTCCACTTGTCAGGGACAAACTTTGGCCCCATGCCTTAGGAGTGGAAAGAAAAGCACCTTAGTGAAAGCCCTGACCTCAAGGCTGAACAGAGAGGGGCAGAAGGGCACTTTGAGCTGCCTAGCAGTGTTTTTTTTTCTACTTTTGGTGTCCTTCTGGTAGACCATGGTGGGACTAAGGGAGAGAGGAGGGGAAAGCATTGGAGGAGCGTGCGGCCATTCCCCCTCACCACCCGGTTGGCAGGGCCATCGTCTCGCGCATCGGGGATCAATTTGACTAATCTGTTTTATCTTACCAGCTAATCATTCTGTTTCTGCCAAGCTATCCGTCTGCCTTGTCGTATTGATTTTAATGGTTTTGTAATTGTATTTGTAAAAGTCCCTTTCACCTGTCTTGGAATGGGCGTTTTTGTATCTAGTCAGATGGGGGTGAAGGTGGAAATCCCATGCTCAGCTGCTGCTGCTGCTGGTAAAGCCTCTGGCACCAGCGCAAACCTCCTAGCCCCCTGTTTTGTCCTCTGCAGGCTGCTGGTGAAGCAGCTCCTTCATTTGCCCTGGCTTGAAAGCACTGGGAGATGCAGGGAAGGAGAGATGCAGCTGCAATTTTAATTAGAAATCAAGACAAATCTTGACCCTAAACCTGCCTACATCACAAATACTCTTGGCCTCCTCACTTACAGTAAAGGAAACGTTGCATACCAGCAAAGTTTCCTGCATAAATAATTTGTGGGTGGCGCATCTGTGTCTGTGTCTTCCCCTTGTTTTAGATCCCCAGAACGTATCACATTGCACCTCAGAGATATGTGGAGGCAATAAAGGATGCCAGGGTCACGCTAGTCCCTGTTTACAGACGTCCTTCCAACTTATTCTTAAGTAGGAAGTGTTTTGTGATTAGCCTCATTTCTTCATACCAGTATAATCTGTTTATCATGTGTTTATTGTGTCTGAAATAACTAGCTCAACACGGATGAAATACTGCTTCCACTCAGTGATAACTTTTGAATGGCATGTTTGAGCAGTGTCAAGATTTCAGGGAATGCTGCAGATATTAGTGAGTCAAATCCAAATTCAGGTATCTGTAGGGAAAATGCGAAGTTCAGAGCACAGCGAAAACCTGATTCACAGGGAAGCTGGAGGCCCAGGTGGCCTCAGGCAGCACAACATGTTTAGCAGCCTCAAATGAGGCTTAATTAATACCAGAGAAAGATATGCTGTAGTCTGCAGTGTCTATAGGATGATCTGTTGGGTAGTGTAGCTACCAACTTGAGGATCAGAGATAGCAGTTATTGCAGCAAGGAATCCTGAGTTGGCTAAAAACATTTTCATTGCCCATGACATGTAAAAGCCCTTTAAATGCTGGCAAATCACTTTGTTTATGGAAAGTTTTATACACTGATTTAGTAGCCATTTATCTTCCTCTCTCCACTAGCACAGAAACTGGCAACTAGTGAGGAGCTGGATCTTCTGGGTACAGGTTGGGGCTGGCACTAAATGGGCATGTCCATCCCCATATATGAGGGTCAAACCTCATGAGGGTGCACTTTTGTATGGCTTTTTCTCTCATCAGACATCTCTCTTTCATCAGTCAGAGTAAAAGTAAAACTGCACTTAAAAAACATTATTGAAATGTGTTAGTTGTCTGAAATTGGCATTTATAATGCAATTTCATAAAGTTTTATATTGACAGTGTGACACTTTAAAAGGCCCTTTCTGATTAACAAGGCTCAGATTGCTCCCTTGGTTACATTTTAAGAGAGAGAATAAAATGCTATGGATCTTGAAACAGCTGAAATCATAATTTCCCAATAATATCAGCTGCTCTGTTGCTCCACAAAACTGGAGGCTGTGATTAGCTAGAGGAGAGCAGAACCGAACTGCCTTCCCCCGGTGCCGCTGCAGAGTCTGAGGCCTGCTCGGCTCCAGAGCGGGTACAGCTGACGGGCCGGGAGCGTGGCCAAATCCGGCATGGGCTGTTCCTGCTCCTGCCTGTGCCGCGGGCACTGCGATGGTGCCAGCCCTTGCCTGCGTGTCCCATGCACTCGCACGTCTGCAAGGTCTGCAAGAGTCTTGGCTTTGCTAGCCAAGTGAAAGGGCGGTAGTGCTCTTTTTCAAACATTTTTTTTTTCCGTGAGCATGGCAAGAATTGCATTCATACTCCTGCATCATGGAAAATGTGACATTTTCTGATTTGGCTAGTTAGAGGTGGATGACCTCCCTTAATCCAAATCATAATCTTTTCTTTCTTTGATCTCCCAAAATCAGTGGGAATGTAGTATCGTTCTTTCATTTTCATAGTCACATACTTACCTGGAACCTTATATCTATTTACACATTTCCTTTCGGTTTTGTCTGAAGTTTATCATACTGGTTTGGTTCCCTTGCTTATCGGCACATTACTCAGGAAAGAGCAGCATATTATTGTGATATCTTGAGATTGCTTTGGCTCACCTGGAAGGAACAGAACACTGAAATATGTAAAGCAGCATCTGCTCTTTCACTTAGGCAATATATCTATTGCTGTATTATTGCTATTTGGAAACTCAGAGCCAAACTCTTCACTGGCAAAACATTGACTTCAGTGGAGTTGCGCCAGCAAAGAATTTCACTTCCTGTTTTTGTTCCAATTTGAAGAGTTTGCTCATCCCAATTGCTGTTGTTGTTTTGCTTTTTAGCTGTTCTAATTTAAAGTAATTATGTGTTGTGAGTTGTCTTTTTAAATCTCTTCTTGATATGTCATGTTTATAGCAGTCAAAACCAAAAGCGATGCTATTGCTACATATCCCTTCCTTTGCTCAAGAGCTGTGAAACTTTATGCCTTGTCTAAACAACGAACTAGGTCCTGCTTGGCTGCTGGTGTGAGTGACCTGTTGCTCAGCTATGTTGCGTGGTGGCAAATGGGTTTTTCGGCCAATCAACTGAGTAGGGGGCAATTCTGCAACTGGTTGCAGGAGGCTGCCTGCACACTCAGCTGGATTTTCTAGCAACAGAGCCTCAGCAGCCCTGATCTCATCCCACCAAAGAGTCACAGAAACATAACCTGAGACTCGTCCAGTCAAGTTTAGCACCTCAGGTAACTGGCATTAAGACAGTAGGTTGTCTGCTCTGAGGGCTATTATTAACTCTCTTCTTTGTACAGGGGCTGGCACCAGAGGACCCTGGCTTAGCTGGGGCCTGTAGGTATTCCTACAGTATAAATGTTATTTATACAGTGCAATTAAATTAGGTTTAATGTAAACTGCTGCCAGCACTAGGGTATGTACCAAAGTGAAAGGGTGGCTTGTGAGAAACACCGTCTCAGGGAATCAAAGCACAAATGTTTAAGGCATGTTAAACAAAGAGAAGGCCTTCTGGGAGAGGTGTAGGGATGCAAATAGCAAACTATCCTGTTTCAAGAAGTAGCTCTCTCCCAAGAAAATTAATTAAACACAGGTGCAAGCGTGGCCATCTTGTCTTTTCTTGTGTGCTGTATTGCCAGTGGTGATGCTGCAGGCTCCAATTTTCTTAATCCTTGCATAATAGACATAGAGAGAACAATTTACAGTGTTATAGTACACCAAAACCAGCATAGTCAACACAGTGTAAAAGCATATCGGGGAAGAACTAAAGCAAACACATGTAAACATCACACCCTGCTATTTGTATCGTTCTTGCATCATACCGGAGGTGGATTCCTCTGGGACTTTCCCCCACCCAGGGAAATTATTCATAGGAGCAGATAGTACAGTCACAGTAAAGATGGGGATATCCTGGGACAGGCAAACATCTGGTAGCCATTGCACAGACACTATGAACTTTAGGAGTTATGTTTTCACCAGTGCAGCATTGATTTTACTAGGATCAATATAAATATTACTTTAGCTTGCAACTGCTAATTATATCAACATAAATTTAATTTATAGTGATAATCACAGTCCTAACGCTGTGCTGCTGCCAACGCTCACAACTGATGCTTTGAGACATCATGTACACCCAGCCATTAGCAATCAAGCAAACACTCCTTTTACACATTACTGATACTGGCTAAAGAACTTTTTAATTGACTTCTTACGATTTATGGCAGATGGTACAGACTGCATGTGCAAATTCAGGATTCTTTTTCATGTTTTCTGTCTGCTGCTGTTTTATATAGATACCAGTCTGGCCTACTGTAACATTACATGTTTGAAACTGAAAAGATGGGTCTTCTTTGGCTTGGAAGGGTGAGGCTTCAAGATAAAAATCTATGAAAGAATTAACAACTTAGAAAACGTGGAACGGAAGCATCTGGTCCCAATCCAATAAAATAAAATAGGCATTGAAGTCAAAGGTGATAAATTTGAAAGTGATGAAAGGGCTATCCCAAGAGGTTATATTTAAAGCTAATGCTCCCATAAAGGAATATAAAGCTTTAGGATACCATGGATTATACTATAAGAGTTTCCTTCTCCCTTTCCACTGAAGCATCTAGTAATGGCCATAAGGAGAATACAAAATTAAATGGCTTTTAGTCATGGAATTTTCTAAGTTTGAGATAAGGTACTGGAATTTCAGACTCTCCACCGTTGAATGAAGGTAAAGAAAAAGCTTATTGTACAGAAGCTCCCAGTGCCCTTGTCCTCAAAGTATCTCTCGGAGGTATCAATGAAGTAAGGCTCTTGAGTTGCACATAGAATATGGCAGCGAGCCAGAAGGCAAATTATTATAATAAACATGGGATTTGAAGGTTAGGGAGGTTATAAAATAATGTCTAGGCTATCTTGGGCTATAGGCAGTACTGACAGGAATGGATAGAGCAATGAAAAAATACCACTAAATGAGACGAACAGTAGTTCTGACTGCAAGAATTTATTTCCCACAATAAATCACAATGCCGGAGTTTTGGACCTTTGGGCAGCGCCTTGAACACAAAGTGCCTTTACAGTCAGGTACCAAATTAGTCTTTTGGCTTGTTTTTAATGGTGGCTATTTACATGTCATGATATAAAGTGTACGTGCAGTCATCATATCAAGGTAACTTATTCAGCCTAGACCAGAGGATTAAAGCTCGGCTTGATACATTTTTGAAAGCACACTGTATTCTAGTTTAGACATATTCATAGTTGTCAATATATGAGACATTTTTCAAATGCCAAATCTCCAAACAAGCCAATGAGCTTAAGGTCACAGGTTTTGGAAAATGTGTGTGACATTTCTAAATATTGTTTAACTCTGAAGCATTAGAGCAGAAGGAACGAAGGATTCTTGTGACATGAGCACAGAGGAAGGAGTCTGCTTCCACAGAGCTCTCATATGAAGAGCTCTATTTTGCCTTTCAGTGGCCATATAAAGATGTAGCTTTAAAAAAGAAGCAATGAATATGAAAGCATCCTTGCTAAGAAGGTCTCTCAGATTAGCAAAAACCTTGCTTCCCTGGTAAGATTTACTTCACCACCTTTTAAGGTGTTTATTGGTCTATATTTAGTTTTGTGGTGAACTCTGCTAACAATTGTTTAACATACAATTGAGCCTTCAGATGCACTTATTCAAAATGTATCCAGATGAAGCTGTTCACTTTTCATAGCTTTTTGTGCATGCTTGCCACACAGAAAAGTCTGCGTGCTAAATGTCATCGAGATCTCAGGATGATTCTGTTTTGGCAGGTTTTCAAAAAGGTTTCTGTGTTTTGCCTACCTGATTTGCCGTCTGCTGAATCTGATGACATTTGTTAGCGTACAACTGGGAGAATTAAAAAAGTGCAAATTACAAGTATTTGTACTGTTCCTAAATGGATGGATGTGTGTTGCAAATACCACGTGGATTCCACTAGCAGTTTTCTTGCCAGTCTTGCTGGTTAGGATACTTAAATACTTCTGCAGATGGCTAGCTCTTAACGTGCAATTTATTCTCAATTTAATTGTACTTACACCAGCACTCAGCAAGTGTCCTGTGCGTAGATTTGGAGTTAAAGGTTAAATAGCTCTTCAGATCAGTTTGCATTATGCTGGCAAATAGATTAAAAGTATCATGCATGCAAATACTAAGCCTAAGATGTTGAGGAGAAAATATTGTTTATGAGCCATATCACAGGCATCTTAGCCCTTCTTAGCAGCTGGTTTATGAATTCTTGTGTTTGTGCAGTTTATGCTTTTTTTTTCCCCCAGGAATAACACTGGTAGCTGTATTCTGATATGCTTGAAAGGGATCCAATACTCACCTTTTTGTCATCTAATGACCTTTCTAAAGACTAAAGCTGTAAAACTGTGTCACATCCCATAGTTGTGCTTAGCCATTACTTGGATAAGAAAGTGTAATGGACATAAATGTCCCTCCTGCTAGGCAGCCACTTCAGAGTAATTTGGGCTACCGATTTACTCCATGCAACTGAATGATTAAATTATGAGTGAGGCATTCTATTGCAAAAGAGCTGCACCCTCAAGGCTTTAGGCTGATACATTCACCATAGAAACATGAAGAGAGAAAAATATTTGTTTCATTAAAATTAAGACTGTTTTTCACCATGACATAACCTTAAAGTGGAGAAATTCGCTCGTTAAAATAGAACAATTTAAGAACAGTTAGTTCCACAGCATGATGCACCCCACAATATTATGCCAAATTATAGGGTAAGAAAGGTGGCAATTGAAATGGCTTAAAAAGCTTTAGCATAAAGATTAATTCCTGAATTCCCTTGTCTTCATTCAGAAGCTCTGGAAGGTTACAACTGAGTCAGACAAAGCCCTTAGATGCCGGATAATACAGATGAGATACAATAGCTAAGATACTGTGACAAAAAGCTGTCCTCACCAAAACAGGCTTTTCCCTGTCTTGTCCTGTCCCGACCATTTTTCTTCTCTTCCTCTTTCCCTTCTATGAAAAAAGAATTGAATTGCAATTGAATCTGATCTGGGAATTTGAAAGATAAATTTAATATACCCAGTGGACCTGTTGCTGTGTAAGAGACAATCATTTCTAATACCCAGAAGGAAACTCTCATAGTATAGTCTATAAAATTGCAAAGCTTTTTTCTTCCCATCCGGCCATGACCCTCATACACGCTCAACCAGGAGGAATGGAATAGATTCTGATGCAGATTTCAGAAGAAGGGATGCAGTACGGTGCAGTTTTTGGTATTAAGTGAGCTGGTACACAATTCAACCAGTTTATAAAGAATTTTCATGGAGGAGGAACTGAGAGGTTTGGAATGGTAAGTCCTGAATGACAGCAGGAGCAGAATTCACTGGCATCATTGATGCAGCTGAATCAGACCAGTGACGTCCTGAGACAGAGGCCAGCTAATTCTTCTAATTAAGGCTGGCTGCTCTGCCTTCTTCCCTGCTGTTTTTACTGACCTCATAGCAATAGAGAGTCTGAAATACTGGAAACGTGGGAGCTCATTAGTATCTGTGATCTGCCAGTTCTTCAGACCACATCAGTGAAAGGCCTGCGGACCATGGCGTAAGACTTGCAAGGGAAAGAGAGGCAAAGGAGACCAACATTTTGTTTACGTGGAAAACTTGCACCATTTCCATGAAATCAGTTTACCATGGATCTAGTTAAACCAGTACAAACATTTTAATTAGACACACATAAACCAATTTAATCCTTTGCTTAAATCAGTTTATAGTGATTTATCAATGCAAGCTAAAAACAATGTGTATAAGGATTATACCAGTTTAAATGTGTACATTAGAGGTATGCACCAATTTAATTAGATTGATTTTAAATAGATTTGATTATGTAAATGCAACTTTCCATAATTTCATTGGTTTATTGATATGATAGTTAATTAAGCAGGAAAGGTATGCTGGAAGAAAGATCTTGTTTTAGAGTAAAAAGAGGTTCATGAATAATTTATTCTGTTTATAGAGATTTAAAACAAATACTATTTTGATCTCACCTTATCTTTCCTTTACAAATCCAATGAAATTATTTTCATGCCAATTAGACATGTTACACAAATGTTGAGTGAAGGCCTTGTGTTTTTACATCAAGGCAGCTAATTTGAGGCAGCTATCCTAACGCAAATCCCTAGGGGTGACAAGCACAAGTAGTCAAGGTCAGTCTGAGTGCAGTCAAAAGATTGCTGCTGGCTTGAGAAGCCCATGATCTGAGTCCAAGACACGAGGTATATGTAGACAAATGTTAGCATGGAAGAAAAACATTGTACCATACCGGTCAGCATGATAGGCAGAAATTTCAACTGCAGACTAACATTTACCAGGGTTTGCATAAATGCCGTGATAAGGCAAAGTTTTAAAGATTAGAGGGAGACTAATGATGTGTCACTGTGGATATTTTTTTCTGCAGAAGGAGTTCCTGAAAGGAACCATCCAAGAAAGTGTTTGTTTAAAAATCTAGGAGGTGGGAAGTGCATAGAACAGGGAAAGGAGTTAATCTTTTGATACTGAGCATGAGACATTACTGTGAGGATGGCCAGCTGGAGTATTTAAGACAACCAGTACATATTATCCACAAAGGAGACAGGAGAGAAGACAGAAGTTAAGGAAAATCTGATGGAGTAAAAAAAAAGGTAAAGATTACTGCTTTTTAGGAACATACTGGATGCCTAAGATTGAGTGGACCAGAGACAACGATGTTGCAGTGATGCAGATACAGAAGAATTTTAGCTGTGTAGCTTGACAAATCTACAGGACTTGGGCATAATCCGAAAACAAGAATGTAAATAGGGATATCAGCAGATTGAACTTGATGATGCCCAGATAACAACATATGGGTCCAAGCAAAGGCTCACACAGTGGTAACTGCAGTGAACCAAAAGGAAAGCTTCAAAAGAGTTCATCAACCCTGGGTTTACTCTGTTAAGTTTGAAGTGATAGCTCTAAGAGAGGTATCAGAGCCAGGGCAGCTGTGTTTGGAGGTTGTGAGGTTGGCAGCCTGGGAGAAGAGAAAAACTGGTCTGAGAGTTGTCCTCAATCATATGATTGTGGTTGACTTATAGGTTGAGGAACCTGAAAATGGAGTAGCACCCCAATATAGATTGCTATAAACTGTGGCAGAAAGGTTTATGTTAAGTGTAAATGGGAGAGCATCCAAGATGCAATTAGAATAAAACATCTCTAGATAGTTGTTGGACTCTTAGGTCACTGTATTTAAGGAGGCAAGAGAGAAATGAGTTGTTCTCAGAGATGCAAGTGGAGCCAAGGGTGTAGGTTCTTCCTAAGATGGGGTTACTAGATATCTTTGTATAGTGAGAGGAAAGAGACAGAAAAGAAGAAGAAGAGATTGAGACAGACAGAGGGGTTAGAGGCAAAGATAAAACACTCCCGTGCATGCTACAGAGCCAAAGGACAAGAGGTTGTAAAAGGGGAAGCAGGAAGGAAGGTCATTCTATTGAAAAGTCTGTTTTCACCCTTTTGCTCTTGGAAGGTGGGATGAGATGCTCAATAGGAAAAAAAAAGGGAAATCAGGAGCAAGGGAGGGTTTGAGAGCTAAGTGAAGAAGTGAAGAGGCAGCTGCCACTTTGTGAGATCCAGCCAAGCTAAGCATATAGAGTGACTTAGGAAGGTCAATGATGTTGAGGCAAGAAGAGCATTATGGGGACAACGATAAGGGTAGGAGTGTTAGCTAGGAGTGACCAGCATGCAGGGGCAGAGAAAGAATTCGACTTAACAAAAATGGGGAGGAAAGCGTGGATAGATACTGTGAATCTGCAGTGGCAGAGGGAGAAGTGATCTGGGAAGAAGAGCACAGTGGGTTTATTGGGACCTGCAGGTGAGTCAAGGCAAGAGGGGATTTTGCAGAAGGGAGAACTAGCACATGTGGAAGGCTAGGAGGAAAGCAGTAGCAAAACTTAAAGGTGACGCCTGTGGCCACAAAATCCTTTCCTTTCCCCTGTGTGTGTGATAGCTCTTACCCAAGGTGATTAAGTTACTTCAGATTTCCTTGATTTGGAGGCAGTTTCTTCTTCCTCGGCAACAGCGTGCGCCATCATTCTTCTAATTCTTCTAATTAAGGCAGGAGCGCTGTCGTAGTCTGCAGACACAGAGCCGGCACCCTTTGAAATGTGATGATAGCCCGGGATCAAAGGGCCCCTTTTAATGAGTATCTCTTTCTAGTTTGGCAGGTCTTATTCCACATCTCTAACCTTAGCCAGTTGTAAATAAATTAAAAAAAAAAAAAAAAAAAGAACGCTTTGGGAACCTGCAATAGGTGTAAACATGGTGATGCTGTTGAGACAAACTGTCCGAGAGGTGCGAACTGCGTTATATGCTCCCCTGAGCGGTTAAGTCTAAACATTAAAAGGAGAATTTAGGAGTCCACTTTGTTATCACTTCTAAGCTGGTCTTCTTAGCTGAAGGCTCCAGCTAAAGTGCTTATCCCAGCAGATAAAGCCACAGATTTAATGGCTTCTCTCCAGCTGTCAAAACCTCCACCTTTTCCCCCAGATCCTCTCGATGTGTGGTCGGTGACTACACGTGTGGCAAACTGCAAATAGCAGAAACAGCGTAATGGCTGAGGCGGAAATGAAACAGAATAACCAGAAAGAGCACCAAACTGATAGCATTTAATACGGAAAGAAGGGTTTCAACCAAAACTCCACGGAAATCCAAGAACTTTGCCGTGGGCTTGGGGTGACGCTCGCTGTGCGGTCGTCCGGGCGCCGGATGGTTTCCCTTCCGTGCGCCCACCAGACCCCGACTCCCACTCCGAGGAGCCGGGCAGGGCTTTCTGCCCTCGCTGGCTGCAGTTTTGCAGGTGATGGTTTGTTTGTTTGTTTGTTTGTTTTCAAGAGGAATTTTGTTTTCTTCTTTGTGCTTTTTTTTTCCGCTTCGTGTTTAGACACTGTTTTTCAAACGTGCCTCTATTAAGGATATATTTAGGGCTTGTTTTCTAATTTGGCACGGCTTAGGATCTCTCGGATAGTGGTTTTTTTTTTTTTTTTCAAGCGTTTGATACCTTTAAGCATGTAAATACCAGGCCTAATTGGAATGCCTGAGCAGCCACGTTCTAAACTGTCAACGTGTTAAAATCTGTTGATGTGTGCGATCCTGGCGTTGCCATAGCGACGGGCTCCATCGCCAGGGAGACGTGGCAGGAGCGTCGCCACAGACGCTCTGCCCGGCCAGGGTGGCCCGGCCCGAGGAAGGCACCCGTGTCCCTCCGCGCCGGCTCCGGAGGCATCGCTGGGCTGGAGCATCCCGAGGCCGGGAGCGGAGCGGGCAGCACGAGGGACCTGCCGGATCCGGGGCACACGCCAAGGCAGCCTTTCTCCTTTCCCGCCCCCAAAGGGTTCCTGGCCCCCTTTGTAGGAAAACACTTGGAAAGCAGGTCGAGGCCACGCTGAGTTTCCTGAACTGAGGCCTCCGTAGATGGGGTGGACTCAGAGCTGACATCTACACATAGCTGCGGCTGCCAGGGAATGGAAGTTTGTTTTTGTTTCACATTTGACGGAAAGCCAAGGAAAGCAGTGTGCTTGCGCAGAAAAGTTTACCTTTTGTCTTGTTACTTCCGTGAAATTTGTCTGGGATTTCTTTAGAGAGCAGTTTATGTCGCGATGGTGTCCAGCATCAGACAAAATCTATAAAAACGTCACGCTTTTAATAGCTTTGGTACTTCCACCACTTCTGATAATTGCAACCTATTTAATCATAATGGCTTATATAAACATATATCATAAGGGTTTATTTAAATAAATATTTATGGTCCCTTAGTCATCCCTAAATTATCCAGCAGCAGTCATTCTTTGCCCCTGTTTAATATCTTGTCCAGGTCAGTTTAACTAGCATCAGCATTCAAAAATCATGCAAAAAACCCTCACTGCAATCCCATGAGTTTTGTTGAAATTCATAAATACTTGCTTAGGAAATAAGCAATGAGCAGGGTTTGAAATTTAGGTTTGGGTTCTGTTGTTTAAAGACAAGAGTCCGGCCTTGAAACCTCTCGGGTTCGCACTAGTGAAACTTACATCTGCAGGAATGAGGTTTAGAAAGTCAAATGTTCTTCAGTGTTCTCATGAAAAAGAATGATTCAAGTCATGGGTGTTTGCTCCTCTTCATTATCTTCGTTTGCTCCTGACGAAAGGTCCAGGTCAGCCAGAGTCCAGGTGAGCAGGAGGACTGCAACAGCTGCAGCCTCTTAGAGGTCCAGGAGATACTGCTCTCATGGTGCTTGTACCTGGGCACTTCTGCTGGGTTTATATGTCTTACTCTACCCCAAATCTCAACAAAGTGCCACATCAGTCAGCCTCTGCTAAGGACTATGGCAGGCACCTGTCAAAGTAGCTCTCTGTCTGCAGCCACATGAGCTGGTCCCCGGTAGCCTGCAAGGAGGAGGTAGCACGCTGTTCCTTGCAGCCAGACCCGACTGGGGCTGTCTTTTGAATCCAGCACTGAGGGGGAAATCTGTGCCGGGTTCCAAAAGACCTTCTCAGCGGCTGTGAAAGCATTTTGCAAGGTTGGTAGGAAAAGACAGCTTTTCTCTCTGTGGGAAGATGGCTTTGCTGCTTCATCTTGTCCTTCAGCAGCTTCAAACTTCTTTACAGCTAGTGAGCTATCTCACGTGCTTTTATCTGGGTGGCTTACCAAAGGTCTGTCCTCCCTAGCTTTGTAACCATAATAAGCATTGCTTAAAAAATTGGTTCAAAATCCACTAATGAGGCAGTGTCTGCTGGGAAATGTCATGGAGTATTTTCCTAACAGGATCAGGGAAATTCTGCTCAACTAAGAAAGGAAAACATCAGCTGTTATTTGGCTACGGAAGTGAGAGATGAAAAGAGCAAAGACTTCTGTAGGAATGATAGCTTAAACTACAGTACTAACCCTAAAAATTTTAATAAATGACCTGCGTGAATGCAACAAGCTGCTGACTCTTCCCTGCTTTTACTTGTGTCCTGCTGGTGCGCCCTTGCAAGAATCCCCCTCTTAAATGGACACTTCTGTCTGAGAGGGGCCTCTCCTTTGCCCTCTCTGTTTGGTCTTCCCCTCACTGGCAGAGGCAGCCCGGGGAGAGGAATCTTTACTGCCGGCTGCCTCGCTTTTATGAAAAGAGAGAGACCTCAATTCTCCCTTCCTCACGTCCTCTCCTGGAGTTCCAGAAGCAAGAAGGATTGCATGGTTATCTCAACCCAGACAAACGTACAGACAGTTTTATTTGCATGCTCATTACCCATTGTTCGTCATGAGTGCAGGCAGGAAAAGAGCAACAATTTTATTGTTTTATTAGAGACCCTCTACTTCTCTTAAAATGGCCACTTGGGCGAGTTGGGCTCTCCACTGTCTGCGGCAAAGCAGCGCGTGGGCACACCATGGGCAGTGATTTCCCTTGCGACCCCTGGGGAAGTGAGACTCGGGGCTGCTCTTTTCTGCTCCTGCCCTTTCAGTATCTTCTCCTGCACCCTGAGGCTCCGAGTCCTTCAAGGCGGAGGCTCCTGTCCTGAGCTTGCAGTGAGCCACGCTGAGAAATCTCAGTACTGCAAATAAAAGTAACTGCAGAGGAGACAGAGCATCTGTAAGCTAAGTGAAAACTAATATTGCTTATTTTTCCTCTGTGACTAAGAAAAAAAACCAACATCAAAGGACTTTAATAATGTTTAAGTAATGCTTTTTTAAATGTGAAGATACTTGTTTTTGCACTCATTTGTAACAAAACCTATTACATATATGGCAGTGCAATCTATCATAAGTGCAATGAAACGTGTAAGGTGGGAGGAGGAACTCATGACATGTTTTTAATAGACATTTCTCCCTTCCCCCTCCAAACTGAAGGTATCTTTTATGACTTTTACTTAAGTCACAGGGAAAGGAAAGAGGGAGGGGAGTGTTCTGATTTCACTGGAGAAGAAGGAAGATTTGTTTTATTTTAGTAGCTCCAGGCTGCCTTTGAGTAACTGGGTATTACACTCCTGGTGCATCTCTAATTAATAAGATCAACTGCCCCTGAATTTCCTTTTACAAACTAATTTAGATATGTCAAGGCTGCAATTATTTTGAGAAAGATCTGACTCTTTGCTTATTCATCTTTCCTCCTACTCCCTAAGAAAATAAAACTGTCAGCTTAAATGCCCTTTGAAGTCTGTTTTAGGTACTTGATTGAAAATTAAATATTGCCCTGTTGCTTTTAAAGCGGTCGAGGTTCCTGGTCGCTCTCGTTCGCTTCACCCCTCACCGCCACCCTTCGCTTCACAAAGGATAATGAACCTAGAGATCTGGCTTGTTTCCAAATAAAACGCCTCATTGCTGTGGTCAGCTGTGCCCCTGCCACCGACCGCGAGGCCCGGCCTGAGTGCGATGGTGCCGCAGCCAGGGGCAATGGCTAAAGCACCCTGCAAGGGTCCCATCCTGCACGGCGCTGACCGTCCTTGGGCCCCAGCTGGCTCCTGAGCATCACACACCCGACCTTTATCTTCGTCCCCGAGAGCCCTTGGGTTTATGGGGAGCAGTTGTGCAAACTCGTAAAGATCGAGCTGTTTATTGGCGTGAATGTTTTACTTTTATTCGGCAGCGCTGTGGAGCTTGGCGTTGCAGGGGTGCTGGTCTTCAACCCAGGCTTGTGTAATAAAAGTTATTGTATGTCAGGTGCCTCTCCAAGTCCTGCTGCAATAATCCCTGCATGCTGGAAGTCCTCAGAAAGAAAGCAAGCAGGGAGAGGAGGGGCGAAGAAGGGAGGGAGAATTTGGGCTCCCACTTGTTAAATCAGGACGGTGGAGCTTTCATCTTTGGGCTCAAGCTGCGGGACAGAATAGTCCCCTTGGGGCGATAAAACAAAAGAGCTGGCGGGGGCTGTGTGCTGGTACCTCTCGTGGATGAAGTGACGGGGCTGGCCCGTGCTGCACTAAGGAACGTGAGAAACAGGATCCTCCCGCAGAGAGAAAGGTTACAAATGTCTGGGCTTTACAAGAAGAGCTGGTTCTTCATACGTACCAACCTTAACCTCTTTAAATTAGGAAAGCCTGATGAGCTGATGTGTTGTGGTTTTGTTTTGCTCAGAATTGACTTCCTGTTTGGAAAGGGTGGCAGGGCAGAGCCATGCGGAGCAACACGTTTTGCCTTCCTCCCTGCCCTCTCCTCCTACCTCCCAAGTTCAAGCAGGATCAACAAAAAATAGGATGAGAGGAACATTAACAGGCAAAAACTTTTCATATGCCATACGCCATCTTCCACTGTTACCCCTATCCAACCCAAGTGATGACTTAGATTTTATTTTCTATTGGCAAATGGTGATTTTTTCTGAAATACGAGGTTCTTTGGGAAGCTGACAGACACTGACCAGAGTGTGATTAGCTCTCAACAGAGCTTTAGCTCCACCGATTCATTATCTGGAGGTTTCCAGCTAGCGTTACATTCAAGGTGATGATAAATGCAGGTTGCCTGGAGTGGTGTGGTGGGAATTCCTAGCCTGGTCCTGTCTAGACCAAGGTTTGTTATAGAGAGAAAATCACAAAAGAGGGCCTGTCCAATTGCTCTGCATGGAAGTGCTGTCACTGGGGAGCTTCAGACACGTTTAAAAAGTGCAAGCCTGGCTTCCGGTCCCTAGCCTAAGCTGCTGTAAATAACTTCAGAGTTGTCTTTCAGCAGGGGCTGGGAGGCTGGTAACCTGAACACAGTTGCACTCTTTGTAGCCAGACTCCAAATTATGCCAGATTTCATTATTCTTCTTCAGACAGGAAAAGTTTTAAAGCTTCGTTAAGGTGAAGAGAAAAGATGCATCAATAAGAAAAAACATGTTGTCTCTTCAATTCCATACTGGGGTTTCTCATGTGCTCTGTTTTTTACAACAGATTGTGAGAAACACATATGCAATTATCATAACACACATACATATTTGTATATACAGCTATATAACATTATAATACTATTGCATATGCATGTATACTATATAATATGTATGTATAACCCATGCTCACACAGAGCAGGGTTAAACGCAATGCACGCGCTGCAAAGTGCATTACCAGCACAGATGGAACCGTGAGTGGTTTTCTCTGTGCTGATCATCGCGACCACACGCCATGAGGAGAAACTTAACATTTAAAGTATTCTGGCAACATTTGTTTCCAGAAGAGAGAGGGAAGTCACTGGAGGATGCAGTTGCACATTTAGTTTGTAGAGTCTGTCTTCATCATCATCATTTGCCTTCATTTGAAATGTTGTCCCTTTGTGCTCTGTATTTCAAACGAGCAGCATGCACGCATTGGCAGTGTATTATCGTGATTACATTTTGACATATGGCTGAAACACTATTTTTAATATAGAGAAGGACGGACAAGATAAATGTTAGCATATAAATTACAAAAACTGTATTTACTCCATTCTTTACTTTCACACTATGACTCCATAATATTGCAAAATACTGCAATATTATGTTTCAGTTAAAGTCAAAGTCTTGCCAAAGAAAACACACATCTCTAGATCAGTTTTCACCAGTATTTATTCCAATTACAATAACATTGCTACTTCATTGACATACTGCCCTATCTTTATTTCTCAGTGAAACTAATATTTCTATGCTTAATGTATATAGTAATTATTATTTATAAAAGGAAAAAAAAAGTGAAAAATATAGCAACTTTGAGTTAGCTTGAAAAGTTTTTTTTTTCCTTTTTTGAATATCGGTTCAGGAACTTAAATTCTAGCAACATGACATTACTCTGTTCTTGTACATGATGGATGGTTAACATGGAGGACTTTTCATGGCAGCATGTTGCTGACACAGACCTGCTTAATGCCAGAATGAAAGTACCCTTGCAATTTACATTACAGAATATTATTTTCAGTCATTCATAGCTTTCTGTAAATATTTCCCATTTAACTTATATGAATTGCTCCAAACAGTTTTTCTGGTAAAAAAAAAGGTGAGAAAAAGCTTGCCAATCACACTGAAATTTTTATCCTCCAAAATAGCCACTCCACTCCCAGTCTCTTTTTTTTTAAGAGATTTATTTTTGAACACTAATATATGTCTCAACAGTTACACTATGAATAGTGTGAGGAAGCTGAAACTGCTAGGAAAATCTCAGCCTTCTAATTTCCTGAAGCACATTTAATTTTAGGAACATCACTCATACTTTTGCACCTATCTGCTTAGAGAAGGAGCGCCTGATTTGGAAACTGTTTGTTCATCAAGGGTGCCAGAGATCCCACAAACATACGTGTCCCCCACGCACATGTCCCTTTTTACTTGACATTTGCTGTGATTGAAAGTGAGTCATCCAAACTGACATTCTTGAAAGACCTAAACCACTCAGCAACTAGAAACAAGGTGTAGTTACAAGGAGGACACTTTCCAACCATGTGCATCTTTTAGACCTATGTGAAGAAACACATGCCTTGCTCAGGGCTAGATCTTGAAATGAGCCATAATTCAGTGAAGTATTGTAAGCACATGCTTGATTCTCCTGCATGTGAATAGGGTCCAAGGCAGAGCTCAGGGGCTTGGGCAGAGAGCTCTCCTGAATGAGGCCCCTATACACAAATGTCGCTGTTTTTTATTGAAGTTGGATAAATCACTCATAAATACAGTTACTCCTCTGCTGGGAGAAGCAGACTCCCCATACTTTTTATGTGTCTAAAAAAAATACATAATTAAATATTTACTTGTGTTTTCCTGTATTTTATGTCTTAGTCTATAGTGTATATTATCTTTGTACATCAGACCATGCAAGCTATTTTTAAATCATTTTTTCTTCTCTTTATCCCACTCCAAAAACAATACACAAAGCTTGTGAAGAGAAGAAATAATAATATATAACCTCCCCATAAACACATGGGTATAATTCAGTCTAAATTCCAGTCCTGTGTAGCAACCACCCAAGAGCTCACCTCCTCTCAGAGCTTAGGACACTGCAGTTGAATTAGTCTTTGTATCCCAGTCTTATGTGCCAGACTTTATGTCTGTGTTTGTTGTCCCACACTGCCTCGTAGCTTTGTTAGGCTGCAAGTGTTCTGAGTAATGGTCACCACAGCATTAGGTTGCTTCTACAATGTTCATATTTCTGCTACCTGTTCTCACTGTTGTGGGTATTTAAAACCACATTTCCAAGAGACAGCTCATTATGAGACAAAGATTCACCTTTCCACTTTAAGAAAACAAAAAGCCCAATTGCGGTGAAGAGTTTGAAAGCAGGACCTAGGAACACCCAACAGGCTTCCTTATGTTACCATCTTGATGGAGCAAGGTGAGGTTTTTATGCTGTAGTTAGCAACATTACTACAGCATTACACTGGGATGCACACACAACAAAATAGCTGTGATCATGCTTCCTCTTGTTTGTGCCATAGGTGGGGAGATGTGGGAAGATTTTGCTCTCTGATGGGGTCACAGCAGTGTAATATTTGTTGTCTTCTGCCTACTGTCATGTGCCCCGTAAAAGCCAAAAGAGGCCTTCTCTCTATTGAAAGAAGTACTTGGTATATTTGGAGCACATGCTGACACCAGTTGCTTTTCAAAGGCTCTGTAAATTCCAGCTCATTCTTCTATCCCATTTTCCATTCGGAGACGCAGCAAGGGGCATTTGGCAGACCATGAAATAAAACTGCACGTGCTGTAATCCCTCTCAGGGTGAGGCTCCTGATCCCGCTCCCTTTCCTCCCTCCCTCCCTCCCTCCCTCCCTCTATTTTACTCCAAGTCTCTCTCTCTGCAATTGTGACCAACCATGAAAGCACCTTGCTTAGATTAGACAAGGTCATGGAAAATGCCAGGGAAATCTAGGACTTGTTATGAGCTCAACAAGCGACAATATTGACCTGACTAGTTTTAATAGCTCAAGAGTTTATTTCCACTCTATGAGCTGCCTTTTGCCTCTTCTGTCTCCTCCTTTTGTTAACCAAGGTTAACTCCTTCCAAACCTAGAAAAGGCTGGCTACTTTGTCAGCTGCAATAGAAAAATACTTTTGGGAGGGCCCAAAATCCAGATTACTGTATTTGTAGACATGCAAAAAGGGTTGTTTTGTGAGAGTATTTCATCACGTTTGCAGTAGATATGTCAAGCACTTTGCTACTTCCCTTGGTGAATTTGATATTCCCCTTTTGGCACCAAAAGACGCAGGGAAACTAGAGCCTGCTGTCCCACTTGGAAGGTAGATCATGGGAGCAAAGTACGTGCTTCTCTGCTTCAGTGTCTGTCAGGGCTTTACAAGGGGATCTTTGGAGTGTGCTGGTAAAACAGTGGTGCAGAACAAGGCCTTTGAAGTGATCCTCAGGAAAATCAAAGGGCTGGAGGGAGAGACTTCATGCAGAGACTTGTGAGCTTTAGGGATCAAACCTAGTTAGTTAATTTAAATTGGCTTTGTTCCATTGACATGGTTTCTCACTTAGGCAAAGCTTTGTGCATTTCCGGGGCCTTTAATTTTAGGCCTCTGAGGGAAAAACTGACTGATTTCGCAGCGTCTCTTTTCCTGTATAAATTTATGGTTCCATCAGTGACTGAACAGATCTCGGGCATCGGTGAATGCCTTGTTCTCCCTTTCCCTCCTGCCTGCTTCAGCCTCATGCTCCCTTTCCTCTTTTCTTGCACCTCTCAGCTAAAATCCTGGCACAGCAGGGAACTGCCTAGCTTATCTGCTGGCTGATTTTCTGCCGTTTTCCAGGATAAGTCAATTTGTGGAGGTTGCGATGGGTGCTGGTGACACCAGTGGGCACGGGGATGCAGAGCAGGGTCGGGAGAGCAGGCTTCCCCTTTCAGCAGTGCTGAGCTGCTCTGTTGGATCATCCTACCCCACGGAGCCATCCCCCGCAATGTTAATGATTTATCGCTGAACAGTTATTTGCAATCGCTGAGCCCAGCCGAGAGTGTATCCCCTGTTGCTCAGGGTGATGGAAACGGTCCTTGCCCGGGAAGCCAACTTCAGGAGACCAGAGGTGGCCGCAGGCTCACAGGAGGGAGCGTAGCGGGGAAGCAGCCGCGTGAGAAGCAGCTGGCAGAGGAAAGCACTGTAACATGACCAAGGCCGCTGGGACATAAAGGCCCAGATCAAAAGAAGATGCAGAAATGCCTATGAAGAAAGGAAAGACTCCGAAGGGAAGGATGAATTAATTACCCTTATACCAACAGAGCTCTATTAGAAGGGGCACTCCTATTCTGAGCAAGTAGTTTTCCAGTGTATGGCCCTGTAAAGACATCCTAGTCCTATTTTTCTAAATTGAATTCAGAAATACATTCCCAATTCATTTTCAGCAGCTCAAAGGGAATGTGTATCTATATGCAAACATCATGACTCGGTCCCGTCCTTCTCTATTCATCTATTTAGTTTCTGCTATATAGTTTCCAGATCAGGGCAAGGGATAAAGCAGAGCTGTTTTGTTAACCTGCATCCATTTTAGGTGTCTTCTATAGAGTGGTCTTCATATACATTTTTGCAGCCTTGTTATGGTTTAGAAACTTAGAGAAATAAGTTAGCAAATATGAATACATTAATGAAAATAAGCTGCATTTCTCCACATGAATCTAAACCAGTTGTTATGCCCAGAATAGGTACATTGTTAACTGTCCAGGTTTTTAAACCAGTGACATGGGAAAAGCACAGGAGCAACAGTGTGTTTACTGCGCCAAGCTGTGTTTAGTTAATATCCTTTGAGATGCTGCAAATTTTTACCTACTGGTATCTCCTCCTGTAATTCAGAGAAGCTGTGTGGAAAGGGGAAGTGAAAATGCTGGTCTCAGCAAATTAGGTACAAATTTGGGCAAAAGATCAAAGATTCTGCTTTTATGAAAACCAGCTGATCTACCTTTATCTTTCATGTAGCAGATCTCCTTTTTTCTTCTATTTTTTTCTTTCTCTTTTTGTCATTGTTAAAAATGTGAAATATAAAGTAAATGCTTTATCATGGGCCAGAGCATAATTTCCACCAGCATATGAATATTTCTTTGCCTTGGTCTCTTCTAGCAACCAGTAAAATATCAGAACACATCATTGTGCCAGATAAAAGAAGAAAGTAATAATACAGTATGAAATCAGCCTGGGCAGCTAGTTAATGATTTGGCTTTCTTTTCTGTTAGAACTACAGGAATCAAATTCAATTCAGTGCTGGTATTTACTGTCAAGTGGCCTACTTCAGATTTGAATGCTCTCTGGAGACCCTGGTCTGACCCAAACTGTTGTTACAGCTTGGCCCACCCCAATATAATAAACTATAAACCTGTCACATGGTGCTCCTTATTCAGTAATTAGAAACCTCCTAAGTCCAGTGTTAAGTATGGTGCCTAAAAGCAGGCTGAGAAAATGCCAATTTACAAGAGACTCCTGGTCAAGGTGTTGAGTGAATTGCTGGCTGAAAAGGAAGACCACAAAAAGAAGGAAAAAGAAATCTTGCTAAACTCACATCAGTAAAATTGTAGCTGTCTCTGCTATGCGTAATCAACAACTGCAGAAGCAGAGCACTGCTCATCTGTTTTTCTACCCAGTAGAATATATATACAGTATGCATCATGGAGATGGAAATATATATAGGGATATAACAAAGCTTTAGATAGAAAATGCTTATAAATGGCTGGTCACATGCCATTTTTAGGGTGAATAATCAGTGAAATAAGAACTCGTTGCAGAAAAATAAGTGCTTAAAAATTGAAAAGTAATGAATATACACTCTTATGACTATACATTATGAATGTAGAATTAATTTATAATGCATTTTAGCAATGTTATACCCTTCTCCACACTTAATTATACTAGATAAATAGGTGGAGTGAGAAATGGATTGCTGACAGCTGTAGCTGAGGAGGTCTTTTATCATAAAAATGAGAACTAAATTTTTGCAAGGTGGAGACAGCTTTAAGATTTTTTTTAGTTACACAGGTCTCTACAGCTATTTCTAAGTAGATAATTAACATCTTACAATTCCAGAGGTTTTTCCACTTGAAGACCATGACATTAAAACCCTATCTCACCTTTGTGAGATCAACATCATGTAGTGACAGTAAACCTTCTCTATCCTGTTCCTTGACTGCCACTGTATGGGAAGCAAGCAGCAAAGACTGGTATAAAACTGAGACCTGTCTGAGCTAAAGCCTAGGCTTTAACCATAGGATGGGCCTAACTGTCTAAATCCATGTTCCCCAGCTCATCTCTAATGTGCCCATGACAAAACTGTCACTGAGACCTGAGCGCAATAAGATCATGCACTTTCTGACGTATAAAATGTGTGCCTTCTGGAGGGGACTGTTTTTTCACCATGACTTAAACTTCCAGCCATCTCCGGTCATGTCTTTACAAAGCAAATATTTCAATACTGTAAATATTGTTTATGCCCCTTCCTGTCTCCCCTCACTGCTTTTCATCTGATAGTCCTCTGGAAAATCAGGCAACAAAAGCTACTTTTCAATGCCTACAGTTTAATATCCTCTATTTATGTCTCAGTCAGATTAATAAGATTTATGTGGAAGGGGACACAAAGCTGGGTAAGCTCATTTGGTAATCAAGTTTTAAAGCTTCTTCTGAATTCATGACAGCCCTGTGTTCAGATCCTTTCTCACAGATCCTCTTCCCCTTTGATTTCCCTTCTAGCTCATAAGCCTTCCACATCTATTACCCTTATATTGTATTTCTAGCTTGGCCTGCAGTCAAGACATTTGTTTTCTCAGAGCAGCTCATAAGCAAGGTCCATAAGTTTTGATATGGCCAGGTGATGTGGGAAAAGCGTGTAGGAAGCAAAGGGAAATCCCCTTTGGGCCTTAAAAACATGTTTAAATAGATGAGGAGTTTTGTTTGCTTTCTTTCTTTTGTTTCCCTGCTTTTGTTTTTTTTTCTTTTTAATATCTTCTCAAGCAATGCACATGGCCTTTCGTTTCTCACTGGCAGTGTCTGCAGTGCCTCAGACACGCAGAGCAGGAAACTGCCTCACTTCTTCCTTTCTGCTTGACCTCAAGCACAAAAGCTGCTTCCAGGTGCTCAGTGGGTATCTGCCAAAACATAAAAGCAGCCCCCAAACCTTGGAAAAGTGTGAGTGGGGCTGCTTTCCCGGACAGTAACAGGGTTTTATATCCTCAGTACAGTAAGTTCCCTGCTGCCCAAGAGGTCTGGGGGCCGGGACACCCCAGCTAATGGAAAACCTCCAGTACTATCGACTCTGCAACTTGTATCTGGGGATGCAAGCAGACACATTAGCAGACATCACAGCTTGTGATGGAGGAGAGTTCGTTTTATTTGTTAACTTTATTTGTTGTATCACTAACCCCCTCAATCCTCTGTCACCGCCCTAATTCTGTTAGCAAATAACTCGCCCAAACATGCTCACAGAGAGAAAAAGACACTGATTCTAATATATTTATTAAATATTTAAAAACTATCAGATCAGGAAAAATCCTTTCATGACTCTTTATATCTTATACAAATGTGTGAAGATCACACATGCAATTTATTATTCCTTTTTAGGTGACTTCTACGAGCAGGGGAGGCCTGTGTAGGTGCTGTACTCCCGGTATATTTGGTGGTGCCAGCTCCTGAGGACATTTGGATCATCATTCTGCCAAACCGTGTGCGATGCTGCAGGCTGAAGGCTGGGTTTAGGCTGCCCTGTGCGTCACCGCGAAGCCGCAGTGCACATCACTGCTCCGAAGCCCTTCCGGAGGCCTGACCACACCAGTGTTGTGGAAAACTTGGAAACTGCAGAGAGACTGTTTGTTCTCCTTGCCCTGGAAAGCAGAAGCCATAGAAAGAGCTTTCTGTTTTCCAGATTAATCCTGCTGGCAGCCATTACCAAAAATAGAAGATAAAAGATAAGATTCATGTAAATCTTAGAGGACTGTCTGAGGATCCACCAAAAGGGTTGACTAAATACATTAAAATATTTTTTGCTTAGTAGCAGATAAGACAGATTGTCACTTGTGTATTTAAAACAATATATATATATCAATCCGCATGTGGAAAGTTTCAATGTGCAGCAGATACAAACCAGCTCTCTAGTTGGGTATGTAAGTCATTTTGTTGTGTTTTTGGCCCCTATGTGTGTCTCTGTCACTTTGGCAGTGGTGCGATGGGCTTGATCCTCCAGACATGATTTCAGAAACCTTTCTTAAGCTTGCAGAGGGGTTTTTGTTGTTTTGTTTTGTTTCATTTTGGTTTTGGCTCTGGGTGGGGGATGGATCTTGATGACAACTTTCTGGAAGACTCTTTTTGTAAAAGAGCTTATAAAGCAATACAAAGGTTACCTGGTAGTTTCCCCTTGAAGGAGCCTATGCTGTAGAAATGACTAGAGTTAGGCTGTGATGGGATTTGACTTTAACATGCCACTTGATTTGGAACAGTTATCTTTCACATGATCAGACTACATTCATTTGGCCGTAATTCTATGAATGTTGGCAGAATTAATAACCGTCAGATTAGTAGCTGCCCAGGACAGTGCTTTATCCACTTTTAATTTGGATGAGAGGATTTAAAAATCTCTGAGTATGTTTTATATCAATGTCCTCCGGGCTTGGCCTCTTTTCAAGTATACCAGTCAGTGATGTTGCAGACAGAAAGGCCACGGCTAGGGCAGCTCTTGTCTATCGGACAGCCCTGAGTTGGCACTAAGCTCCAGCTGACCTCAAGGAGGGCAGACAAGGTGAAGGGGAATGAATTAACACGTTGAAATAAACCCGATTTAATCTGCAGTTGATATCCCTCTGACACAACCAGCCTCAGGGTTTTGCCTACTGCTCAGTCCAGATACCTATCGAAAGGGCTGTGAACGTGAGTGTTTCTTCCAGTTACCTTATTCCTGAGTCAGTGCAAACCCAACGCAGCCGGAGGACCTCCCCGTGGGGGAGACAGGCTTTCCTGCTGCTCGCTGGATTACCTCTTTTCCTGCTCCTTGAAAACAGCACCGTGTGTCTCCAAATCTAACCATGCACCACCCTTTCGGGTAGGAGCCCTTTTCAGCATTGCTGTATAAAAGAAGTGCTGTGTTATTCATCCGTTTTGAAGGCCCCCAAGCTGGAATGAGGTACTTCACCAACAAGCAGGGTAGACATGTTCCCTGCCCATTGGTCCCAACGATAATGTGGACGGGAAAAGGAAGCAGGGATTACATGATACACAGTTATTATGGATGTTTAGATTGGCTGTAAGTGTGCAAGTGTGTGTTTGTTTAGAATTACCAAGATATGAATCAAATAAATAAAAATAGCAATGCACTAAGGCTAAGAGAGACTCTTGGGAAGACATAAACTAGTATTTTTAAATGTAAATATTTCAACCCAGATTATTAGTCATGTTCTTGTGCTAGATATTGGAGTTTGATGTGGTACCTTGTATCCCATTTTCTTCTAGGAACAGCACATTGTGCCTCATCCACCACTACCTTGTCTGTCTGATGAAATAGTATTTTAACAGTGACAAATATTTGTCAAAAACTTGCACTTTTCAGAAAACATATATATCTTCAGCACAGCAGTATTAATCAGCACAGCAGTATTTCCATGAGTTATTAAGTTGCCTCTTTTTTTTTCATATTTTCTGTAATTAGTACATGACAGTCAATTAGAGAATTACTGATTTTGACCCTTCTTTTAAGACCTTTGCCAGTGTGCAAAATTGCTGGAGATGTTATGAAGACATTTGCATTGGATCAGTGAGTTTCTTCTCCATTTCCTGCGTCCTTACAACTTCCACGGTCTTAGCTCATGTTTTATACCACAGTGCTGTTTTCAAAAGACTAATAAATGATTAATAGAACATTACTGGCATAAGCAGAATGTTACAGATCATTAAAAAACATGGTCATTCAAAGACATTGACACAGTCCCCTGTCAATCTTCAAGATATTGTATCATTTTTAATAATTTGTTTTTTTAATTTTGGCATCTCCCTTTGCTATTTACAAATATAAAACAACATTAAATATGATCTATGTTTATAGTGTCTCATTAAATTATTATAAATCATTATATTTGAAACAATTAGCTGTGGTAGGATGTATATGTCAAAAGAGGTAATTGCAACAACTTTGCTTGTTTGGTTCTGGCTAGCTTTTATCAGAGGGCTTTTGAAGCCAAAGAAATCATGCAGAGTTTGCACGGGGGTAGCATAGTATTAAAACGTTATAGTTGGAGAGAGGGTGAGGCTATTGGTTCTGTGCCTGCTTCTGTTTTCTGGGGTAGAATTGTAATTTAGTCCCATTTCCAGTAGAAAACTCCTGCTTTGTCCTTCCTCTGCAGCTTGGGGAGCAGATTGCCATAACACACAGGCCTTGAAGCCTGCTTGCCTGCTTACTTAGCACTGCTGATTGAAAGATGACTATTAAATTAGTATTCTAGTGACTGCAGCTGGACTCCTTATCTTTATGGAAGATATTCAGACTGTTGACAGTGTCTGTGAGTCACTTTTGCATGGACCATGTGCCACAGCATGAACTGGAAGTGCCTTGAACACTGTTATTAGGACTATGAGAACTGTAGCTTTGACTTAAAAACTGGGGCTGTAAAAGAGGCATTGGTAGGGTGGCCCCAACTGGTGGAATTTCCTTTTTCCATTGGTCTGAAACAAATGCTAGTGCACGATATGAAGCCTGTCTGCTTCCTCTGCTTCTGACTTACAGAACAGCTATTGTAAGGCATGTAAAGAGTTTTCTTCCAAAGAAGTAAAGAGGTCTATAATGTTTGTAGATTTACTTTTTTTATATGCCCCTAGATATGCTGTAACAAATACATTTTATAAATGCTAGAATAAATAATGGAATTGCAAACAAAAAAGCATTGCCTGTTGCGTCTGTGTGCTTTGCCAACTTTTATCTTGTGTGAACCATTTAAGGAGGGATGAAGTAGAGACTCCTTTGCCTGGCCTCATTTCAATTTATTTGCTTTTCCAACTATATTTAGGCCAAACTTCTTTCTGAAAGATTGGGCTCTTATGGATTTTATAGAGAAAAAAAATAGAAATAAGATACTGTCCCCCAAAGAGTTTTCCTGTCTTTGAGGTGACAAGCTGATTTGCTGCTGTAGGAATAAATCAGATGGTAGTCATCATGGTAATACCAGCAAAATTAACTCATAAATGAAAACCAAGACATGTTATTTTGAAATATAGAGAGAGACATGTAATGTGCATGAGATGATTGCTATCTAAGATTTTTTGAAAAGTTCAATTTAAGCCCAAGTAACTTGGCCAGATTTAGTACCTTTTCTTTCTAATCTCAGGGTTTAGAAAACATGAGCCTGTGCTATTATCCTTATTATAGAAGCAGGAAGCCTGAGACATTAAATGTGACTTCCTCCTGATTGGGGAGCAAGGGGCATGGGAATGCTTCAGACCTTCAGCCCCTCGGCTCCTCCATCTTCTCCATTGCATTAACATGTCTCCACAATTCCTTATTTAGCTCTATGCTAGAAGTGATCCATGGAGTCCTTTACTAAATCTAGGCGTCCTACCAGGACTATTCTCAGTAGGTCTGTTCCTTGCATCTTTCAAGCAGCACTTGTCTACACGTTCCCAAAAGCACACGGGTTAACTGGAGATTTTGTGGTATCTGAAGTAGGTGCTAATAAAATTGTATGTGAAATAGTATGTGTAGCGTTGCAGTCACTGGCATAAATGTACAATAATTCTTTGGGACCGGGAGCGCTGAACCACGCTTTGTGCCCATCTCATTAAAGAACAGCATAAGGCAGAAAAAAAGGAGAGACAAATTACATTTTAAGTTTTTCCCCTGGAAAATTAAGAAACTCCATGGGTCCCTCAGCTTTCCCAGCTGGTCACTAATCCTCAGGAAATGGCTTGAGGCTTATTTATTGACTCATAGACAGTGCAAAACAATCCTGTGCCAAGTGCCACCTCTCCCCATCCCATTTTGAATAGCGTTGCTGGGAAGGAGATGGGCTGCGTTACCACCATCTGCAAATAGATGCTGCTGAAGGAAATGCTCAGAAACGTTTGCATTTTAGCTCAGGTGCAAGGCACAGAGTGGATGCTGTGGCTTATGGTGATGTGTGTAGTGACGATGTTACAGGATGGGGAGTGTAAATTGGCACAGGCATAAGGAAGTCTGGGCTGTAGATCTAGTCTTTTTGAAGCTCGAATCTGTTTTCTAACCCAGATGATTACCTTTTTAAGAGTATTTCATTTTCTAGGCAAACTTACATTGTTGCTTGGGTAACTAATGGTAAGGAACTAACTGGATTAAAGTTATCTCACAAATAAGGATCTGATGATGATCTGTAGATGTGATCCCTAACTCCTACAGACCCAAAGAAATTCAGTCCTTGAATGTATGGACCTGAACAACAGGGCAAACAAGGATATGACAAACAGCATCTGAGAATCCACAAGTTCAAGCTCACCAATAGTATTTTGTGCACACGGAAGTGGCATTTGATGCATTTTTGGCTCCAGTCTGGCAAAGTCTTAGGCATGTACTGAAGATACATGGGAAGAAAACAAAATTAGCAAAGCTCAGCCCATGCAAGAAACTTAGTAGAAACGCAGTATTTTTTGCACCCAGAAACAGGCTTTCAGCACAATTTTTTTTGCACAAGAAGTTGCAGAGTTAGATGGAATTGTATTAATAGGCCCAGATAACTGTATCCTCCAGAGCCTGGCTGATGGAAAAGTAGCTCAGAATATACACAGCCAAGCAAAATGTTGCTGCAATTAATTGGATTTGATTATGTGATTTAGCAACTGGAGAAAAAGAACCATACCAAAGAAAGTGAGTAAATTGCTTGCTAACCTGAAACTTTAAGTAAAAGCTGTGAATGCAAGAAATGAGGTTCCCCAGCAGACATGATGGGATGGGCGCTACTCTGAGTGCAGGAGAGCAGATATAACAACCCAGCTTCTCACCACCTGTCTTAAAGGATACAAGTTGGGCCATTTTCCACTTTGCTCATTTGTGCCATCGGACAGTATTCCTTGCTGGAATCATGGTTTGTTTTACAACAGTGACTTCACTTATTTTTATGTCACTTTGAATAAAAACTTGAAAAACAGCCATTGAATATTTCCTGAAAACACCAAATGTTGTAAGACAGTCCACAACATTTTGCAAACATTCTGGCTGCAACATAAAGGCTATTTTCAGACCATTAAAATGTTTCATTTGAAAAGTCTCTGTGAGCTCTTCTTTTGTAGCTTTCTAACATAGGTGACTCTGTAAAGCAGTAACAGTGAGAATTGATAACATCTGCTAGTTCATTTGTTTCTCAGTAAAATTTGCAATTGCACATCACAGAAATAGTATTTAAGTTAAGCTGTTCTGCTACAGGAGGTCCTGCTATCTTTCCAAAAACTAGCAGCTTTGCCTAAATACCAACAGGGAATCCTGGTCTTACGCGCCGTTCCTGATGGCTCAGGTATCGAGTTCTCAGTTCTCGCATATTTACTTCATGGAAATCTTGGAGAATCTCAACACGCAGACTTTGTTTATGTTGAATTGATTTACAGTACCTCAACAAATGAGAGGGGAAAGAAAAGGAATCAAATGAATTACTGCAGCTCATTCTGACATGCATATGCATTAAGTCAAGTACATATGCATGCACATACATGCATGGAGCACTCAGCCCTAGTTTCTTAGCATTAGTATAATATTTCAACCTGATTTAGATTGCTTTTATCTCCTCCCCAGCACGCCGTGGCTCTGCAGGCTGGGTGGCACCAGCCAGCTCTCCACGATGCCCCATGGCCTCGGCTGCTTGGGGTGCAATTCCCACTGCCTCAGCCAGCAACCCCCAAATGAGGAGGACACAAGTTCACACCGCAAATTTAGGCTGCTTCCAGCATCCATGAGACAGCATGGTGAGGCGCAGCGCTCGCAGCCAGCGCCGTGCGTTTCAAATCCCTGCTTCATTATCTGCCTTTCCCATCTGGCTGCGTTAATTGTCATCAGCTAGTAACTTGCAGGGATCACCTCGTTGCAATCCACGCACGGGCCAGGCGGCGTGCTGCTGACACCCAGCTGCTTCCAGGCCTGGAGCTGGCAGCATCCGTGCTGGATGCCCCAGCAAGGATCTGCCTGCTCCCGCAAGTCTGCAAGGGCAGGAAGACATCTCCTATCCTTCACGATGCTAGATGGGAGCCCTTTCCTGGTAAAAGATAGTGCTTTGCCAGTAAAACACACCTAGACAGCGAACGGCTGTAGCAACAAGGATAGAATGTACTGCTGCTACTTTATATTCTTTTTTGCTTTTTAACATTATGGGCAATACCATCCCATACAGGCAAAATAAGCTCCCTGCACATGTCTTTTGGTGTGTGTGTGTTTATTTTCCTTAATTGCTCTATAGCAGCTCCCTGTCCATTACCAAAAGCGCCATTATCCTCTCTTCACAGCCAGGGATTTAGAGCACGGATTTAGAGAGGAATCCAGGCAACGCTGAAATCCACAGATGAACTCCCAGACCTGACCTTGGCAGGGCTGGGATTTCACCTAAAATGACCCGTGTGACGTACCACACAGAAAGGCTGTAGCGTATTATGGAATTCAACACTGGCTTCGGGAAAACAGCCAGTTAAAGGAATTTGTTTATCTTTTTGGAAAAAGAACACGCACGCTCCTTGGAAATAAAACGCTTTTTGGTCCATGTTAATTTTGATTGCAATTTGTCGACCTATTTCTTGTAGAACAAGTCAGAATGAAAGTGGGTGTTTTGTTCTATTTTGCTATGATTGCTATTTTCTGAATCTTTTTCTGAAATCTATGCTAGGTTGCTATATTCCGAAGCACCTGAGCTTCCTCTTATTTTTCTGAATGAATATAATGAATATTGAGTTGAAATGGTCAGAACAAAAGATTTCTGTGCAGATTCTTCAACACAAAATATTTCATTTCAGTACGTCGAACTCAAAATTTATTCCGACTTTCTGTGCTGCAGAAAATTCTCAGCATCTGTGCTCTCCTGTCTTTTTGGATGAAACAAAAGTCCCAATGGCATTTTTTTCACTTTCTCCCCCTAAAAGCAGAATTTCTGTTTTCCAGCCCGCTCTGGCAACACAACCCTCTCTAATGTCTGCAAACCATCTTCCTATATAAAAATAATGCGAGAGAGACAGGCGTTAGACCCGTACGGGTAGCAGGCCCAGCAAGGCCGGGAGAGGCGCAGCAGAGCGGGCTGCCAGATGAAGAGATCCCACGTTATTCGTCCAGGGATAAAGCAGGGCCAACAACTGATTCCATATTAGTTAGTGCCGATCACTTGCAGCTGCGAGAGCCCTGTCACCGTGAGTCAGTGCGGGATTGAAGAGGCTGACCTCAAAGTGAAAATCTCTCTGTCCCATTGTACCCCCCCTGAGACATCCCGGCCCCCTTTACTTTGTTTTCCATGCTCCCTTTTCATTTATTTTCATCTCTTGTTTTAATCTTCTTAGCATGTTATGTGTGCCCATCAAAGAGATGTTTTCTAAGCAATCTAGCAAGTACATTGTTATATAGCTGGTTCCCCTCTGCATTTGGATATCAGTACTGCTTTTCAGGCTATTTGTCAAGTGTTTCTGTCTCAGTAAAGTTTATCTTCCATGGTTTAATATAATCACATTAACAGGGCAGACATTAAGTAGGAAAGCTGTGGGGAAAGGGAGCTGGGAGCGGATGGCGAGGGAGAGAGCAGCTCTATGGAAATGGCTCATTTTTGAAAGAAAAAGGGTCAGTAGTGGCAGATGATGGTTGCTGGATTGGTTTCCACACCAAGGCTGAGAAACAAATAATGTAGGATATGGATAAGCAATAGCTCTGCTAAAGCTCAGGTGCAAATGTTCCACAGAAACAGCACCCAAAACGGCAGCTTCAATGAATAAACCCTGACAGTATGAAACGCCTTACTCATTTAAGAAAGACTTTACTTTTGTAGAGAAGACCCATTTGCAACTTTTCAGGGCCACCAATGCCTCATGCTATCAGTGGCTTTGCTCAGAGCAACCCTTTGGAAAGCAAAGTGCTCCTGAGACTCCAGGTAAACCTCGGCGCCCAGGTGCAGAAGGGCTGACATTGCTTGGCATCCTGTAGGGTCGGCTAAAAGACCCATTTGTTCCATCTGGGGGGACTGAAGGGGTAAATTTCGTGCAAGTGATAAACATCAGCTATGATTTCTTTTGCATCAGTCTGCCCATGGTCTTGAAGCTTGCATGTAAACGTCAGGCTTGAAATAAACAGCAGTGGGATCCCTCTGTCCTAGCAAACCATATATCTGCACACACATAGCTTTTTTTCCTGAGCTGAAACTGGAACGCATGACACATTAGGAGCAGCTCTGTTTTTCACATTTATAAATGCCTCCTCGGTGAGATTCCAGCTGTTTTCTTCTCAGGCAGTAAGACTTACATCTGGGACCACCATTCTCCAGCTACCTGCTTGCTTGTTTTCCTTACACTAGAAATGAGCTTTGCAGGACCTGACCGTGGCCTTGTGGTTCTTTAAGAGGCTGCTCTGGGCTTCAGGATTTCACACCAGATATTTTGTCAAGGCATAAGCCAGTAGATGCAGGATAGTTGCTGTTTCATTGCCTCAGTTAGAGGGGGAGTAGATGGACGTAACCTGAAAAAACAGTGGACAATTTCATATGATTTATTGCCTTTGCTGTTTAATTGCTATTGCAGGAAATGGCTGACGGTGGTAAAAATATTGTTGAATTCCTGGTAAAAGTCAACATTACAGTGAGAAAAAAAGGGCATACTGATTTCTACACAACACTTAATATAAATCCTTATTATTGTTTGAAATCTTGACAAATCTGCTCCACCAAGTTTTGTGCAGCAATCAAACTGGTTGAAATGGAGCACTTAGGGAGACGGGGGGAGGACTGCAATCGGGATTGCATCCCCATCCCACGCAGCTTGGTGCTGACAGCAGCAGCATGTGAGACATGTTTACATAATACATACAGTTTTGTACTATCAGTCATCCCATGCAAATACCCTGTGCTGTCTAGAAAATGTGTTTTACCCTCATTAAGAGATTAATGTGTTTCCTGGCTGCTGGTGCCAAGAAACCAAAGGACAAATACACCCTTAGATATATCCAGAATCAGGATAGTAAAGATGGCAAGAAAATACTGAACAGTCCATTAGCGTGGTTACTCTTCCTGCATCACTTCCAAGTGGGAAAAGTGGTTTTGCCTCTGGCATCAGTCTCTGAAACGGGGATGAAAATTCTGATATGAATCTGAAAAATCTTTTCCAGGCTTTCTTTTGTGATACATTTTTTGTTATTGTTTTTCAAATGTGGCCAGCATTGAAAAGGCTGATAATAAAAGCCATGCTTTCATCAAGCTCTTGAAATAAAAAAATAAGTAGAAGCATGTTAATGCATACACAGGCACTCTGGCTTGAATGTCCCCTCAACCATTTGCATCTATCAAGTCTGAGTTCTTCTTTCTGGGTGTTAAGTGTAAACACCAAATGTTGTGGACAGCCACAAAAGCCTTTTAACACAGATTTAAATACCAAGCCCAGAAGGAGAGATGTCCTGGCTTTGATAAGAAGATAATAAGCAGCACTTTAGTTGAAAGTGGTTATTCCGTAGCTGTGAAGAAGCATGCAAGAACCTTTTTTTTTTTTTTTCTTTTTTAAGTTAGGAAGCAGAATGGATTAGCATAATGGATGTTGTTATTTTTATAACGTGCATTTAGATGAGTACTGTAGAAAGTACTTAATAACTTCAGGTCATTCCCCGTGAGGAAAGCACTTATGCACATAACATAACTTTATGCAGGTACTTAAATCCTCTAGAGACCTGAGCTGTTTTTCTGAATCAAACTCTCAATATTTAGTAGCAAATTGTATGAAGAGCCACTTTTGTATGAACACAGTTTGAGTTCTCTAAAACCCAATATGTGAACTAGAATTATTTATGTGATTTTTACATTACCTGTGTGATACTATCAGTTGGAAGAAGCATCTATTAAAGCAGTCCCCTATAGAATATTATTTGCCTTTGAGCCCAGAAGAGATTATGGACAATAAATAAAACAGGGCAGTCTGATGTACTTATCCTTACAGCAAGAAATACAAAACGCATCTCAAAGATAAATGTAATGTTAAACCTTTGTTTTTTCAGGGTTGGTTGATTATCTGGTCTGAAAATGTCCTGAAACAGTTTTCTATCCAGGCTTTGATGTACCTTTGTGCAGCTTGAAAAAAATTACTCAGAGTGTAGCAGTGTGATTGACAATAATCAAGGGCCACTAAGTGCTTTGACACTTTCGAATACCAATCCACTCGCTCTTCAACAGCTCCTCGTCTTAAGTAATATCCCATAAAGCGTTATTTAAAACGCGAGTCAAGGCATTTCTATATACTCCTTGATTTTGTGATGTTTGCAGCTTTCACTCCAGTCGACAAGGAAAATCATTCATGTAAAATTATGCCCTTTGACAGACGCAGGGCTGATTCTGGCATGTCCCTTGAGCCAGGCAGAGTAATTGTCATCACGTTGCTTTTCTGAATACAAGCATCAGGATCGGCAGCAGCCACTCCAAAGGAAACTGGAAAACTGAGAGTATATGGGGCTGTCTGAGCAAAAGGAAATCTTATTATATTTACAAAGCAGAGAGGTTACATCACCTATAAAACCAACAATCAAGAAACTGGCCCAGGCTTTCTCATTCCTCTGAAATCACTTCTTCATGTTGAAACACCCAGACCTACAGACAAATCAGAATCTAAAGTCCCCTTGAAAAGGGGAAATTTGGAGTATATCACCAAGCCACTCCATGCCCTTTGTTCAAAAATAATATTTAAACTAAATGACGAAGCAGACTATCTTGTGTGCTTTTGTGGCAGTGCGCACAATGGGGTCACAATTCAGAATAAAGTCATTGCAACACCAAATATATTCTGTACAGAGCCAGTGAGCAAAGTTGTTTATTCTTTGCATGTGTGCTCATGTATTTATCACAAATTGAAGCACCTGATTCTTTTATTTTACCCATTTAAATAAGAGATATCTCTGCCATGGTAAACAGAATAAGACCAGAGGAAGTGAGAAAAAAAAATCCCTATTTATAATTGTTTTGCTATTAACATGCTCCTTCAGTAGCTTACCCAGATTAGACTTAATCTTGTATACTCTCTGGAAGAGGAACTCTGAATCCTGTATCTATAATTTTGCCTCTTGTCTGAAGATGTTTGCATAACACAATCTGTATTTATAACTGGATTCTACGCATCCTATTACATGGACACTTTAATATCTGTTACTTTGACCTCTGTATGACTGCTATGCAAAGACATGGGACAAGAAGGCAAGCTTTTTTCCAAGAACATAATCCTTGCGATTTTTCCAGAGAAATCATTCTCTCTTTTTCTCTCTTTCTCTCTTTTTTTTTTCTTTTTCTGTCTTTTTTTTTAATTTTGTTTGTCTCCACTTACTGTAACTTTCAGTTCATTCTCAAAGTCTTTTTTGAAGAGTAGATGATCTTTCTCTGTGATTTCTTTTTTATTTTAATTTTGATTTTTTAGTTTTCCTCCAAAATCCCTCTCTGTGAATAGAGAGAAAATAAATCCTGGCATGCTAAAAAGCAGTGCAAACCCAAGATGCCTGCAAGGACATTCCAAAGCAGTAGCCCACCTGGGCGAATAACCCTGCTGTCTGGCAGGGATGTCTGGCTGTCTCTGTGGGAAGGTTAGGAAGGGAGCAGGTTGTGCCCCTTTCGGTAGAAGATTTAATCATTATCAGTGTGCAATGTGTCAGTGTTTACCATGGAGCATTATCTGCAACTGGGAACAAGGCAGAAGAGCCAGCTCGTGGCGCACGAGGCCGAGAGCCAGGAGACCAGTTCCCTCCTCCTGGTTGTGGCTCTACCTGACCTGCTGTGCAACCTTGCTGAAACCTCTGGGTCTTCTCTGCATCACTGTTTCCCCTTCTAACCTTTGGTTGGTCTTGTCTAATTATAACGTGAGTTTTTTAGGATAAAGACTATCTGTCGCTGTGTGCCCAGCACAGCAGGGCTCTTGTGTGAGCTGGGCCCTCAGGCACAAATGCAGTAGAAATCATTAATATGTCAAGTAAAAGATTGTTACGGTGTAAAATAAGGACAAAGAATGAACAGGAAACCCCAAATTCCCAAATGTTTTCAAGGATGAACATGGAGCAAACTCTTTTTTGAAATCTGAAATATTGGACTAACTCTTTGATGTTGCTTCCTTCTGGCCAAAAGAAGAGTAGTTCCAGACAGCCCCTTTCTTTCTGCTTTTTTTCCCCTCCATCCTTATCCACTGACAAAACTTTGGGAAGGGATGGGGTAGTCCCATCTCCAGCAAAGGAACTGGCAGCCCATTTTTTCACTTAACCCTCTGGTCTGGCCCATTAAGCTGCTTCGTCGACAATCTGTGACTTCCACACTGGGTATAACCCTGTAACCATTTATTAAAAAAAATAAATTAAATCAAAAAAAGAATAAAGTTTACAATGACGCCTTACAAAACCCTTTGCAATGACAGCATCCTTTGTGTCACAGCCAACGTGAACACCTTCCCGGCCAAACTGAGCGCAGGGACAGGGAAGAGCTGCATTGCAATGACTGTGTTGTGTGCACACTCTGGTCTGCCTGTACTCATGAGGGAACTAATGTTCCCTTTTCCCTCATCCCTGCACAGACAGCTAATATGTATCAGCCCTCTAATTTCCTGGCAAGTGCTCTAATAATGTTTGTAGCAATCCTGGAAGGCGTCCGTGTGCAGGATGGCTATGGGGTTATAGGGTCCAAAGGAGGATTAATTAGGGGAATCATGACATTTGGAAAGGAGAGAGATTTTGAAAGGCCCTTCATCCAGGTGGTATGAGCCCGAGTTCAGATAAGTGCCAAATATTTCCACGAAGAACTAAAATGCAACCCCTAATTGAAGTTCGACCTCTACTCAGTCCCCTTGATAATTTCTCCTCCTTTCTTCCTTCAGACTATCTCTTTTGTTATTATTTCAAACTATAACTTATTGAAAACACATTTGAAAGTAAAATGATGGATTTCTCAGGGACTCTGACCCTTGGGGGCAGCTATGGAGATACCGCAAAAGGAGCTGAGTATACAAACTCCTGTTAATTAGAGCAGAGTGAATGATTCACAGAAAATAATGTATTCAATTAATTTAGCCTCTTTTTCTTCTGCAAATTATCTATGAAAAGTTTAGAGTTTTACTGAATACAGCTGCTGGTATTGTGAATGATTGCTCTGCATGTAATTGACCCACACGCAGTTTGAAAGGTAAGCTCTGGTTTTCAGCTTTTCGGTGGGCAGAGGTACTGAAGTTAACACTCTCTACCTTGATTAAAAGACTGACTTTTAACATCAGTTTTTCAGGGCATGTATTCATTCTTGCAAATGTAAAAGGTCATTTTCCGTAAATAATATTAACTACCACATAGCAGTAGCTTTGCTAGTGAACTCATTTGCTAGCACAAAGATCACCCTCCTCTGTCCAATATGATGTGACTCTGTTTTCTCTACTTTCCTCCCGGCCTGCTCAAAGAATACCCAATTTTTCTCCTTCGCCAGACCTGCACAGAGCAACTTGCTTGAGCTTGCTTCTCCTTTGACGCAACCTCTTCAGAATATCAATTGCCTGATCAAAGCAGCCACGACACGCAGTTGTTAAAGTCAAAGTCACAAAATTCATTGCCAATAGTTGGATACCTACATGCCAGAGTCTTTGTCAGTAAGGTGGATATTTATTCACCGAGAAGCACTCCTGATGCTTACCATTTTTCACAGTAAACATTACAGAATAATCTGTAAACCTAGTCAGCATATCAGCACAAAATCCTAACTAGTGAGTAATTCTCTCCACATACACACACACACAAAATAAATAAATAAAAACAGCAAACAGCCATGCTCTTCTGGCTTCCAAGCATTTCCCTTTCTGTCTGACCTCTAACACCATCTTAAATAAAATTCAGGCAGGTCTTGGGCATGGGCAGCAGGCTTCACAAACCTGCCTGTCCAGGTTTGCACCGTGGTCACCGTATTCACTGGAGTCTGCTGTCCTGAAAGGAAAGGGAGAGCCCGGGAGCCCGACCTGCTGCGCAGACCTTTGTTAGGGTGCATGGGTTGTTACTCTACACTCAAGGTAACATAGAGAAGGCCGCTTAGTTTCTGCAACAGCTTTTCTCCCTCCACTATCAAATATCAGTTTAGAGAGCAATGGTTCTGTCCCAAAATGAATGCACAGCAGTGCTCTTGTAACAGGTGCGTAATATTTGGGTAATAGGTTTGTGGAATGTTTATTCCCTTGCCAGATTCATTTATCAGGTGTTGGATTCAAAGGATTTCCCAACAGGATATGTGCAGAGATTAGTGAGCTAGGCAAATGCGCTTTAAACAAATGCAACCTTTCATCCAGCAGTCATTTGTATAGCTCTAACATCAACATGTTTCCCACTGGAATGGGTCAGCTGGTTTTTCCGGTGGTCATATGTATCTATCCATTTAGAGCCTACAAGGGCAAATTTTGGCCTGTGACCTGTTNATGTTTCCCGCTGGAATGGGTCAGCTGGTAACTGCATTAACCGTTCTTCCGGTGGTCATATGTATCTATCCATTTAGAGCCTACAAGGGCAAATTTTGGCCTGTGACCTGTTAGCCACGACGCAAACACCCATCCTTGCATGTGCAGTTTCAGCTTGCTCATTGCTGTCCAACGTAACATTTCCTTCCCCAAACTATTGCTTTACTAAAATTCAAAAATGTTCCTGTCCTTTAGAAGATGTTCTTATTTTATTTTTAAAGCTGAAAGTAAAATAAAATATTATTTTATGAGAAGAAGTTTTCTATTTGATTTGAACTTTGTCCACAAGAAATTATTCTGGGGAGAAGCTTTGTGTGGCCTGTTACTCTGATTCAGAGCAGAAATTTATTTTGGAATAACAGTAATTTCCATGATTTGAACAGTTAATTTGTCTTTACATAATACCAAGTCATTCAACTCATATATTGGAATCCTTGCTTTCTTGGCAAATTTGGGAAGGAAGTGCAAAGCTTTTGTTAGCCTTCTTCTATTAACTAAATATCACCTGCTTTTCCATCTGCAGCAACAGATAAAATTGCTGTTCTTAAAAAGCACAGTTACTGATCGGTTACTAATCATGGAGTTAGTTTCTTAAGTGGCCACATATTTCTTAGTAAAATGAAGTCTTCTGTTTTCAGAAAGATCAGCTCTCGAGTCTCTGAAAATGAGGCTCCCTTCAAGATACCTGAAGTGGGGAACATTCAGGTACAAACAGAAATGATTTAAGAAATTTTTCCTGAAGGGCGCTGTTTTACTTCCAGAGCAACATCATCCCCCGGGACCTGCTTTCCTCCTCCGCGTGCTGGAGGAGGCCTTGGCGGCTCGGCCGCGTTGTGGAGCGCAGGGACTGACGCAGAGCCCAGTCTGGGACGATGGGGCTCGACGGCGAGGGGCCGGGTCCCTTCGTGGTGTTTATCAGCACAGCTTAAGCCCAGACATGACAAACTCGAGCTGGAAAGCTCCAGAGCCTCAGGAAACACCGAGGCATCACGCGGGACTGCGGCAGTGCCATCTGGATGCAAGCTCATGTTATGCCTCCCTGTAAAAATAAACCTGAAAGTTAAAGTGTCCCCCTCAAAGTCCAGGGATGCCGTCAGCCACCATCAGCATTTCGGGAGAGGAGCGAGGGGTCCAGGCGCTGCCATGTTCCAACGAGCAGGACTTCACCGCCATCTCGCGTCTGCCCGGAGGACGGCCCACGCGGCAGTGGGGGACACAGGGTGGCCGAGGCGGGTTGGCTTCCAAGCCCCAAGCTCAGGGTGCCGATAGGGATGGATGTATGGGGAATCTGGCCCGGCCACCGTGGCGCAGGACCTGTGGCCTCATGTAGGAGCTCACAAAGGAGGAGGCCCAAAAAGGTCCTCCCTACGAACCTCGTGGTTTGGAGCAGACTGGCAGCTCCCTCGGACTTAAACAAGCAGCGATGCCTTTTGAAAGTATTCTGGAAAACGGAGTGGTTCCTCCCTGTCCCCCTCTTGGGTGTCCTTACCCAGCCCACAAAACACCTTCTATTACTAGCAAGCAAAGCGATGTTGCCAGGTTAGGCTGCAAAATGCACTTGAACTCCTTCAGCACCGGCGAACTAGCTGGGCAGCGTCGGTCCCACAACCACCGCCGCAGCGGGGAAAACCCACCCCCGGGAAATGCTCTCTCAGCTTCCTTGGCTCGTGTTGGGCAGCTGCTCCCTGTCCACAGCTGGCACAGGGCAGAGCAGAGACCCTGTGGCCTCCGTGGGGTGGCGGTGGATGAACCGTCAGCGCGTGTTTTCAGAAGCAAAGGGACCGCTGCAGAGCATCGCTCGGTAGCTAAGAGCTGCGCGTGGCTTTGCTTTGGCTGCTGATCTTGTGGCTCACCCTCAAACCACGCTCTCAGGCTGTTCTCTGAAACCACTTGTCTACTTCAAAAATATTTTCAATGGAACCTGAGATTCTCCAGTAGTTTGAGCTGTGAGGGAAAACATCAAATACAGCAAGACTCAGGTCATGACAGCGCGTTATTCCGGGATATTTGACAGAGGATATCTAAGGTCATATGAACAAAAGAGCTTGAGGTGAGGAGGCCTGGGGGTCATTTCGTTTAGTTTATATAGACTTAGCATACAGAAAAAACAAAAGCATCTAGGGACCATTAATGTGATTTTAAATCTGTAAAAGCCACAAATCAAGAATTCACTTGAAAACAAACAGACAAACCATTCTTTTAAAATAGACTTCAGGGCGGCATGGAGCCAGAGCTGCCCTTGCTACAGGTCTTTCCTTGAACTAGCCCATTGCATGGGCCTTGCAAAACCTCCCTCCTCTGCACCGGCCGGTCCTGCTCTCCCTGTCCGCCGCAGTCGGATGGCAGAGAGACTGTGAGGACGGTGGGTTACAGCAAATGCCTTCCAGCTGCTAAGAAAGTTTCATAAGCTCCAAATGGATGGCTGGGCTGCTCAAATAAGCTGTGTCTTTATCTAACACAGCCCCAGGGGATTGTAAGTGACACTGCTGTACCTCACTGAAAAGGCAGCAGGAGTTGAAAAAGTAAACAGAAAAGCCTAGTGGGTATATTATAAAAGTGTACGCCATTTATGCTTTCTTACTATACATCCACTGATACTCCACCGAAAGTGAAATGCATACAATAAACATTTGGTATATGGATCTGCTGTTGTTCAAATGCCAGGTTTACTCCTAGCATTAAATGAGATCCCCCAAAAAAGGGTGGGAAAAAGTAATATCTGTGTTTTTGCCACTTGCAAGGTGCTGCAAGTCTAAAGAATTATGAAAAACTGTGCTTTCCGGGTTCTATTTTCTCCCCATCTTTCTACCATAACCAATATTACCTTTGTCACTTCTGTTGTTCATACTGTAACCAATATTACCTGTGTCACTTCTGGTGTTCGTCTGTCTCCAGCAGAAAAAATCTTATGAACATCAGAAGTAAAGCTGCTTCAGATTTACCTGGATGTTTGAGCTCCTGAACAAAGGCTTCTTTCTTTTGCATGTATTAATAAAAAATAGTAATAATAAAAAAAAAAAACACATAATGCCCTGGAGCTTTTAATAACTGTTCTGAAAGTGGAATACATGAAAGAGTTTAACAAAATGGGGGACTGCTCTAGGATGAATCTTTTTCTGGGAGAGTGACGGAGTCAGCTCACCCACTAGCCCTCTGCCCACATGCACTGAAAAAGCCTTTGGTGCCAGAGCATGCAGGGTCTGTACAGGCCATAGAGCAACGATCTTGGCCGTTGGCCACCTTTTAACCACCTGCCACCAAAGGTATGGACCAAGGGGTCTGTAAAAAATGATGAGACTGGCAGTGCGATTCACTGCACCCTATGTTACCCACCTAAAAGTTAGGTATCCAGAATATGGTAGTGACCTAACACCACCTGGTCAGTGGAAACTGGCGCCAGCAGGTCTGTGTGTCCCACCTGCCCTCAGCATCCACCTCAGGGCAGCGTCACTCCCTTCCCTGAGGGTCCCATCACCACGACATCCTGCCAGCCTAACCGGCTGGCCATGGCTAGGTGCTTCATCTTGAGGTAGGTGAAGGTTTAGCCAGAGATACATCCCATCTGTGGTTTGTGAAACAACAAAAGCCAAAACAACAGCTATCATTAAATAGTAGTAGTTTTTATCATACTGGCTTTCTAGCAAGACTTTGGCCGAAACAGAGACTCCAGTAGTCAGCATGCCTCAGTTTCCCCGAAAAGAAAAATGTGTGGTGCAGCACATCATTTGGTGGTTAACATTCGGGTTCCAAGAAAAGGTAACAGTGCAAAATATGCTTGTGCTGAATCAGGACTCAGAACTTAAGGTTTGATGATGGTACAATCTGCATTTTGAACAGTATTCATTTCCTTTGTAACATGTGAATGTCCGATGAGGTGGCATTCCTCTTTCTGTTCATTAGGGATACAAGATTAGAAGTCATGTGATGTAAATGCAGCCCTCCATAACAGAGCAGCTTTTAAACAGGTATTGTTTGAGGACGTGAATGGATGTGTCTCAGTGAGGGACACAGAGCCCTTCTTGTAGCACCGAGAGCACAGAGCATACACAGCTCTTAGTGTGCCAATACCACATGTGCTCACCTGACATCCCTATAAAACAGCTGCGGTTGCTACTGTATACAGGTAATAACAACAGCAGGCTTATATAGGGATCCTCTCCAGGCTGTTGCAGGAAGAGAATTATGTCTGTACTTTTCGTCCTGAAAGGAGAAAAATTTATGAGCTCAATTTTGCCTGTGTAAATTATTCAAGGACCAGATCATACAGGTAGCCTCACTGGCATCAAGTGGGCAAGGCCATTTTTTCACTTTACCCACAAAGCAGACCGGCATCCTTGCTCAGGAAGAACACTGGGGCACGAACACGTGAACACGTGTCCACGGAACACGTGTGCTGGGGCTCAGGATCATGTCAAGGCAGGTATCAATGACTAAGGGCAGATTTGGGCCCTAATTTAGAAGTTCCACAGTATATAAGGTAGGAGCTATTATTATGAACTGGGGATTTTGTTCTGATTGTAAAATAAGGATGTCAGCTATGATGGTTTTTTTTCTGACTTCAGTTTTCTTAAAGGCCCATTTTTTGGTGGTCATCACAAAATGAGCCGGAGCCCAAGTTCCTTCGGATCAGATCCTTAATCTCCATCAGGAATCATGTTGGTACCTAGCTCTTAGACCTCACTGGCTGTTCTTTTTGTCTCGGAGGATTAATATTTCCACACCTAGGAATACACAATATAAGTATCAAAATCTTTAGTTTATTCTCTCCCAGCCACACCTTGGATGGCCCAATAATATTTTTGAGAGGGTTGTTTGTTTCCCTGAGACTACAGATACACAGCTGGCAATAGGCAGAGGAAATGTTAACAAGGCAAATGTCTTCCGATCGATTTGCCCCAAATTCACCAGTTACAAGCTATTGTATGGAAATGACGCTGCAATTGCTATCCTACAGCTACATCCAGCTTTGGCTCTGCTGGTAGAAGATACAGATTACCAGATGGCAGGAATCCTACCACAGCACCAAGCAGTTCTTTTTGTTAGGAATTTAAATGGCCCATGTGCCGAAAGTACAACACTCAGATGCACTCTGGTTCCCTGACAGAGGTCTCCACCCTTTGGGCTAAAGGGGGCCACTAGCTAGTAGTAGCTAGTCATTTATATTCCCCATTAAGTTCCAACGCTAGCCTTTACACACGTTAGAATGTCTGAGGAATATGATGGTGCCTGCATATAAAGCTTGAATGTCAAATTAGGGCTGTTGTAGTACAGACCTGGGGTGGGCTTGAGGGAAAAGTGAAGACTGACAGTGGTCCATGTGTCTGCTGATCTCTTCTGTTGCTCAACTCTCTGCCCCTGAGACCACTTGGTGAAACAGTGAGCTGCTAGATTCAAAGAGTATATTTTACCCTCGACTTCAGTAGACTGAGAATTTTGCCCTCTGAGAGATTTATAGCCTACAGAATCCAGTAGTTTGGTGTCACACTGCTTTTCTGAAAGTTGCATTGCGCCTGGGGGAAAGAGCAGCCAGTCACCAGACCTGGTTACAGGTTGCCCACCATGGGACAGCTGGGATGGCCCAGCCCTTTTATCTTGTGAGCAGTTTTGTTTTGCCACTGCAAAGTGCTTGCATCTCCCCTGAGCAGATACCCTGCCCCAGGCCTTCGTAACGAGTCATCTCCCAAAGGCCGCTCTCCTCGCTGTCTGAGGTTGCCCCCACTCGAGGGCAATAATGCTTTTTCATGTGAAAAGGTGACTGAACACAGCGTTTAAAATGAAGAAATGCCACCCATCGCACAGAAATGTTATTGCTTCTCCTGATTTATATTCTCTTCTGATGCAACCAGTCCCCCACTTGGCTTTTATGCTAGAGTCAGCCTCTGGCCGATGGCTTGGAGGGCTTTGCTAAAATAACCCCTACAGAAAATGCTTTTCTTGGTCAGTTCATCCTGAATTACGACTCTGCTTAAAATGTTCTCATGTTGTCTTGGTTCACTGCCTCTACATTTATTATGTAACATTTGTCTAATTTAAATTTCATTTGCTATTTATTGGCCCAGTTGCCCGAAAGATCTGCTTCATCCTGAATCTAGTTTACACTGTTGTTCATTATTCGCTTTTTTTCTCTCCAGTTCTGGCACTATCAGCCAATGCTGATATCTCACATCTGACATTCTTATCTAAATCATTTACATACATTCCCAGCAATTCAGTGCATTTAAAAGATAGGGAGGTCAGATTTTAGAAATCTCACAAGGTTACTGCAAATAAGGCTTACATGTCATTTGTTCTTGGCTTATCCTTTTCATATGGAAAATTGTATTTTGATATTCATAAGGAGACTTTTATTAGCAAATGTAAGATGCCTTGAAAAATATATTTTAATTCTGCATGTAATTTTTTATGATTGTGACTATTAGTATTTGGCATACTTGTTATCCTTGATGTTTTTTGCCTGGAGGGTACCCAGATGAACAAAACAGCATATACTTTAGCAGATTGTTCTCTCTGTATCTGTGAGTTATTGACCCTTTTTAATATTTTTTTCTTAAAAATATAAAGTAATACAACATTGTTTCTGGGAATAGACAATGAATATTTCTCAGGGCAAATGACCCTCTCTAGTTCCTTCTGTCCAGCCCTGTGCCAGACCTCAATAACTCCAAGGGTACTCCAGGCACATAGTAGGAATCCAGAGCTCCTTGTAGGCAACACTTTAAGTACTGCTGTTGTGATGAGCCCTAAAACAAACTTTTAAAATCTTCCAAGCCTTTGAAGAGAAGTTTCTATAGCAAAGTTTCTCTAGCCAGCATTTTGGGCCAGGTACTTCAGAGCACCTGGATCCCACGGGTGCTTGGGGGGCACCGTCCTGTTTCCTTGTACTATGAGGCACCTGGAGGCAGGTTGAGCCCTTGCAGAAATCGGAGCAGCCTCTGGGCTGCCCTTGGCAGTGCTGCATAGGCATCTCCTTGCAAAAACATTGCTCCCAGCCAAGCGTGCAAGGTATTTTGTGTCCCCTTGCAGGGACACTTTGCTGGAGGAGGAAGCATCTCTGCCTGGCTGAGATGGAACTGATAAATAAAGGCACTGAAGTTTGGAGAGCTCCAAAGAAAATAAGCATCGCACAATGGGGAGCAGAAGAACCCTCTCTCATGCAGAGAGGAACCTATCGTTGGTATCTCCATGGCCAGCGTTGCTGTACCTCTCCTCACAGAAAATGTCTCTCTGGAGTAAGTAAATCCTGTCTTTCTCACTTTTACGCATGGGGTCGTTTGAGATGGACAGATGGGAAATTTATAAGCAAGCTAGCAAATGAGCCAGATCTCCTGAGTTCCAGTCTAGGGAAAGAAAGCTTTGTTGTTTAAAAAGTGTTATGGATTAAAGGATAAGTCACCAGTCTAGAAGACTGAAGTAAGTGTGTTTTTCCAGGGATTTATTGCATTTGCTCTTTCTCAGCTTACAGAAGTGAAATAAAAATGTCAACAATTGACAAAGAAATTAAACTGGCCCAATAGCTATTAAAGTTTTATGTTCCTAAGGTGGTATTCGTCACAAAATAACCCTTAAGTAATGCATGTGCTAAATATCAACAGTAAACTTCAGTATTTGCCGTTAAATATTGAAGTTACCGATATACAGAAAAGTAAAAAAAGACAACATGAAAAAAAAAAAAAAAANTGTTAAATATTGAAGTTACCGATATATAGAAAAGTAAAAAAAAACAACATGAAAAGAAAAGACAGCAAGGAGATTAGAGATACAATGCTAAATACAAAAACAAAATAAAAATCCTCAGATTGTGGTTAAACATGAAAGAAGACACTATCAGAAATAAAAGAAATAGCTCCCAAAATAAAGTTGTGTTAAAATAAGGAAACCATAAAATAAAAATTCCTGCATATTAAATGCTAAATATAAAACCAAATGAAGTAGGACAAAAAAAATCCAGGAGAGAAATAAGAATATAAAAGTTATCAGTAATAATAATAGTAGCAGAATCAACAATAACAAACCTAACCACATCTGAAAAAGGAAAAAAGTCAATGAAACTGATCAAGATGCGAAAGAAGTATTCAAGGTAGGTCACTATTCAAGGTAGGAAAAAGGAAATTAATTATTTGTCTTGCTATTCACTTGCTGCAAGAGAGGGCCTCACAGCAGAACTATATTTGACACTGAAGTTCCTAAGGAGCTATCTAAAACTGAAGTGTCAAGAGGAGATATTGTTGGACAAATCACAAGAATTAGACCCAGTTCACTCAAGACTTATGAGGGAATCCATATATTCAGAAACTAATTATGTCATGTATGTTAGCATAATTTTTTCCAGAGTAACATATTGTGGCAAATATGACACCAATCTTCTGTAATGATTGTAGGCAACCCTAAGAATAATAGACCAATAAATCTCACTTACGAACCTATCAATCAAACTTGTAGTAACAACAATAAATAAATCACAAAAAAATACATTATTGGGGAAAACCAACATAGACTCTGTAAAGGAATATCTCACCTTTAAAGCATATCAGAAAGCTTAGGAGGAGATAGCAACTATGTGAATGTGACCTAGCTGACACAATAAACTTACTTTTCCACGGGACTTTTGACATGATCTCTTACCATAGGTTTTTAAAGAAGGGAGGCTGTTGTGGAGGGAAACAGGGTAAGAGAAGAGGGCAGAGGAGGGAGTTTCGGGTCAGCAATATTCTTATATGTATTCACGTGTTATCTAACAAAGCTCGTGAATCACAAAGTGACAACTTCTGCAGATAAGATAAAATTACTCGGAATAATAAGATATAATTACTCAGGATAATAAAATATGAGACAAGCTTTGAGGAGGAATATCAGAGGAGTCTATAAATTTGAAAGTGATGTGTAGAAGGAGAAGAGAGAATTAATAAATTCATTGTTTCTGTCAGCATGAGAGCGATGAGGCACCCAAAGAAACTATGAAGCAGCAAATCTAAAACAAACATGAGTATTTTTTCTCATTTTTAGACTATTAAACTGTCAGACTCATTGCTGCTGCATATTGTGAGGGTTAACTAGAAATGAGTTCAAATGGGCTGACAGTACAGTGGTTTTAATATCCCATGGGAAAAAATCTTTTTAGTGAGAATACCAAACAGAACTTGTATTAAAGTATCCGTATAATTAAAAATTCTGTCCTTAGGTAATGATGTAAACAGACAGTTTTATTCTTGGCAGAGCAGAGCAGAAAAATTGCAACAGAACTATATCAGAAATCAAAACACTTTGCAAAAAAAGAGTTGAATTTAGCAGACTTCTGGAAGAAAAACAATGAAAAAGTACTGACAATATAATGCTGAAACATCCTATTCTACTCTTTATTTTGTTACAACTTTCTAACTTGATTTTTTTCCACTTTGTATTAGCTTTTCTCCTACAACATAAAATCAACTTTAAAAAGTCGAAGTCAAAACAAAATGTTTCAGTTTCTATTACAACAAAAGCTGTCAGTCAACCTGAAATACACTCTTTTTTTTTTAATTTCCCTTTGCTGAGAATTTCATACATTATACATTTCATTCCAACTCAGGATGAAGTCAGCTTCAAAATCTGAAAAGCATCTACAAAACAGGACTCCTATTCTTTAAAACTCAGTCACCGTGGCTTTTGCAACATCAGTCTGCTTGTCTGAAATCCAGGGATACCATCACTGATCCATAATTGCAAAGCACTTTCAGACTGAGCAACAAAGAATCCCATATTCCTGTTTCAGTAAACTGTTTTGGTAACACTGCATGACCTCAAGCTCCATCCCAATCCTGCTGATTTCACTGGTGTGTCCTTTCCTGTAGTCGCTTGTTCACAAGTACCTATAGCGCAGTTAGCAGCACTGCAAGCACATCTGTGAGAGCTGCTCTGAAGTGTTTTGGGCCCCTCTTTTCCCCTTTCCCCATTCTTCCTGCATTTTTATGTCTTTGCTTTGCCCTTTTATTTGTACAAACTGGGAATTGTTCCCTTTTCTCTGGGGGAGCTACTTTCCCAAGGGCTATTGGATTTGCCCTCGCCCAAGGTCTTTTTATGGTTAGTGCCTTATTGAACGGAGCGTCAAACTCCCGCAGGTCCCGGCAGAGCTGAATTGCTTCTGCAAGACAGCATGAGGAAGCTGACAGTGCCACCATTTGTGCCATAAATATGAAAATAAAAGATCTCATCCCCTCAACTATGCACATTACATCCCCAAAAGAGGGACTGAATCAGGCGTTGTGCTGTTTGTGAGCCATCTGCACCAGAGAGAATTTCCTCCTCGTCGTGTTCCCAGAATGGAGACATCAGGATTGCTATGAGATAGCGTGAGGCAGGAAGAGCTTTTTGGGTCCTGGAATGCCAATAAGCACTTCAAACATCCCTCTTGGCTTCTGGAGGCCCTGTATCCAGCGTCCCGGAGCGTGATTTCTTTTTATAAAAAGAAGGCTTGTGCTATTTTTCATACCGATCACATGCTGCTCTAAATGGCTTAAAAGTTTCAAGGACTCCAAATGTTGAAAAACAGCTGTATGCTGATGTGAGCAGCATGTGCGAGGATGATTTAAATCTAGTTTTTATCCTATTTAACTCCCAGTGGCTTTTATGTTTTCCATAAATGGCTGAGAAAAGTTCTTGGCTGGAAAGAATCATAAAAACATGTAATAAATTCTTTGTAGTCTCAACATTAGTAATTCATCATATTTTTGTTTGTTTATTTTCTGGGATTTGGTTTGTTTTCTGTGATTTTGGCATGTCTTGGGTCTCTGATGAGCTTCTTGTTCCTCATTAAACTGATCCACGTGGATAAACTGTCCTTTATACTTCAGCCTCAAGGTAGGAGGAACTCACTTCCCAAATGGAACTGTCTTGCCACGGGGATGGTCACAGGGACTGGCACCATCTATGACCAACTGAAAAGTGAGTTTTCCTAAAGATATCTCATGTAGCACTCTCAGCAATCTGAAGTCCGCAAAAGCATCAGGATTCCTTCACAAGAGTTCAGCAGATTAAGTAGAAGTTTGTTTTTCAGCTTTGCCCCATCGTAAACCCAGGAAAGTAGTTTTTGGCACCTTAGCTAGCTCAGCAGAACTGCTGACAGAGGATTTCAAGTCTTTCTGAACAGATCGTAGTGTGCATATTCACATCACATCTCCAGGGTCAGATTTAGTGATAATTTGACTCAAACTAATATCTACATAAGGGGATTTTGCAAATTTATAATTTCCAAAGGGCACATCTGCTAATATTCTATTATAATTTCTGAACTCCATTTCTTTCATTAAGGAGCTAATTTTGTTCCCAAGAGGATCATTAGCTTTTACCCGTTTTGATTAATTTAATTCATATTACCAATAGCTACCTAAGGCTTTATGAACTGGATGGGAACTTTTAGCTTTTGCTTTAACTCAGTCTCTCACCATGAGAAATCTTGTCAACCCTAATTGCATTTAAAGGAATTTAAATTCACTTCCTTTGACATTTTTTTCCAAATCCATACTGAGTGAAGTGTGCATTACACTCTTCACAATGCTCTCATTCTGCCTTCATAAAAATACTGGGGGTGGAGGGCTCTCCAGCCAGGATTATCCCAGAAGGACTCTCAAGAGACTTGATCCCAGGAGACATAGAATTTCCACAGCTCCCAGTAAGCTACAAATGAGCACTATAGATTTTCCTCTCCTCTTACCTGATGCAGTGGAGTTTGGCCTTGGGCTGTTCTCCTCCACAAGTCTCTCAGGGGTTCATATATCCCACATTACAGCTATCTCGGGAAACGTGTGCCAAGGAAGAGGTGGCTATAGAAATTACCCTTCTTCCATCACAGTTAAAGTGACATCATATCAGCAGCAAAGAAGGGGCTAGAGAGCTCTTGGTCTGTGGCCCTTGGAGCAATACTCTCTCTCTCAGCTTTGCAGAAGTAAGAGCAGATGTTGTTAGTGAATGGGCCAAGCTGGGATTCTTGGACATTTCTGATGACTCCCAGTCTCTCTGCAACCACTATCAATCAAAATTCAGCATGCCTTCTCTTTCCGGCTTGTCAAGTTTAAGCTCCAGGCACTTGCTATGACCCTAAATACACTTATTACCAGCAATTTCTTTTCAGATCCTGATGGAGACTTGATATCAAAGTGCAAGCTTATGTTCCTGCATTCCACATTTCTTTCCTTTTCTACCTATAAGGATCTGGACTTGCAAAAGCTACATGAGTGTTCTTTTTTGTTTTGTTTTGTTTTGTTTCTCTTGACTGTCAATGGAAATTCAACCTTGCTGGATGAAAAATCACTCTCCTCAGGCCTAAAATGTCACTCTGTATGTTCCTAATCATCTTGTTATTTTTGGATGCTTAGTTTCTGCCGCAGGGGTTGTAGCTGATCCTGAAGTTCTCTGATATTATCATTAAAAGTAGCAGGGGAATGTGATCACAGGTAAAATTTAGTAGTGTAGAAGACAGGCTTTCAAAGTCTGTGATGACAGTGATGACAATAAATAGCAGAAAGTTAGTACATGTTTTGCATGGGGCAAAGTATGAGTGGAATCCACATTCTCCAAATGGCACATAAAGAAATGCCACATAGGTGGTAATAGAAACCTTGGATGGTCACCAAATCCGTCAGGAACTGTGAGGACTGTAAATAGACCATGCTGGAACTGAGGTGTCAGAGCAGGAGTTAGGCAGTAGTACTGTGAGACCTTCGGGTGAAAGTGAAAAAGGTAAAGAAAATGGCTCTAGGTGCAGAATTTGGCCTCTGCTGTTGAAGCTAAGGTAGTTGCAACTGCTATTATGAGAATTCTTGTACTTATGTGCATTTTGCAGTGCACGGGTGGGAGGCAGCCTGCAAAACCTCACATGGATACCTGCTGATTCTGAGCTAGAGACAATACCAAGCCACTGCACAGATAAGACCTAAATCTGAACCTGTTGGCTGCCCTGTATATACAGAAGAAAGGCGGTAAACTCTTTATCTCACCAGCCTTTGAATCTTTGTTGACCACCTTTGTACATGTCTCCTTAAAAACATTTGATCTAATAGCCTTTTTAAAAATTTCCCTTCATTTTCCTGTGTAACCCCCCAGTGAATCATTAATGTAACAAGATAAAGATCTCTAGCTAAGGAATTATTCTTATTATAAAGTTCCCAAGTTCTAGTAACAAACCTCTCCAGGGTATATATTAAACCAAAAAGGTCCCACACAATCATTTAAATCTACAAAATTCAATTCATTTCTGACTCCCTCCAGGCACTTGTTTTATAGTGATCTAATAAAGGGGAGTTGTGGCTGTTAAATGATAGTCTCCAAAGGGGATGTGGGAACTCTGTGCACCAGTCCCCAACATTTGCTGGGAAGCTTTATTGCTCCATTTCGCTTGCATCTCTTTTGAAAAAGGCAACCTTTCAACGTCTTTCAAAATGAATAGATGATTTTCGTTTAAAAGAAAGGAAAAACATGAAAGTTGTCTTACATAAATGTACCGCTCCAGGATATAAGTGACAAAAAGATTAAGCATTTAATTGTTCCAGAAATTTTGTGTATACGTTCACAAAATCACAGAAACTTGAGATAGAAAAGGCGCTTAAGTCGGTTCTCCTTCTTTTCTTGTGCAGGAATGTTCCCTACAATGCTTTTCCTACTACTTTGTCTAGTCAAGTTCTAAATTACCTGTGAAATTATCATTGATGCAATTCTGGTGTGCTATAATGCATATAGTTTCCCTAGCAGGCAGTGTCTGATGCTTTTTTTTCCCAAGTCTTAAAACTAAAGAGGTAAGGGTAATAAAATACTAGCTTTCCTGATTGCGTCAAAACTGTAACAGCAGGTGTATCAATATCATCTCCTCAACTGCACTCATGAGACATCAGAAGCATTTTTTACGGTGGAAAATATATTTACATTAGGTATTGTGCCAGAGAAATATTTCATTTACCTGATGTTAAATACAACTGCCTACCTATATGTACACACAATACCAGGTCATATTTAGCAATACGGTAGGTATTTTGAGCTAGCCTGAGATCCCCCAGGGTTAATCATAATCAGCAAATACAGGTTTCTAGGTATGCATTTTTGCAAGGGAACATTTATGATCATTTTTAGCTTTGTAGTAATTAGTGCAATTTGCTGACATGCTGCATTTTCCCTGCAGAGATGAGGCAATCTCATCCAGAGATGGAGCTGCCTTACAAAATGAGAGCACTGAAGAAAATTCCATGGGTGTCCTTGGCATTTCAGATGTGAAGCTCCTTTTACCCTCCAAGGCAGGAGCAGGAGATGAAGGAGATGCTGAAGACTGCAGCATAAGCCCTGTGATGCTCTGCTAGCTCACTGAGTGAACTAGTGCTACCTCCCCAGTCACCTTCTGCCCTCCACACGTCCCTGCTACACCGCGTTAGGGGAAGCATCTACATTTGTAGACAGGTATCAGGAGAGCCTGTAGCTTCATTGCATTTACAGCTGTGAGGCTTGGGAGCGAGAAAAGCAACTACTCTGAGGTGCACAGAAACCTCTGAGGTGCATAGGAGAGTGAGGTTTATTTCCAAGGAAGCCAATTCAATTTGTTCTGCAGAGCCCACACCTTAATGCATTAAGTGTTTTTTGGGGTTACCACTGGGACTGTATGTGTTTTTCAACCAAAGGCAGGTTTGTGAGAATGTTTAAATAAATCAATACGTGAGGTTTGTCTAAGGTTACATGTTTGTTAATGTTTTATTGATTACACTATTGGTGGTAAATTATGTAACTTAATAAAGCTCTGGACTCCTCCTAATAAAGACAAAGAGGTTATTCCATTAAATGGCAACTTAAGGCAAAGAAACTTAATAATATAGCACATTATAAGACCACAGCCCAGAGACTGACAAATCCAATTCACTGTGGAGGTGGCTGTGGTGTTGCAGACACCAGCTTAGGTCTTCAAGCAATTAGGCAGCCCAGGTCAAGTCGAAAAGAGGGGCAAGTCTGCTTTCTGAGCAATGCTATGGCCATAAAAGCAGGCAAGAAAAATGAACTGATCTAAAAGGATACTTGAAACAACTGTGAAAGCTCAGAGCAGGTGCTAGGCACCCTGTGCAGAATTGCCCTGTATGGGCTCTAGCATGTGGATATTTCCTGCTCTCCAGAAATAGACCACTTGTGAAGCACTCTGGGATTGCTCAGGGTTAAGAGCATTTCCAAATAAATTATTCTTCCTGGAGAATCAAGGCTGCCTAGTGAGGGTGAATGACCATTTGGTTCACTTTTTCTTTTGTTTAGGTCTCAGAGGAGCTAGGATTAGAACCAGAGATGATACATGCGCTGTTACATTTTCGGTCTTTGTGTTCATGTTGTTAGTTTAGACTTCTTTTTGACATCAGTTTTCCCCATAACTGCTTCCCACATCTCCTAGGAGATGAATCTGTTTTGCTTTATTTTAAAGAAAGCTCTCATCACCCAGAGGGAAGGAAAAAAAAAAAGAAAAAGCCATGAAAATGCTTTTAAAAGGGAATGCAATAGTGAATTTCTAAGCAACTGAAAATTGCCTGTCCATAACACAATCCCATTTCCATGGCTGTGGAGGACAAATACTCCCCTAGCACACATGGTCTCAGCAGCTTTTTCCAGAATGGACTTTGACCACTGTGCCTGCCATAGGAGCCTCTGAGGACAGACAAACCATTATATTTCCAGAAATGACAGAGTACCTTCCCCAACTACCCTAAGAACCTGCTGCTTTTTATTTAGCTCACAACAGATACTCCAGAGTTTGTCCCCTGAGTCTTAGTCAGCCCTAGCTCATTTACCAATACACACACATTCCTGTCAGCACCCTTTTTGATCCAGACTATCTAATTAAATACAGGTGTCAGCAAGGCTATTAGGATCACTCTTGGGACTACTTCTAGCATCTTCAGCCCATCAGAAATCTCACAGGTACCTGGACTTCTAGTTAGCACCTGCAAAGGACTCAGAGGGCCTGAAGGGTGGATCTCCTCTCCACAGAGCTGTCTTCTCTAGGACAGATGGACTCTGTTTTGGCTCCTGGATTATCAACAGAACAATTAACTGGTAACATGGAAACCAGCTGTTTCCCCTTGCTTCCTATTTGAGGCTCTCTGAAGAGCTTTGGAAAGCTGCCATGAGAGTTAAATTGCTTGTTACTGTGAGCTACATGTCTAGGCCTGGACATTCAACAGCAATTCTAGGTTAGGGATATTGCTGCTTTATGGAGTCCCAACCTCTGAAGGTAGCGATGGATTGCACTGGAAGAAATCTATGTCTGTCTGTCTGTCCTCGTGTCATGCAGGACCTTGTGTGACTGGGTCCCTGAAATGGAAGGTAGTTATTGCTCTGATGAAATATGCATCCCCAATATAAGAAAGTGTTGGCTATCATCTGGAATCCATCGCCCAGGTCTACAAACTCAGGCAAATAAAATGAAAATACTTGACATCAGTGGGTGTATTTTGAAAATGTGGGCCCTTGAGCTCAGGAAGTCATACCTGCTGCTAAGCCCTTTGAATTTCTCATCTTCTTAGTTAAAATACTGTTTTCTTTGGAAGTTCAAGGGTTGGTGTTGATTCTGTTTCCGGTTACATCTATGGGAAATCAGAGTAGTTATTCAGCTTTGCGTGCACAGAGCAGGATCTGGCATTATGTATTTGAAGTTGTGGTTTAATTCTGTGGGAAACAGCATCTGTATCCTTGAGAATTCGAGGGAAAATGCATATAAAAAGCAGTTCTGTTTATTTAATAATGAATATGCCCTGCTCTGTAATGTGTATTAGGACAAATCCATTGAGTCTGTAATCAGCATGCTGAACTGCACAACAGCCCTTCCACAAAAATCACTGCCTTGTTCATCATATAAAGCCTTGGAAGGGCAACAAAACTTTACCACTCAAGTATTATCTTACAAAAACTAAAGTTTAAAGGAAGTGACAAAACACAACAAAAAAAATCAGGAGAATTCATCCACTTTTATTTGACTCCATAACGAGGAAGAAAGTGGGCCATATGTAGCTGATTGCATAGTGTGCTTTAAATGAGATGTCTGTCTGGAAGGTAGCTTGTGTGACACTGATAATATGTTTTATTTAAAAGAAAAGGCAGTTTTGATGATGGGCCACTGATGCTCTGGCGTGTGTGAAATTACTTCCAAAATGCATGACCTATACTATAGTAAATTATTCTGACCTGACCATTGCCCACAGGTTATGAAAATAATGAACTTACAAAGAGTTGCCAACCAGGTTCCAGTCTCCACTGGGAAATGTTGGCCTGAACTGGTTCCCAATGAGTAGCTCAAGCATTAGAGTGGAAGAGAGTCAAGGCCTTCTTTTGCCATTTCTGAGACAAATTTTATGAGGGATATGAATAATGGTGGAATGGAATGATTGAACAATAAAAAGTTTAAAGTCATACTAGAAAGGAAATCTTGCAGCCAATAGTTGTTTCTTCCACATTGCCATTACTCTGGATTGCTCTGCCAGATATGCCAATAACCATGACCCCAGCCTCCATCCTGCTATCCTCCGATGTCTCTGCTCCTTCATTTTGTGAATCCAGGCAAACTGGAGAGGAGAAGATGTGAAAGCAGAAAATTTGCTGCAGCATCAGGATGAGAACATAATTCACCCAGGTGAGCTGTATACAATTATGCCCTTTCCAATCTTTCTTTTTTTCTTTTCTTTTGTCTTACAGCATGTTGTGTTCACATCTAATTATGATCTGAGAGTGCAAATGCTTGGTAACATATTAATATTTATTCCCGTGAATAGCCCCTCTAAAATGAAATAATTAGTGTTTGTAGGATCAAAACCATCGTAAAGTCTGCGTTCTTTGAGGTTGCAAGTATGTTTTGAATTTTCTCCTTAAGCTGCTTTGAACACTCTGGGCAATGCAAAAATAATGCATAACAATGACTTTTCAATAACAATATGTAATAATTTGTCAGTGATGAGGAGGGAACACATCTGATTCAATCACAATTTTATTATGATGGGTTATTTCTTTTTTTTCTTTTTACAAGCTTGTTAAATTAACATGAATGAGGTACAGTACCCTGGGTTTTATTGGAGGCGTAAGAATCAAGCTGGTTTACACAATGTTCTCTATTATTACAAATAATTGAAAAACAAAAGAAAATAATCTCTTCAGGAGTTTAACATACATGATTTCTCTTAAAAAGCTAGAGCTGTGCGGGATAGACAGCATTAATTCTCTGCATGCTCTTTTCAACTTGCATTATTTTTTAATCCTTTCAATAACTCAGGATCCACCTTGTCTAGTTTAGAGGCTTTTTTTTTATTATTTTTTTATCAATGTTTACAGCCCAATGTCAGGTCACTTTCCCAAGGCATGACTTGGATACCTAACTTTATTCCTTATTTATTTGTTATGGTCCCAGCATTATCAATCACTGTGGTAGATATTGTACGGACTTGTGACAAAGATGATGGCCCAGTCTACATGAAGATGTCAGAGCAAGAGAGATTTGCAGAAGCTACCACGTAATTTTCCAGCCTACCTTGTCCCCATCCATTGGATATACCTTTAAAAATGTAAATATAAAATTACGTAGAAGTAAAACTAGCAGTGAAGAAGGTGGTGAAACAGACACTGATGGGATTTGTACCTTAATAAATGGCCTATGGTAGGAAAATATTTGGAAATGACTCTCCGTTTCAGTTCTTTTGTAAGTTTTTGCTCCTAGGAGATGCTAGGGCAGTGTTTTTCCTTTTCTTAGTGATTCAAAGGACAAAAAATGTGCTGAGGCAGCCATGAGGCGCAGCGTGGCTGGTGGAGGGGTGCAGAGGCCCCTGGGCAAGGGGGATTGCACAGGCCTTTGGAGCATGTCTTTCCCTTCCTGGTGTGCACAGGGGATGCGGGTGATGATGCTCCTTTTACACCCAGCAATAGAGGACTTCTCACCCCTGTCATGTAGTGCAGGATGAAAGCCAGAAGAGCTTCATATCCGCATCCCCATGGCCTCTGGGAACTGCTCAGAGAGGGAGGAGGTGGGAAGAGAGAGAAGATATTATTGACGATTGCGGGTCAGTTTCTGGCCAGCTCTTAAACACATCCCAATTTTGTCTAGTTAGCATTTCATCAAAATGCAGCTATGTTTTAAGCAAAAATCTCTGAAGCATTTCTCTCCAGTGAAGTACATTACATTTAGTGCTGCAGAACTTTGATCTCACAGAACAGTCTCTCTATATTAAGTAATAAGGCATCATTTGGTTTGCATTTCATCCATTCTTTATCACATTTACATTCAGGTAATTGCTTCCACATGCTTTTTAGTAAAAGAAAAATCCAAAGGCAGTTCAGGCATGTTTATGCTTATTGGATGGATCGACTAAATCAAGTGTCAATGCTTTATTTTTTCTTTTTCCTCTTCACTCCAAGTGACTGATCCTAAAAAAACTACTTTGGTTGGGGGAGGAGAAGAAGACTTGGCAATAAATGTTTAAAAATTTACCAAAATTGCTCCCAACTGAGATGGTTTTAAAAGCCCTGATTTAATATACATGAAGCTTTAACACTTGCCATGCCATTGTGTTTATGTCAGGGTAGGTCTCCTGTGCATTCACTTGTGTGTCACAGTTTAATGTGGCAAGACTTTAACTCTTTCCATGCTACAACCATAAACAAGAATGGACTGCAAAGGTAAGCCTGGTAGTATTTCTACAAAATGGAGCAAAGCTGTATTTTGTGTTTCCTAGAAGTTTGGGGTTAGCCGCTACCTTTGTCCTCTGCACTGCTGTCAGAAAGAGAAATAGTTTGCTGTCCATGTTTACAGCATGGATTGTGAGACTTGAGAGAATAGTGATGTGAACATATTAAAGCTAAAATACAGTGATTTTTGCATGAAAGTAATTAGAGAATCACAGAATGCTTGAGGTTGGAAGGGACCTCCAGAGACGGTTTAGTCCAACCCCCCTGCTAAAGCAGGGACACCTGGAGCACGTGGCACAGGGTCACATCCAGGTGGGTTTGGAAGATCTGCAGAGAAGGAGACGCCACAGCCTCTCTGGGCAGCCTGTGCCAGGGCTCTGTCACCCTCACAGTAAAGAGGATCTTCCTCATATGGAGATGGAACTTCCCATATTTCGATTTATACCCATTACCCCTTGTTCTGACCCTGGCCAGAGTTTAGCCCTATCCTCTTAATGTTCTCCCCTCAGGTATTTGTACGTATTGATAAGATCCCCTTTCAATCTTCTCCAGGCTAAACAGGCCCAGCTCACTTAGTTTTTCCTCATAAGATAGATGTTCCAGTCCCTTAATCATCTTCGTGTCCCTATGCTGGACCCTCTCTAGAAGCTCCACATCCCTCTTGTACTGGGGAGCCCAAACTGCCCCCAATACTCCAGATGTGGCCTCACCAGAGCTGAGCAGAGGGGCAGATCCCCTCCCTCGCCCTGCTGGCACCTCTCCTGCTGATGCAGCCAGGATCCCATCGGCCTTCTTGGCCACGAGGGCACACTGCTGCCTCATGGTTAACCTGTTGTCAACCAGGACTCCCAAATCTCTCTCCACAGAGCTGCTTTCCAGCAAGTCAACCCCTAATCTGTACTGGTGCCTCCCCAGGTGCAGGACCCTGCACTTGTCCTTGTTGAACCTCATGAGGTTCCTCTCTGCACAACTCTCCATCCTGTCTAGATCCCTCTGAATGGCAGCACAGCCCTCTGGTGTATCGGCCGCTCCACTCAGTTCTGTATCACCTACAAACTTGTTGAGGGTGCACTCTGTGCCCTCATCCAAGGCATCGACGAGGTCACTGTTAAGAAGGAGCAGAGACGAAGTACGGGCTCTGCTGCAAGATGCAGAACAGATTCATTTTCTGTATGCTATATAAAGATTAATCTTCATACACCGACAGCTGTTGTCAGTAGAGCTGAGGTTTTTTTTTTGTTTTTGCTAATGTTAATGGAAATGTGCTAGCACAATTTGCCAGAGACACTTAAAGCTGTTAAGATGGAATGAAATGGAAAGAAGCTGTGAGAAGACAAACCCAGGAGATTTGGCACCCGCCTCGGTGACAGGAAGCACAAATTTAGAGGAGAATCTCTTATTCTGGGGTCACTGCAAATTTTGCTGAAGTACTTTTTTATTTAGGAACTGCAGTAAATGTTCTAGGCATGTTTCTTGTGTTTTTAGATGATGGCTTCTTGAGATGAGTCGGGGAGAAGGATTCAAGAGAGGGAGCTGTTTTTAAGTAGAGAGTAGTGATCCTGTCACAACTGCCTTGGTTGCTAATCCACTTCACTGTATTTGTATAGTAAGTAGCAGAGAGAGCATAGCAAACTGCTCTGCTTGTCGATACCCCTCTGTGTGCTTAGCAGAAGGGCTAATACAGTGTGCAAACCTACCACTTCTACTTAGCCACCACGCTGCCTTTAGAAAGACCCAAATAGATTATCTGTTTGTCTGGAGTATTTATCACAATGTATGAGAACTTCGTAGACTTTACTGTAGTACTCCTTGTGCTACACCTTGATAGCAAGACAGGGATAATGAGTTCCTCTGTAACTTAGGTCCAGCTAAATGCAGGTCAAGAGGCATTTGGATGAAGGATATTTCCTCAGGATCAGCCTGGCACCCTACCAGAAGGGTCACAGCTCCTCATTTGTGATGCAAATTGTTTGGCTCTTGGAAGAGTCAAGAGCCTAATGGTGGGAGTTGTAGCAGCTGTACAGAGAGGGAGAAGCTGCTTCCCTCAACCAGGAGAGCAGTTTGCTTCCAGCTCCACAGTAACACCCCCATTGAACTTTTCCATTAGTTTCTATGAATTTCTGGGCACTTAGTTTACCCAGACTCAGGGGAATCTACACAGCCTTTGCCTTTGTAGAAGTATCTTTGCCTTATAATTAGGAGGTTGGTCCCTCTATGGTTGTGCCACAATTTTGATTTTTTTTTAAGTTTAAAATGTCATGTGACTGAAATCCATGCAGACCAGAAAACAATTATGAACACTTGCAGAATTTCAAGTATGAAAGTGTTGCAGACCAGGAGTTTCTGCAAGAGGTCAACTAAGAAATCAAGTTTTTTGTAGACAATACTGTGTTTTTGTTAGCTTTTCTTTTTCTTTCTTTTTTTTTTTTTAACCAATGCCTAAGGATTAATTGTCTATTTCTCAGGAACATGAACATTTCTGGCAGAGGACAAATATCTTGGAGTGGACTATTCATTCCATGATGGAAGTAAAGTAGCATTGAATAATTGAGCATGAGGAGCCTAGCCTCATAGCCTCATAGGGTCATAGAATAATTTGGTTAGGAGTGTCTAGTAAAACCTTCTGCTCAAGGCAGGGGCAGCTACAGAATCAAACCAGGGCCTTTGTCCAGCTGGATCTTGAAAACCTCCAAGGATGGAGACTGCACAGTCTCTGTGAACAACCTCTTCCCCAGCTTGGTTGTTTTCACTGGGGAGAAAGCTTTTTCTTAGACCCAGGCTGAAAGGCACATAAGCTTTGAACTTACGTCCCTTGCCTCTCATCCTTCCACCATGTGAAGAGCCTGACTCTGTCATCTTCTTGTTAATCTCCTTCTAGGCACCGTGGGACTGCAGTTAGGTCCCCTCAGGGCTGGCTCTTCTCCAGGCTGAACAAACCTTAATCCCTCAGCCTCTTGTCACATGACAGGTGCTTCAGCCCCAGCTGTCTTGGGTCTTCAGTAGGCTGAACTCCAAGTTATTATATCCTTCTTGTACTGGGTGACTAAAAGTAGACACAGTATCTAGATGTAGTCTACGGAGTGTTGAGTGGAAGGACTGATTCAATCTACTGATTGTGCTTCTGTCCCTATGCTTCTGTCCTGGATGCTGTTGTGCTCCTGTGCTCAGTACATACCTGTAAGGTTATTTGAGCAGCAATGTAAGCAGCATGTCACCTGTGCAGGGTACCTGACATAGCCCCACGGGCTTGGAAGCCCTGCTAGACAGCAGCAGACCACATCACAGGAGGGGCGGGCTACGGAAAAGGGATGGATTTGTCCTACCTCACACATAACCCTATACTTACAGCTTGTCACGTAAAGGAATGTGGTTAAATCAGTGTTGATACCAAGTCTGAGAAGAGAAGTGAGAGTGAATTTGCACTAGCTGGAATTCATCTGGGATGAAAATAGCAGAGAGGAGTGGGTGAAAACTGTCACACACCTGTGTTGCAGGTGCTTGCTCTAGACCCCAGCATTGTCAGAGACTCCCCTCTCTCCCTTCCTACCAGGTTTTATTAAACCAGTTTCCCTGATTGTAAGGACCTTTTTTTTTCCCTTTAATGTTAATGTCTACAGTTGAAACCTCCTGTTTTCTCACCTAAAAGACGGCTTGGTTATAAACTTCCATTCAGCTTCATGTAGGCATCATGGTATAAATATTGCCAGTATCCCTGCAGTATCCCTGCCTCTCACATAGCTCATTTTCTCCCTTTATAAAGAGATATGTAAACTGAGGCAAATACTTAAAAAAAATTAAAAAAAAAGGTGTTCTTATTCCCTTCACAGAAGAAACAACAAGAATTCAAAGACAGAAAAGTCAATGTTTTTGCTGTTTTGCTGACATTGTGCATTGTGCTCTTTCCTTAGGACCTGTCTTTTCTTGTCATCATCGCCCCTTGACTTCAATCTGTCCATGCAGTTTTCAGTGTTCGCTGCAATGTCTGTCATCAGCCAATGCGGAAAACTTGTAACAGAATGAACTTTACAAATTAGCCCAGGCAGCCTATTTGCAGTGTAATAAATGCACACGTTAAGTCAGCTGCTGGGACATGGTAAGCTTTTCCATGAAATGATGGGAAGACTTGTCCACCTTGAGCTGAGGAAGTCCTAAAAGGACTCACCACTCCTTGCAGCGACCCATGTCAGTCTCATCATCACCCCTTCCCTTGGTGGATTTTTCAGGATTTACGTGATCACTCTAGAGAATTAACCGCAGTCTTTCCACGGCGTTATGTAGAAGCAATATGAACTGCAGTCAGCAAAAAGCAGAGAAGTGCAAACACACATCTTGGCAGACAAATAAAGAAAGAACAGATTGTAAAACAGAAAAAGTTGATATTGTGTTTATTTGTAGGTCTTTAACCTCCCCAGCAGACTGTTCCAAAAATGATTAAGAGTTTGGATTTTTCCAATATTTACTTAAAAAGAAGGTGAGGAGAATTACTTCCAATATACTTTTAAAAATGTAGCCACTAACATTGTCTGCAGTATATGTCAAGGTGTTGTTTTCACATACAGAGATGAGGAAAATCAATTGAGGTTTCCAAGGGACAGATTTACTTGTTGAGAAGGTCACTAAATGCTTGCAGTTGCTCAGTGGACTTGGAAAAAGATCCCATCTGCAAGGAACCACTGCCCTCCTTGCGCTCAGAGAGGAGAGTAAGTGAACCCACGCACCAGAGAAATGTTGTTTATGCCCCCCAAAATAATCTTGCATTATCAACAGTAAGAGAAAGAAGGAAAGAAAACAGTCATCACATAGGGAGTCATATATTCTGTAGCCTTCTCAAGCACATACCAAGGAATACTTTGATGCATGTTTTCAAAGATAGGCATACTTGTGGCACTTACTCGGGAAAAATAGTTTGGGAACTGCTCAGCCATTAACACAAAATATTACCATTGCAGTGCTGTCAAGGTCGCAGCCAGCCTGGGTTATCTGCTGGGTAAGCGCTAGTCACACAAATCAGGCTTAGCTAAGGGCTATAATTCATACACTCAGCATTTCATGGATTATGTCTTTTAGCTTCCCCTTATTGCCATTTTGGATATTCATTTAGCTGCAGTGTGTGACTGCTGTGATTTCTCATTGGGGTAATCTCCTCCTGTGGTACACTGTTTCTCTGTGTAGTCCTTAATGAAATGTGTACAAATGAAAACTGTGCATATAATTTTATGTATTTCCTGGATGGATCACTTCTGAATAAAAATACAGTAATGCAGGTTAGGGGGGGGGAAATACTATCAAAAAAAGTTTAAAAAATAACAAATATTAACAAAAAAGTTTCCGAGGTTAAAGGATCTATAAGAGAGCCAGGAAATCTTGGATCGCTTTCTAGCTCTGACCCAGACTTTCTCAGAGGGCTTCATGATTACTGGGTGTCTTAGCTTTTATTTGGAAGATATAGATTATGATATTTCCCACCTCAGGGATCATTGAGAGTAACTGCATTCCTGACTGTAAAGCACTTCAAGATGCTTCAGGAAAAAGCATTATAAAGTACAGCTGTACTGTAGTTATAAAGTGATGAAGCTTTATAATACATATACATATGCAATTGCAGTATCTTGCAGAACTACAGGAATCAATATTAAGAAGATGGTGGTGAAGAAAACAAAATTTTCTTTCCAATTCATTTCTATCCCATATATTCTGTGTAGTTAAAACAGCTTCTAGATTGTGCAATACACAAATCCACTCCAGTATTGAAGTGTTGAATTCTTAAGAAAATGTTCATGTGCTCTACCATGCATATACCAGGTTAGCTGGCACAGTAATTCTAAAATAGACAATTTAGATCTACAGATCCATATTGATGAGGAAAGAAAGATCACCATCTCTTCTAAGATATTAAACCAAAAAAATCTATCTTGTTCTGTTATCTTAATCTGAGACTTTTTTTTTTTTGGTCAATGCTGAAGTCTCTCCAACATATTAGGTCTTTTCTTTCAGTTGTCTAGTTCTCATTTACAGTATTTTTAGTTAATCATAACTATCGTCCTGCAGTGCTATGGTAGTTTGTTTGCATTCTTTAAATACTAGATGTATAACTACCTTCATTGCTTTATAAATTTGCCTATTTCTTATGAGCTCTTGATTTGGTCAAGCACCTCAGCATAAGGTTTTCTTACTGCTTAGGAAGGCTAAACTCCTTAAGTGGCATTGAACATAATCAATTCTATAGCACAGTGGGTCTAAAACAAAACTCCAAAATCAACCAGACTGAAATATCTGACATTGAAATTTGACTCCCAGTGTTATTGCTTCAGGCAGACCTTCTGTATGGGAGACATTCTGGCTCAGAAAAAAAAGAAAAAATAGGCATAGAGTCTCTTTTTTCATCCCCTCCTCTCTGGTCTGATCTTATTTGTACGTCTGACAAAATAATCCCAAATGTGTTCTGGCCTTTTTGAATATTAATTATCAATCCCGTTCTAATGAATCTTCTCTTCCTCCCTTCATCTTATAAACGTCAACTCTTAAGATCTTCTGTCCATATGTAGACTCAAAGTACCTCAGGTCAGTTATCTGGCTACTACTTGGGCATGTTTAGTTCATGTTACTGCCAGCTAAACACGTGAATCACCCATGAGGATGCACCCTGTTTATAAGTGAACACAGATAGAACAAACATTTCTGTTTCCATTGACTTGCCTGTCAATATGGAACAGAGGCCCTTAAACTGTCCTTTGAGCTTAGAAAAAAAATCATCATTAAATGATCTTAGTTCTTTAGAAATGTATAAAATCATCCATTCCTTAATCTGGTACGCATTTGTATATTTATGTCCTCTCTCACAGGAAAGACTTGATCAGGCTTCCATGTTATGTAAAGTAGCTATATTAGTTGTAAAATAATCCACAAATAATACAGAGTATTTCTAATTTTATTTTGTCATATGTGGCACACAGGAAAAACTAGTGGTAGGTTACCTCTGAGTTTTTATTTCAAGTATATTACATGGATTAAATGTAAAACTGATCATTAAAAAAAAAAAAAAAGCATATGTGGCCTTAATTTACCATGTCCTCAGTAAATTACATATCATATATGTATGATATGGACAGCAGGCCTTTGGAAGTCTAGCAGTGTAGACATCCATTTGGCTCACAGGGTCCCTGCTGACTGTCTCATGGTCCTTCCCTCCCATTGGCACATCAAAATTAGTCAAAGAATTATAGACAGAGCCTCCTTTACATGGCTGGGAACTCTGGACTGCATTGAAAATCAGTTTAGCTTTTGAAGGATTTCTCTTTTTTCTTTTTCTTCTTTTTCTCCTTTTTCTTTATTTTTTCTTTTTCTTTTTTATTTTTTTCCTCTTTTCCTTTTCCTTTTTCTTATTCTTTTCCTTTTCCTTTCTTTTTCTCTTTTTCTTTTTCCCTTTTTCCTTTTCCTTTTCCTTTTCCTTTTTCTTTTTCTTTTCTTTTTCTTTTCTTTTTCTTTTTCTTTTTCTTTTTCTTTTTCTTTTTCTTTTCCTTTTCCTTTTCCTTTTCCTTTTCCTTTCCTCTGTCTTTCTCTTTCTCCTTTTTCTTTCTCCTTTTTTTCAAAAAACGTCATCATCTGCGTTCTTAGGTGATTGAACACTTCTATGCTGTTACTCCTTCCTCAGCAAAAGCATGTACAATCACTCTAGGCTCCTCTTGCTTCAACTTCTCACCAGCAATCTGACAAGGGAGATGCCTTAGTGTTTAAACTCTAGACTCCTGCTTTCTTTAGTCCAAGAGGACAAGCCTTCCCTCCTTTGTACTCTTTGCTTCAGTTTAGTTTTTATTCTTATCCTCATTTCATATAGACTATACACTGTCAGCACCAGCAGCAGATGCACATTCACCTCATCTTCTGTTGCTGTATCTCCTGGCTGCCTCAGTATTTCCCAAAGATACATATGGCTGATTTCTTATAAACCATGACCCTGTCCATCACTAGTGTAACTGCACTAACATAGGCATTACATGCATTGTGTTTTATAGTTCATAAAAACCAAAAGACTTAATTTTTCCATGTCCTCAGTATCACATACTGCCTCAATCTTTTGTTGTTGATTTAAGGTTAACAACCTTATTGCAGCTTCCTATGGATTGACTTATCTAGAGTTTTCCTACCTTTGGAAATAACTGATGGATCCATTGTGGAAATCCATTGTTACCTCTCCTGAAGAGATGAAAATCTCCATTCAGTTTAGGAAGAAATTCAGAATGTCTTTTTTCACTTCTTACATTTTTTCCCTCTTTAATTTCAGTATGTCTGTCACACTGAGATTTAAAAATGTTGATTTGGTTCATGCAAGATTACAATGTACAGTTACCTCTTCATGATTAGCTAACATTGTGTTACAAGTTCTCTCTCATTTGCAGTAAAGGCACTCAATCCAAAACAAGAGCTTGGAGGGCAGAGCCTGCACACTTGGCTTTTTGAAAATACCACTGCAACTGTTGTGTTTGGGTTTTTTCCTCTTATTTTTTTTGAAAGATGAGAGCTATTAATTCAGTGTAGAACTTAATCCCTTGGCTTTACACTGCCATGGCCTCCATATAGCCTGGTTGTTTCATCACAGGAGTAGTCAGTTTTGTTTAGAATAAGAGACGTGAAAGGAAGTTGATTCCATCTTCGTAATAGCATTGTAAGGTAGTTATATAGCTGCAGTGGTCTTCATTAGCCATCAAACACCAGAGAACTGCTGTAGTGCATACCAATGCCTTTTGAAGACTTGTCCAGCTCAAGCAGATCACTCACAGATTGCCCATATCATCAGGCTGTCCTGAAGAGGCAATATATTAGCATTTATTTCCTCTCCATACCACTCAGCTCTCCATCTTGTGTCATGTTTACTGATGAGCCCACAGTGCCGTCAACAACACCAACTTAGACAGAAGTGGGAGTAAGCTGATTTTTGTACGTGCTGTCACTGTTTAAATCCTGGAAAGTTGTCATTTCACGTGCACTGATGAGGGTGAGCATGTGTTTCACATCTTTTTTGTTTTTATGATAATTGGGAGACATACTATCTTTTCTTAGACATGTCTGAAAAAAAACAGAAAGGAAGGTTTTAAAATTGAGAGATTTGATTTTCTCTTTTCTCAACATAGTTACAACACCTTTTCCATTACTGGGTGCTTCCAGTGAAAAATGAGTGGAAAAGCTGCTATTTCTTGCACAGTGCAGGAGCTTTACAGGATAAAAAAACAATAGCCACGAAAGGAAACTTATATTTAATTTTTCATATAACCAGGCTTTGCATCAACCTCTTGCAAGTCTACTTCCACCTGCCTTCAATACAAGCCAGTGTCTGAAATATTGTCATCAAGTTGTCAAAGCAAAGCCCCAGTCCTGCCACCAGTCTTAAACTTAATGTCAGTGTTGAGTTCGGTGGGGATTAGGTACAGAGAGGACAAGGAGACTTGTAAGAACTTAACAGGCACGTTAAATAAAAAGGTTCCTTTGTGAGATCAGGGCAATATTAAATTTTGCTGAAAGCTAAGTTCATATCCGAGACTGGACTCTCACCCAAGAGTAAGGAATATGTAATTCTGTTAAAATGGTTATCACAGCATATGGTTTAGCTTTTATTTTTTTTAACTGCACCACTTAAACTAGACCTTTTTTATATGTATGAGAAGTTTCTTTAGAGATCTGGGATTCTTTCAGGACACACTGAGCAGAATGGGGTATCTGTCTTTGACTGATATCCTTGCTTTCATACTTTCATCCTAACAAATTCCTACAAGATTTATCTTGTCAAACTTTCGTCTGAACAGCACAAATTACTGGCAGAATTGTCAATCTAAAAAAGAGACAGGCATAAATTTAATTGCTCCCTGAAGATACATGAAAAGATACATTTAGCTGCAGCTAATTAGATATTCTCCAATCAACAGTAGTGGTTCATGTGCTGATGATCAAAACAATAAGGCCAATATAAGACAGCGAAAGATTAAAAATGACCACCCAGCACTTTGGGGCTGTTTTTGTTTTGTTTTTAATAAAGCCAACCTGTAACTCTGCCTCATAGCAATCCCAAAGGAACAGGGAGGAAGGAGTGAAACAAGTTTGGAAATACAGTTGGTATTTCACTGTATTGCAGCCCAAGGCTTATGTTTCCTCAAGGGCACGAACCAAGATATCTTGATTTTCCTGTGTGAGTAGGTAGCTTCACTAACATCACGTGCAGTCTCCCTTCTGCCACCAAAGCTTCTCAGATACCTCCTCTCGCCATCTTTCCTAACAATATCAGAACAGACTGTACAGCTAAAACTCCTGTAAGAAGGGACTGGTATTGCTATTGCATTCCTGAGTTGTTTTGGTTTGTTCTTTTCTGTTCACTGTCCTTGCAAAGCTGATTTAAAGAAATTGGTAACAAGCCTTACCAAATTCCTATCATTGCCTTTGCTTGTAATGCTACTTTTCAGGTGCAAATTAATTCTTTTCCAAGGATCTTTACCTATCTGTTTAACAACAAACAGGGAATGTCACAAAAAAAAAAAAAAGAAAGTCCATCTGAGGTGAAGTTGTTACCATTTTACAGGTAAAGAAATGGAGGCAAAAAATATGTGGACTTGAATTTCTCCACTGTACTGTCACATAAAGCAATGTTATAAACGAAGCTGGGATCCCAGAAGCCAGTGCCTCTCTCAAAAAAATGCTGCCCAGGAATGAAACCTTAGGAGCTGCTGCTATGCTCTTAAACTGAATTTACACTTGTAGTAAATGGAAGCAGAAATGAGCAGTGGGAGGAGGGAAAATAAGACTGTTCTCAGTTAGATCAGGTTTAGCAAGATGTTTTATCTCTTTGGGACTCCATCCTGTGCACCTGAGTTTCCTTTTGGCTTTTAAAACACTGCATGGGAATTTAAAGGTTTGGTCATAAATTAAGTATGAAAATCAGTTTCTGACTGTTTTGTTCATGCGGTACTAGCAGATAAAACATTTTTGTTGTTGTTGTTGGTTTGTTTGTGAGAAAATAAATTACTTACTTACACAAGTAAAAAAGATGAGCAGTAAGTAAAAAATCCCAAGGCAAGTCAGCATGAAAAGCTCTGTTTTGTATTTTTTTAATTTTTCATCTTCTAGTATTCCAGGGCAACCTAAAACACAGAGAAACATGTTACACTGTTCTGGCATTTGTAAAATATTTCAAAACTGCTTTCTTCACAAAATGCCATGCAAAGCAATGGGGAGTTGAGAGTCTCTGCTATACCTGATACTCTCAATGTGACTGTGCCACTTAGATTGCGTTCTCCGCTCTGCTCTTGCAAAGTGCACTTGTATGTCCCGCTGCTGCGGCTGGTAGCGTTTTTGATCCTCAGTGAAAAGAGGGTATCATTGGAGAGCTCCAGGGACCCACCAAGCTCCTGTGGATCAGGAGAGTCCAAATCCAGGACTTTCCATGCTCTTCCTTCACCATGTCCAACCATCTGGAAAACACAAGTACATTTCTTGTCTTGAGCAAGGATGTCCTCCTGAGGTTTAGCAGAAAGACACAACTTGAGACTGAAGAGAAGAGGAAAGGTGGCGGGGAGAGAAAAAAATGAAAGCTTCTAATGCTTTCGTGCTCACAGACAAGATAATTTGCCTTTTTTTTTTTTTTGGCTTAAATACACACTCTATGTAAAAGTGCATGCATGCACATACATAATTATTCTACAAGGTTTCCTCAGCTGGACATAGGGTTACTGTATCCGATATCTGATAAAGATGCAATATGACATGGCAGGGTTTGCTCTCTGGAGCAAAGAGAGACAGACGGTACCCAGGATGGGTCAGGCGCCCTCGCTGCTCTGTGGCCGCCCCAGCTGTCCCCAGCAAGGGTGGCAGTGAGCGGCCAGGCTCCCCCATGGCCTCCCATGCCCTCTCTGCGAGGCCCTGGTGGGAATCATATCTGTCCATGCCTGCACATGCGCCAAGCTGCATCAGTTTTGCCCACAAAGGTTAATGTCCTTCCAGCGACCTCACAGCCCAAAGGTCCTTATGGGAATTTGTACTTCCCCATGCCAGTTCCTGTGAAACTGGTCCCTGAAACCACAGCACACCTCTTGAGGAATGGGTATTTTTCTGCCTCCCTTTGACTCTTTATTGGAACCAACAAGCAAAAATTGCTCCGATTCCTTCAGACTCAGTTGCTTGAAGGTCACGAGCAGGTTTTGGTGCACTTTGGGAGCATTTGTATGTTGAATTTCTTAATTGCAACCAGAGCAGCTACATTCCTTGGCATTGCTGAGCAGATCCTGGAGGAATGTAGCGTATTCCCAGGACAGTTTGTGCTGCGGGGCGGTAGGACACATTGCAAATGACAATAGGCTGGACACTGCAAAGAAGAGCCATATCACTAACTTAATTTGAAAGATGCTAGAAAGGTTTGAATTAGCCCATGTCCATTCCTATTCATCAAAGTTGCTGCCTGGGATTGAAGGCGGCGTGCCCTCCATGAAGGTTTCTGAGTAATGAATTCAATCTTTCTGCAGACCAGCAGAGCCAGAGCTGGATCATGCAGTCCAAGGCCAAGCTTTTCAGCCAAACCTATAACAAATGCATGCCAGGGCTTTTTAACAGACACATTTTGGGGTTTCACGTTGGTGCTTATTTTGTATCCATATAGCTACTGCATCGGGGTATAACACACTCCATGTTATTAAAATTAATATTCTCTCACATTAAGTCTAGGAGGATCTGGTTTCCCTTTCGTGGTTTTGCATGAGGAAAATGTGCCTGGGAATCCAGAGAGAAATAAGGGCCTGATGCTCCTTCACGCTTTGCTACCTTTGCAGGCCCAAAGCAGCATAAAATAAACTGCAAGCTGGGGAACCTTTCAGGAACAAGGGAATCAGACTGAGGCACAAGATTTTCATCACCGTGAAAAACTTTTCTCAGAAAGCCTTTTTCAGTGCATCAACTGAAGCACGGAGCCGTAATTTCCTGGGGCTTTCCACGCTTTATGCAGCAGTAGGGAAGAGAGCACCTACTTCCTCTTAATTCTCCTTCACCCCAGCTTCTCTTCCCTATTACACTGAACCCAGAAACAAGAGAGCTATGGTGGTTTTCAGCCTGTAGCATCTTCACTTTGCTACAAGGATTAGATATTTTAAGGCCCAGCATGATATCAGAGAGGTAGTCAGAGGGATTCAAATAGGGTAGATTCAGGTCTGATTACAGGTGAGTCAACAGCAGTTAAATGGATAGAGTTGGCCTCCCTCAGATCTAACTTTTGAAATTCTCCTTTGCCCTTCCTCGCAAAGCTGCCCACAGGGCACTGAAGAGAACCAGTCTGGTTGCTCTTAACTTTGCCCTAAAATCCAGATTGCAGACCTGATTTACCCCAAGAAAATGAGACTTAAAATTCCACTGGAAAAAAATAATAATCATTAGTTTCTTAGGTCCTGGTAAACCATGTTATTATCTTGTGCCAGAACCTTGGGAATCAGAAAACATTCTGATCTTTACTTACGCAGTTGCAAGCTCCACTCTCGGTGTAAGGAAGAAATATGCTAAATCCATGCAACTTATGCTCCACAGGACACACATTCCCAGGGAAGTTCTTGCTTAATGGTTTGGCTTCTCTATTTTAAGAGGGTGCTGAGATACAGGAGAGTTGCCTCTAGTTATCTTACGGTGCTCGCTTTAAGCATACTTATAGACCAGCCAAGGACTGAGAGACAAGTAAGTCAGAAGGGCTCCTGCTCCGTGTAGTCCAAAGTGTTGTCCATGAGGCCACATGAACCACACACGTTTCCCCAAAGCAGCAGGAAAAGTTAACTTGTGGCCTAATCTGATTCTATCAACTGAGGAGAAATCGGTTGTGACCCACATGGGGATCTCAAACCTTTGCCCCCGGGGAAGGAGGGACAGTTCATGATTTTCGGTATAGATTTTCCTTCCTCTTGCTTCCCTGGCTTTCCTCTTTAAAGAGAAGCAAAGGCAGTTCTCAGAGCTGCTTGTGTGCCTAGCATCTTCCCTACATTTTTGAGGCTGCAGAGACATCTGGTGGCATTTTTCCAGCCTCTGCACATGCAATGCACTCATCCTTGCTCCGCGCTCACGGCAACCTTTCCCTGATGCTCCAGATCAAATCTCGTCTCTTATTGTCTTAGCATAAAACCTCAAACCTTCCCTTTCTAAATTACTTGAGGAGCGGAAAAATATCTGAACCAGTTTGCACAGCGTGTCCCCATATCCCCACTGTTTAAAAGGACATCCACAAAATGTTCAGTCAGGTCATCATTCAGCCTCTTAACTACGCTGTTGAAGCTACCTCCTACTTTTTTCCCCCAAACCTACTTAAAATTACCAAGATGGCACTTTGTTTGCTACCTCCTGTGAATTACTTGGCAGGCTCTCACTAGGCAGATCATTTCGCAGCTCAAGTTCCTATGATAATCCAGTGCTAATTCATGCCAAGGCTCCTCCAGGTGACAGCGCGGCACAAGGTAAGTGCTGGGGACTTTACCTAATTAATTCCACACCAGCTTAGAGGGTATCGATTTGGAGCACTGTCGGTGGCAGCAATCCAGCTGTGTAGGGACCATCCTCTCCTTTAATCAGCCACAAAACGTTTTCTGCCTCGATTTCTTTGTGTATCATTTTTCCTTTTGCGCTGGTGTCGGCTGAGCTGCCCCCACTGACTCCCACTAACTGCCAGGACTAAGGAAAGGGAGTTGGTCTTTCCCTGATTCCAATTTTTTTCTGTTAATGGCTCTACCAAAATTCAGAATGCCCCCCATGAATCACATGGGGACCACTGGGAATATATACTAGTGAATCTGTTTGCATAAAAGGGGACTCATTGTAGTGGCTGCTAGGGATTACCAGAGCAAGATTTTTGCTGTGAAAGGGGGAGCTGCAAGCAGGCAGCATCCTTCTGCCTGTCTGCATAAAACTGTCTGTTAAGAAATGTGAGCAACAAAAGAAATGAGAGTTTATTTTTATTGTCACACATTTGTGACAGGCTTTTTTGGAAACCAGCCTGAAGGCTATTTCTGTTGTTTTCCATCCCCTTCAGGGCAATGAGAGGCAATGCTCAACCTCATGAATTTGAATACAGGGAAAGGCCCAGCCCGGCCCCTGGGCAGGGATGAGCAGATCCCGGCACCTGGACAGGCCTGGGCCGAGCGGTTGCAGAGCAGCCGGGCAGAGAAGGCCCTGGGGGTCCTGGTGGCACCAGGAGGCAGCAGGGGCCCTGCAGAGAGAAGGCTCTGGGGCTGTGTTAGGCAGAGCATTGGCTGCAGGTCTCTTCTCCGTGGTGCCCAGGGAAAGAAGCAGTAATAGGCACAAACTCAGATACAAAAACTGTTTTAAACATAAGAAAAACCTTTTTCCCTGTAAAGGTGGTCAAACACTGGGGCAGGCTGCTCAGGGAGGCTATGGAGTAGATGGCCAAGTCATAGTGAATAATTTACTAGAAAAAAAAATGTAGCCTTTTTTTCTTTCTTCTCTCCCTCTCTATACCAATATTTCCAACAATGTGATCTGCACCCTTGTATGGATCCATGAGACAGTAGAAAATAGTCTTAAAAAATACATAACTTGCACAGTGTTTTCAGTTAAATGTTTCATGACCAGGTGGTGCATAAGAAACGCTGAAGACTGACACAAGACCTTCTATGCATGGAAATGCTTGTTCTAAGAGGGTGCAATTTGCTCACATGTGTCCACTAGTCAACTGATTGATTGCTATGAGTTTATCTTGGCTATGAGTTTACTGATAAGAGTAGTGGTGGCCGTACTGTGGATATTAAAATGGGAAGGGTTCAACTGAAAACACTGCTAAGTTGATACTCTTATGTTTTCTGATTGGACAACGTCTGAGAAACGGGTGGAATAATTATGCCTAGAAAAGGCAAATGCCCTTCAACAAATTTTTTCAGAGAACTAAAGGCAAGGTGGAAGGAGGGGCACATCTTTAGCTCATAGCTGGCCGTTGTTTAGTGACGGTATTGAAAACTGGGTACCATTACATGATCCTGCCACTACACAAAGGATATTCACCTGTGCTGCAGTACTTAAACCCAGCTAATCAATTAGAACTGGATTTTATCATGCACACGTGAGATCAAGGACTTATTAACTTGTGTTCTCTGCTTTCAGTAAATACCTTTTGTCATAGAATTTTTCTCAGACTAAGTTGGTCCTTCAGCCCTGAGGTAAATCAAACTGCCAATATAATCCACTTTTGCCATAAAAACAACTTTTTTATTTTAATCAAAATGGTTCAGGTCCAAGGTTGATGTCAGTGTAAAAGTGAAATGTAGTAACATTAACTTTCTTTTTTTTCCCGAGGGTAGAATGATTGTAAAACTGGTTTTGTTTAAGCTTTCATCAAGAATAAAGGACAAGTTGAAATATCTGGCTGTTGATATTTTATTTTGGAAAATAAATTCCTGGTGGCTGTATATATTTTTCAGATCACTGATCTCCTTAACAGCCAGAAATTCTGGCAATGCCTGATAGCCAACCTATAATGAATCACAACGGAGCTGAAATCACCCAGCAGGCATATTTTGCAGCACAAAAGCACTTTCACGTTCGATTAGTGCTGAAGGTGCACCCATATGGTTCCTATACAGTGTCATGTAGACATACCAATGTTAACTTTCAACAGACATAAAATGTGTGCGCATGTGAGTGAACTCTGTGCTGTACAAAGGGAAAACAAAAACACAAAAAATCCCTACCCAAACAAAGAATAACAGTAAAGGAACCGCATGTGACATACTAAGCAGGCCCAGATAGAAAAGCCCTGTGATTCAATGACATGACCTTTTTCTTTCCCTTTCCTTTCCTTTCCTTCCCTTCCCTTTCCTTCCCTTTCCTTTCTTTTCTTTTCTTTCCTTTCCTTTCCTTTCTTTTCTTTTCTTTCCTTTCCTTTCCTTTCTTTTCTTTTCTTTCCTTTCCTTTCCTTTCTTTTCTTTTCTTTCCTTTCCTTTCCTTTCTTTTCTTTTCTTTCCTTTCCTTTCCTTTCTTTTCCTTCCCCTTCCCCTTTCCCTTTCCCTTCCCCTTCCTGTTGTTATAGCTGAGGACACATTGTGAAAACTCATGTCAGGCAAAAGAATTGTTTCAGTCATGAAATAATTTCCTCCGCTCCCTTCCTTTCTAAATCATGAATGTGTTGGGACCACTTGTAGCTGAATGGATGTCTGAGTAGAATTTGACTGAATTACTTTACATTAGAAATTAGTCTAAAATACATCAAAAACTACTTAACTATGATAATGACTATAAATATTTAGTCAGTGGACTTTCAAAAATGAGATGATTAATATTAAATCTATTAGGTCTAAAATCTTTTAAGTGTATAAGGTTTATCCTTATTTTGTAGTACGACTTCTCGCTCTTATTTCTTCAGACTGATTTTGGTTCTGATTCTGAATACTTTATGCATGTAAATAAGCCAACTGGCTCCAAGGATACTACTCCAATGAGAGGTTAAGCACATCCACACCTATTTACGGTATAAGTCATTAGCACAAGCAAAGGAATTGCTGAATGTGGTACTACCTTATTACATGCAGATGGATTTTGAGACCCAAACACTCTGTTAAGCAATTATTTCTCCACACAGAACTGAAAAGTCAGGTATTTTTAAACAGCATCTTTTTTTTTTCCCCGAGCAGATCACAAAAATGGGTACAAATGTGACCTTTAATTGTTCAGAATATGTAGTGGGGAGGAGGGATTTGTTTGCTGAGCACTTGACCTGCTGCAAACACAGCACTGTAATGTTGTCACTATAATTTTTAAAGCAGCAAAAGCAGAGGTTAATTGCTTGCTTTTACTGCACAGTTCAAAGTGACCTTACACAAAAGATGTAGCCTAACGGCTGTTTGAACTTTACAGTCTGAAATTTCATACCGTTTGTTGGAATTACTTTTTAATTAGCCCTTTGGGGATATATGTGGTGTTTATTGATTACCCTTCAGTAACTGTTTTTTAAATAACAGATTCACTCTATGCCGAGTAGCCTGGCTGTGCTCTGCCATTCCTTTACCTCCTCATTGAAGGGTTTTAGGTGGGAAGGCAGCACACAAAGGCAGGGAGAGCACAGGGGTGTCCAGAGCAGCTGGATGCAATAGGCACACGGGTACCCACGTACCCACGGCATGGTTTCATTGTGTGGCATCGAGCAGCAAGGAGCTCTTCTAGCTGCCGCCAATGGGAGGAAGAAGTATTGTTTCTTCAGTCCAAAGCCTACATTACCTTTTCCTGATGAGACTATGACTTACTAGCTTTGATGTTGTGTTTTCCTCATGTGGCTGCACGTGCTAGCCTCGGTTCCCCCATGTTGTAACTTTGCCTGAAGCAACCAGGGGCAAAATTTTAAAAACTATATCTAACTGAATGGCTGAAGAAACTAAAGGCTGTGTTTTGCTTTCTGGAAGAGCGAAATGAACAGTTTGTGGCCACCAAGGAGAGGTCTCTTTCTCTCCTCCCTTTACTGCTCCCCCTTTTGCTTCTTCATGGGCACGCTCCCATTACGTGTAAGTGATTCATCTCTGTAGTCCATGTTGTTTTCATTCCTAAACTGATTTTCTGCTGTTGTACAAAGTTGACTAAGCAGGCAATCAGATAACCATGGCCCATGGCAAGCATCTGGAGGGCATGGCTAGGAGAGCTAAGCCTCCTATTTTTCTAATAATGTGCCTCAAGCTTTAAACTGAAGCTATATGCCAAGATGCATATATAGAGAGAGCAAGTCAGTGACTAGTTCTCCGGCCACAGGACAATTCTGCCTCTCTTGCTGTGAGCAATTTCAGCTTTAAAGGCTGAACGGTACTTTCTCTTCATCAGCAGATTGAACTCTGCAGCCATCCTGTAAGTAGGTGGTGAGGAGAACAGTGCTGCTTTACAGATGGGAATTCTGAACCAGGGCAGCCAACATTGGACTTTTTCTAGGACTGCAAAGAGATCATTCAGAATTTTCTAGCTCTCCACCTACATGTCTCCCTTTTATGCTCATTCTCTAGTCAAAAGCTTTTTAAAGTACAGAAATTGATTTAAGTAATAAAGGTAATAAAGGTTTTTTTTAGCTTTTCTATTTCAAAGAAAAAGTCCACCCCTGCTTGTGGGAGGAGATTAAGCGAGAAGCAACATCACTTATGCTGCAAGGTTTAAATATCGGTTTTTGTTCTAAAGGAGAATCCTGAAAAGGCTGGAAAACTTGGAGTGGTATTTAGCAGGTTATACAGAGGACATCCTCTGAATTTTGATCCCTGGAGGCTATCAGTAGTTAAACAGAAAAACAGGCCAGGAGCCATACAAGGATCATGCTCAGATAGTCTGTCTACAACAACATAGAAAATGCCCACACTCCTTGATCAGCCCAAGCACTTTCATTGCTGCTTTCTCTCTGCCACATTGAAGGAGGATGCTTCTTCATAAAATAACCCATACAAGGACAAGCCAAGCCAGCACCAGATAGGAAAGCATGGCAGACTGCTCAAGTAACTTGAACGTTTTCTTACTTTATACCAAGACACTGTCTGGTAGGTGACTGTGGAGTCCTGGTGAACTGTGCAGGGCAGCAGCACTTCTTCAGCACATCTCACAGCAACATCTGGCACCGCCACAGAAGCCCCACGGATCAGGCACCAGACTGCAAAGCACAGGTACACATTGGTTTTAAAAGAGATTGAGGAGGCATCTGGGCTTCTCAAAACACCCCCCCCCCCCCAAAATAAGTTAAACACCAGAAGGAAAAATGCAAGCCTCCCCACTCACCATTGCACAGGATGAAGAGACGAGCAGAGGCTATCAAAGACATGCTGCCTTAAACCACAGTGCAGCAGCAGCAGCAGCGCGCCTCTGTGCAGGAAGGGCAGTGAGAGCAGAGTGAAAGAGCTACAGCTTCTACAGCGGTATTTCTGGAGGGAGACAGGGGAATCCCCAAGACGGACTTATTCTTAAATTCAACACGTCACAGGGAAAATCCCTACGTGCAGGAGCCAGCGCTCCTCCCAGTAAATCTGTTTAGGTCACTCCTATTTTTCCAACTACCCGTTGGTTGATCTTGGTCTTGGCACATCGGGTGATGGACCCCTATAGAGACAGTACTGGGGTGCCATGGGCCAGCATGAAGGGCATCAAAACAGGTGCTGAAATAATCTCTCTCATCTGCCAAAATGTCAGGAAAAAATGTTTGTCAGCCTCTTGAAATCCCCTCTCAACTTTTTTCTTTTTTCCTGATGTTTCTGATAACATAACATCTGTGAAGAAAAAGCTTGGACAAATTCAGTGGCATTTCTGAAACCACATTTAAAGCTTCAGGTGGCAACATAAGGAAGACCCTGTGACTTGGCTGAGAGCTAAGCAGGAATTTACAGCATAGCTGCCTAATCTGAACTATACTATACTATGCTGCATGCATGGCTCCCCATATAAACGCTCATGATCTAGAAGAAACATCCCTTCTCAGTGCTCGTGTCATTCAAAACAAGTAAGCACTAGAATGACATAATTCAACTAAATTATATGCTGGAAATTTTCTCCATACAAACAAATGAAGGCAACTCCCCACAGAGGAACCATTTGGACATCCCCTCTAGATGTCTAAAAAAAAAAGGAAAGAAAGAAAAACTACTTTCCTTGTGCTATCTGAGAGCTGTTTCCCCCTGGAGAATTTTTGAGGAAGTCTGAGGTCAATCACATAAGCATTTACAAATCATGAAACTCTGAAAGTTGCTGACGTGTTATTTTTGGAAAGCAGATGTGGCCATTGTCTTTAGGCTACTGAGTTCAAGATGGTCAGAAGACTTTTAGGAGCTTTTTGAGTTTTGATAGGTAGAGGGTGTACAGCCAGCCCCTTTCAAAAACCAGGTTCCTTGAGGACACACCAGATTGGGCATTGTACAGCCAAATCACCTTTAAAAATCTTTGAGAGGAAAAGTTAGCTTGGCAGTACCTCAGCACATAAAAGTCCATCTCAGCCCAGCAAGCTCAGTGGGTGGGTGATGCCGTTGGAAACTCTGGTCTGTGTTATGAGGGAAATCAGGCAGCAATTTCACCAGAGCCTACCTATTTTTAAAGCTTTTTGCTTTGATCTTCATTGACAGACGTAATAAATGTAACAGTCTCTGAGCTCTATTTTTCTATTTTCCTGTTTCAAATACCCAAATCCATTACCTAGAAGACAGGTACCAGTAACAAGTAAATCCCAGTGGTTCTCTCTAGAGGGAGAGAAAATATGAACTCTTGCTGCTTCCTCCTCTATGAGATGATGATAGAGTCCGTGCAGAGAAGACAGAAGCAAGCACATTTTGCTGAAGGAAATCTTGGAGAGATGAGGGCTCCAGCTAATATATTTCCCATCTGTTCTTCTCTGAAATGATAGGTCTCTAGCTCCCACGAGTCAGGCACATTGAGAAAGGTGCATCTGAGGAGGGTGCTCAGCTTTCATCCACGTGTCTACTGGTCCCGCAGAGCTACACATTTACCCTTCAGAAACCTCCCTTGGCTTGCAAAGAAACCCACAGTGACAAACGCAGAGTAAATGACTAGCCCGGCTGTGAGCCAACCCACAGGAATCTTGCCCCAAATGGGCTGGCCAGATAGAGGCGAGAGGAGGCTGAAGCACGCTCAGGTCTGAGGTCATTAGTTTCCCTTCACAGAAGTGGAAAAATAAGTGTGAGTAAGGGGCAGGCTTCAGCTTGGTTTGGGAAATGTGAACAGTGTGCGCTCTTGCCAAGGGGATGTTGAAAAGCATTCCTCCTCTCTTAGTTTAAACACAGGAGCTGACACACTTCAGGCACATGGTTTTTCCCTGTAGGAGAGGCACTGCTTCAAGGAAAACAGCCCTTTTCCTCTAAAAGTATTTGCAAGCTCAGCTGCTCTTCCGCAGCAAAATATGTGAAGCAAGAAAGCAAGGTATGAAAAAAAGGAAACTGAAACTCCCTGTGCTAGGGGAGGGGAAGGCTGCTTCTAAAATTTCCCTGGTCAGGATTTTCTCTAGGGAAACTCTGAACTAGGCTGTACTTTCCATCCAACTCTTGGTGGGTTTTTTTATATGGTTTCAAAGAGTAAGCCTGTTTCTTATCTCCAGAGTCCTGGAAGCTGCTCTGAGTTTTCTTCCACTCCTCCTGAGTGGACACCAAGGGAGGTCAGCGGGACTAGCCTAGGGATGGGCGTGAGGACGAGCCTGCGACTGCTTGTCTGCCTTTAGGGGGATAGAGAGATCTGCCTCCTTGCAGGGCCCTTTAGAAATCGCAGGAGTCACACGGCCATGAGAGTAACTGGAAGTTTATTGTTAAACAAACTGTTCTGTGGAACAGATGCGAACATGTCTGACTTCCCCTTGCTCTCCTTCCTTGGCCGAAACGCTGGCCGCACCAGCCATAAGCCCTCTGCCTCATGGATCAAGAGAGGCCAGAGCTGCACATGTGGTGAGTGACATTAGCAAGCAGCATATGGAGCAGCCAGGCTCTCCCAGCTCTCTCCTAGCAAGGCCACTTGTGTGGGGCCTCTGCCTTCAATCCTGCTGCTGATTTTCACAAATTTCATTCCCTGCGGAAAATGAGGCTAGAAGCACATGGATATAGGACAGTTTCATGGGAGAAGGTTAGAAAAACACTGTCTATTGTCCCAGTGTTGGTAAAGTCTTGAGACTGCTGCACATGGAATCATATTCGTTTCCATTGAAGCAGGTCATTACTAGCACCCTTAGATATTCAAGTAGCAGATCATTTACTTTTAATTCCAGTGTGTAGTTGTCAAAGACATCTTGCACATAGTATATTTCTAAGAGGAGTATAGGTTGGATTTAAAAATAAATAAAATTAAAATAAGTAAACAAATAAATGAATAAAAAGCTTATCTCTTCAGACTGAGGAGCTCTCCACAATAAAGCATCAAAGGTTAAGAGGACAGAGGTGACAAAACAGTGTGTCATGGCACAGATTTTTCTGTATTAGGAAATGATAGTTAAAGCTACACTATTCCACTGTGTTCAGGTTTCTGCTTGGATTACGTTCATCCGTGCGCTTTATGCCTATATTTTATGACCACAGAAGAGCTTTCTTTTTACTTACCTGTTTATTTATTTACTTTATCAACCGCCTGCGCAATAATAAAAACTGCTGGTATCAGATCAACCGATAAAAGCAGAGAGGCTTTTGTTTTATGTTCCTGTAGACAACTGTTTCTTAAATAATGTATTATGTGTCATGTCAGATCATAGGCACTGTCAATTGAACGAACAGTCACAGAAGATCCCACAGCACCCAGTGCACAGTCATATATTTCAAGGGGCCCAGCAGAGCTGCAGTCATTGCACTTCCTTTCCTGTCATACCAGGACCTTGATGCTCTCCACATCAACAATTAAAAGCAACTGACGGTTTCCAGATTGTAGATGAGAGGTATGTGGATTACTCATTAACCGGAGTCAGCAAAAGTTTAAGGACAAAGTTCTCTTCCTTACCCTTTCATGGCAGATGTTTGTTCAGAGTTAAGTCAGTGGCAATCCAGGAATTCTGAGAGAATAACACTGCAAATGTGACCTACTATACAGCTCAGAGCCTGGCCCTACAGACTCTCTCCTGCTGCCAACTTAATAAACAGCACCAAATTAATTGTACACAAATGGCCCTTCCTCTGAAATGTCTGCACTTTAGGATGTGCAGTTTGAGATGTACCAGCCCTGTTTGTCAAAGCTGTGGTTAAGTATATTCATGTAGAACTTGAAATGTGACTCAAAATGGAAGTATCCAAAATAAGAAGCCATTTTAGAAAATGTTGTCCTGAGAGCTTAGAAATGGCATTTAAGCAAACAGGAGCAAGCATTTATTCCATGTATGTACATAGAGCTGTAAGAACTGAAGAAAGGCTGTACTAAAGATCTATATCTACCCCATCATCTTGTCACCAGCAGCAGCCAGTGAGATCTAAGAGTGGCCGAGCAGGTCAAGATACTACATTAACACTGCAGATCTACATTAACACTCCAATATCTGATGAAAGTGCAAGCTGGAATATCATTCACAATCCCTGGTTCTTCTTTTATATCGAGTGTGCCAGATGGAGCTGGCATCACCAGGACTGGGGACACCTGGAACCATAGTTTGCAGGTTTTGAGTGCAGATTTGCAGCTCATCCTTCTCATGGGGTGGTCTGTGTTGCCTGCTCCAGGAGGTAAAGAGCAGGTTATCACTTACTGTCTTTAGTGAGTCTTGTGCAAGAATAGTACCTCCACATCTCCAACCCTGTGGAGATCCCTCTTAAACTTTGTGTCTCCTTACCACTCCCTGCCAATGCTCTGTTTTAGAAGAGCTGTAACATCAGATGGTCAGCCTGCAAATCATACTGTAGAAATATTTCTTTGCACTGGTGCTCTCATCTCACCTTCTCCTTGCCCATACATCTCTTGAACATGCACACTAGTGGCACTTCTTACAGGTGGAAGCATGCAGAGGGTCCCCTGGCCCTTGTGCGGCCACACTGAGGACCAACCACTAACCAGATCAGGGTGCAGCCCTTCTTCTGGCTCCTGCAGAATCTCTTCTGCCCATTTTTGTTTATACCTTCCCCATCCAAGGTCCCACTGAGTCATGGGACTTCCTTACCAGTTTCCCCCACCATCCACAACATCGGAAAGAGGAAGCTTGCTGGAGGGAGCAAGGCGGGCGTGGGATCCTAGTGACTGCAAGGCCTATTTCTATTCCCTTCTCTTGCCAGACCCCCCAGCACAGCACCCGTGGGCACGAGGATGCCCTCAGGAGCTAATGGGCGTACACCCCTCTTGGTTCCCTATGTCTGGTCCTTTGACCTTCATCTCATTTATTGTCTTTATTTATTAGGCTTTCTCCATGTCTTTCAAAGAGTACAAGATCAGTGCAAGCATTTACTACCATTTCACCAGAATACTTGCCCAGCCTGAGATTTAAGGCATCCCCCCTACCATGCCTAATAATTCTGTGCCTTCACCAAATTTTCCTCTCCCCCTATAGCCCTACTTTCAGCTCATTTATAAATAGGTTCAACAGCAGGGGTTCAAGAACAAACCTCCTGTGGAACAGAGGGTGGAACAGAGACCCCCCGCAAATGGGAGCACTGCCTATTTATTCCTGCTCTTTTAATAGGTTATTTATATAATGACTTTTTTCTTATCCCATGGTGCCTTAATTTCTTTCAGAGCCTTTCCTGATGGACCTTCATGTCTTTGGAAATCATTGCTGGGATTCTATATGGCTGACCTTGTGGTTTTCATTTAACTTGACAGAGTTTATGATTCTTTCTATGTTCTGTGCCTGGACATAAATTCTATTTTCTGAAGGAAGTCTTCTGCTTCTAATAAATTCTTTCATCCTGCTGTTAGCCATGTCAGCTTTTCTTTTGGTCTTTCCAAAGTCTTTGTCCATACAAAGCATTTTAGAGCAAATGTGTTCCGACATGTTATGTTTAAATAGTCACCATGCAAACATTTTAGATTTTAGGCATCTCTTTTAGTTTCTTTTATAACAAGCTTCCTTGTTCCTATGTATTCCCATTCTAGCTTATTTTTTGGCTTTTGTTCTTAAGCAACAATTTTGGATCTAAGTATGGTCACTATTACAAAGCGTCTCTTGAGCAAAGGTCCTGTCTATTGCTCAGGGCAAAGGTAACTGCATTGTCTTCTTTTCTGAGCATCTTCTTGATGTACACTGATCTTTCTTGATCTACTACACTAATCTTTTTTTCCTCAGCATCAGTTTCTGATGTGACATTTGCCCAATATGCACACAGGGAACTGACCTCTCTTGTTACTCTTACATTTCTTGCCTTTGCAGATCCTCTGATCTCTCTCTGCATGTAACAGATACTGATATTTGGTCTTTTCCTAATACTGTGTGTTTCTTACTTTGGCCTGGAAGGTCAATCTGTATAAATTCTGTGTTACTTGTAAACACAGTCAGCTGGTTATCTGAATCTGAAACTCAGCTTTCTCTAATATAGATTATCAGGTCTCTACAGGTGTTGCCTCTTTCATCTTTTCTCTATACCTTGTATCCTGGCACTGCAGCATCTGATCAGTTACCTTCCTCGTATCATTTTTTTGATAAAATATTATGAAGTGCTTAGGGTTTCTTTTTTCTTTCTTTTTTTCTTTCTTCTCCACTCTTATTACGTGGGATTCTGTTTGGTTTGACTCTTTCTGATGTAAATTTCGCCAGGTTGTGCCCTGCTCTTCACTGGTGGATACAGTTTTCCTGACTTGCCCCTGTAAATCTATGCCATCCTGAATCATCAATGCTTTAGCACTTGCCAGCTTCCCCCTTCCTTCTGTTTAAAGTATCTCCTAATATCTGTTCAAGTGTCTGACTCATATTAGCCTGATTTCAATTTAGTTTGCCCGAATCCAACCTGCATAAGTACTGAAAGTTTTCCCATATTCTAAAAAGACCATATCCTTTGCCTTCCTATCATTTCTTACCCACTCCCTGAGAATTTGTGTCTGTTTCTCCCAGTTCAGCCTTGTTCATCATGCTGGAGGCCTTCCAGCTGAAGCTACAGAGCTCCTGGTCTCTGGCTTACTACATGACTGAGTGCATTTTGCCTCCAGAAGCTCTCTGCTGCCTTCCTGATGGCATTACCCCATCTGCTGTACCCAAAGGCTCCCTCAAGCCTTCCCCAAGAGTCTGCCTCAATACTCTGTGCCATCCACCCAGCAGGTATTGCATCCAGAATCTGATCAGCACACAGCCCCCTGTCCACTACCACAGAACCACACAGTTGTATGTATCATGTTGCTTGCATCAGTGTCCCACTACCACTCTCTCATCCTGTATCTTCCTGAAAAAACAATATTTAAAGAGTAATTGCAATGCAAAAGCATATGTGGCCTCAAGCTGTGAGCTCATTTCTGCCTTCCCCACTGTAAGATTTATTGCCGCAAGGCTTTCCTCTACCTCTACAGCAGCACACGTGCTGTAAGCCTGGACAAAGGGATTGTCAGTGCCACTCTCTTTTACTCTAGGAACTTTTAGTTCAGCCCTTATGGCCTCAAGGACTAGAGGTGAGGAGCTAATTACCCTGGATGTGCATGCATGTTGCCTATGTACTCAGCAGGTACTGATTTACAGTGCTCACTGAAGCAAAGACCCTTTGCCCACTTCCTGTACTTCAAATTTATTTAAATAACCAGTTGTTGCTTTAGTTCACCTGTCTCTAGTTCATTTAGTTCAAAACAGCAAGGTACCCGGCTCTTCAAGACGTCAGCACTGACATCCTCCCTTGTTCCTCTGGCCCAGATCTCTGCACATGAGCTGTCATCAGCGAAACCTATAATAACTGTGCTGATGCGTTACGAGCTGGAAAGGGGAAGCACTGTTTTCTTGAGTGGGAGGTTAAGGAAACAGGTGACGTCTGGTGGGCGGATGAGCAATGAAAAAAGGAGAAATGAAAAATTGAAAGTTTTCGCTAGAGCTGCGACAAATATATTTCATCTAGGTGTAATGGAACTAGACTACAGATATGGCAGAGATGACTTCGTGGCCTTTTAAAAGAGGAAGGAGTGACAAATATGCATAGTGAATGAAGCTCTATCCAGGGGTGTCTGACTCCTGAGCTCTGGGGTGTTCATGGTGATGTGATTTAGGATGCTACCAAGCCAAGTTGCCCATCCATTGTTGAAGGTTTTGCCCCATCACTGGCTCATCAGAAATGCTACCACCACAGTCACCAGCCTCTTTGGTTGACTAAGATGGAATTTGTCTGTGGCTAGTTCAGCTTACTAGGATGTGGATTGAGGTGGCCAAAGGCTCTCCTCCAAGGTTGCTATCAGATTTAGTTGAATAGGTGACCAACTGGTGTCAGTAACTTGCTTAGCCATCACAGCCTAACCTGACAAGCAATGAGATGCAGCACCTCAATATCATTTTATCTAGTTTGTATGTGTTTAGACCCCCTTTTTTTCTAATTTTCCTGAGCTCTTTTGTCATGATGAGCTTGCCAGCTCTTCAGGAAAGAAGGTTTACATGGAAGAAGGTTTACATGGAAGAAGGTTTACGAAAACATTCTATGTTTATTCTGTGGGCTCTGATTTTTCACCACACGGCATAGTTCAGAGAGGAGCACTGAAAGTGTCACAGTAGGGCTCTTGGTGTGCCATGGGGCTACAGCCAGGACCAAACCTTGTGAGGGAAAAGAGCAGCCAGGGCAGCCAGGACAGCTCCGGTCCTGGGCATCACTGCAGGGACAAGACAAGACTGGGCTGTGTGGTTCCACATGACTCAAGGTAGGGATTGGGTCTACAAGGAGCTGAATTGGGTTCCTGGGCCAGGGATGAGGGAAGACTTCAAAGATGCCTGTTCAGGCCACTGAGGCCTAGTGATGTACTCAGGACCTTGGCAGTGACATTAACCAAGACTGACACTTCTGATCACCAAATTTACAGAGAAAAATCTACTCTGGCAAATAGATGAGTTGCAAATTTAAGAGGAATCCACTGTAAAAATCAACTTATTTCCACAAAACTGCTAGGAAATTAGTATTTCTGAAACCACTCTTACTCCATCTGCCTTAGCTGAAAGCACCCAAAGAATATTAATCCACTGATATCTTTATATATGTTTATTAATCTGTTAATAGCTGTGGTTGACACAGATGTTGACAGAGACAGACACAATGCATTATCCTATTAAGAAAGCACTCAAGTTTATAGCAACATAAATTTTAAAATGTGTTAACATCCAGTAGACAGCTACTGGTTTCATTTCTGCACAAGTCTGTGCCCCAGCAGTTTGAGAGCTAAAGGAGCTCAGAAAGAAGTGGCCATGTTTTAGACTTCATGCCTTGATGGTCTTTTCTGGGAGGAAATGGCTGTGAGGTCAGAACATGGTGGGAGGATTTGCACAATATTTTTCAGAGACTAACTATGTTTGCACATCTGATTCCAAATCTTTCAAAACTGCAACTGTCATCTTCTTCCCACCACCTTTTTTAAATTAAACTTCCATTCACTCTGTTCACTTTTCAGTCAGTCTTTTCCTTCTTCTGGAAGGACCTGAGATCTCTATTAGTTGTTGCTTTTACTGATACTGGGCTTCTCATTAACTTTTATTCTTTCTTGCTTTATGTGGGTGTTTGTTTCACAGAGAAGATCAGGTTTTGGATATAAACCTCTGTGAGTAATTCCTCCTTAGGACTACTTAAAATATAATGAGATCTGCATTAGATATTGATTTGAGCTTTGGGCTTACTTGTTCATATATATTTGAAAAAGAACAGTTGCTGCTTGCACGTTTCCTATGAGGTAGACTAAATACACTCTAGAGAGCACCCTTGAGCCAAAGGTCAATCTTTCCCAGCAAGGCAGCCAGATTGCTCCACAGTTTTTCAGTTTTGATAATGAAGCTTTATAAAGCGCATTATAAAGAAAATCATTTTTTATTTATTTTTATTTATTTTTATTTAAACTTTTACAAACTACTGAAATGTATGTTTTGAAAAATTTTGTTTTGGTGGCATGCAGGGGATAACATCTGGATTTTTACCTGCAGCATTATTTGGAAAATTCCAGACTCTTCCAATAAATTGGTCTAGCAGCTTTTGCTACAGAATTACAGTTTAAATGGTTTCCAGTACCAGTCATTCTTACAATTCCGCCCTCCTGAAATTTGTATTTCTTGCATGACTTAAGCTTCTTTCCAATTAAACTCTGAAATGGCTTTGCCATATCTTTGAGCCACTGAGCTCTCATTGTAAAGCACTTTTTGTTGACCGATCTCCCTCCTATTGGCTTTAAAAATATGGTGTTCATGCCCAGGACAAGCACTCCATTTCTCAGGAGGAGGCTCGCTTAAAATCATCCTAAAATTCTCCTTGCATCTCCCTATGCAGCATAATAAAAACATGGTAGCGAAATAAGGGCTGTGACCTGTCGCCGTGCAGAGTTAGCAGGAATTACTGACAAGTTCATCACATCCCCTCTTCACTCTCTCAATCTCCCTGGGTATGAGAGTTCAGTACATGTATCCCAAAAGCAGAAGAGAAATTGATGTGGCATGAGTGTTTAAATGTCACAGACGCCCAAACAAGGGGTGGATGTGTCATTTGTTTGTAAAGATCTTTACTTAGGGATTGATCTGTAAGCTGTATGTTGGGCTAAAAATCTAGTTCCCTCATCTTCAGAAAGGGACTATGCTGTTTTCTGAGGGATAAGAAAGTAATACCTTTTGCAGGAAGATCTTGTTAGTGCCATTTATTCACAGACAGAGCAACTGATAGCTGTGCAAACTGAGCCATTTTCTTTAATGAAGAGGGGGGAAATGGTCAAGGGAGAGCCTGACCGGATTTTCCAGCACTTGTCTCTCATCTATCTTAAGTGGCCCACCGAAAGGGCAACTTCCCTCAGCAAAACAAAACAGATTTATATACATTTTAAAATACCACAGTTATTTCAGCACATAGCTACATATGCCCTGAGGACTTGGAAATTTCTTACTGGCAGTCAAAACAGAATGTTTATATTATAAATTATTCTTGATGGCTTTGAATGATAAATGTCAAAAACAAGTGATCCTAGAGGAAAATCTATTTTAGAGATTTCTAAATCCATTATGAAAAACATATTCAGCCTGAAGAAATGGATGGAACTTATTTTTTTTCACAAGTGCTTGATTTTGTCCTTCCATTTCCAGATAAAAAGTTTTAATATTTTTTCCCATGCACTTGGAAGATTTGAATTTTTCCTGAATTTAACTCCTAATTTTTTTCAACAACTGGTTCATCCTGTTTACCTATCTGTCCATTTATTTTACCTTTCTCAGGTTTTGAATCAAATCAGTTACCTTTGTCAAATGTCTGGTTGCACAATTATTTATTACAAAAGCTCGTGTGAGGGGCTCCTAATCAGATAGGAAAAGGAGAAGAGGGAAACCAAGCAATCAGTGAAAAGGATCCAAGCATCTCTAATCTCCTTTATTCTCTGCCATTAAGAATGGCTGTACATTGGAATAGTTATAACGTGGATTTTGTTTATGTCTGGTTAGTTGAGTTGGGTTGGTTTTTGCGTGAGCTGTCCTTCTGCAAGCTCTCGTGAAAACATGGCTGCAGGCTGCCTTCTCCAAGATTTACCCCAAGGGATTAACTTGTTGGAAAGATGCTGTTGATTTTGGTAGCAAAAAGAGTGACCCGAGGGGACAGGAAGGGCTATGTCTGCGTATGTAAAAGGATGCTTCTTTTTGATCTAAGGAAAAAGGAAAGCCAGGCCGGATTTCTATTTTGGTGAACTTACTCTAGGTGGCAACAGCACACTTTCCAGAGGCTAGGCAGGGGAAAACTGTCTACTACTGCTTAAACAGAGACAGATCGTGGTAGCATTTTCCGCTACGCTTCCAGAAAAATTTCCAGCTGATTGAACCAGCTGCACATTGGAAACATTTCCAGATGCTGTTAGTTTGCATTGTAACAGAGGACCTGGTCTTTTGAATAAGATGCTCCATGTTAGATTTTGTAGGCATAATACTGCAGGTGTGCAGAGGAAAATGAGCAAGCGATTCTCTTTTGCTTGGCCTGCCTGGATGGGCAATCTCAGGAAGGGTGTGAATCAGCCCAGTCTGTGATGATGCCCATAAAAGCGCACAGATGGGTGTGTATAATAGCAGTTCTGCAGCATTCACCAGCAATGCTCTTGAAATGCCACTTACCTTGCCAAAATCCAGCCACACACATACCTATAGAACTGCATGCCACATCTTTTGTAATATCTGCAGAGAGATCTATAAGGCCCTATTTCCCTCCATCTCCACTAGGTACCCAGCTTGCCGGTTTTAGCAGCATATAAGTAAACACTTGTAAAGTATACATTTTTTTAAATATGATGAACTGCAGTATAAGTCACCAATCCTGTTAATTCTACTGACTCTAAATATCTCTCTAAATATTTAAGTCATAAGTATGGAGAGAAAGCAGAGGAAAAAAGTACTCTTTTGATTATCTATTGCAACAAAGAACTGTCATTGTAATCATACTATACACTAATAAGCACCATGGAAAACTTTTCAAGTGTGATGATGCATTTCTAGTAAGGCCAAAGTGCCTGATGGCATCTACAGAACATGATAGATTTCTTTACTAGTATGTCCATATGATAAAGCTGTGAAAATATGTGATTAAATCAGTTATTTTGTACAGTTGACCCTTTCACTTGCATACTGTCAATTAATCTCCTCTGGCACGATTTCCAGTATTTCAAACCTCTAACCTGTTTTTAAAAAGAACATCCTTTTAAAATGTAAAAATGTATCTCACCTGCAGGCAATTTCTTCTTGTCTTATAAAGTGTGGATTTTTTTCTTGAAATGATACTGAATCAGGACTCCAGGTTGACAGTATTCTAAATCAATATCTTAAAATACTCTATAAATTTGATAGTGATATTTTATATAAATACCTAATCCTAGTCCATTCTTCATTTAAAAGGAATCTCACTTCATTAGATCCACCCAATGACTTAATTGACTTCAGAAAGTTCATCATTTGCATAAATACACATGGAAAAATCGAACGTGCCTATGTCATACTGTCGAAATACATACCACAATACCTTGTTTTTCAAGTTTTATTATGTTAAAAAAAAACAACATATTTTTATAAAAACAACCACAACCTGCTAACCATGACTTTTTTTTCAATTGTATTCTGAGCTGGCCACACTTTGTATCAAGATCACAGAGGTACTTGAGAGGTACTTGAGAGGTATAGGGATACTACCCTATAGCACAGAGTAGGTACAAGGTAGGGGAGGGATGGCCCCTCTATCCCCTCAAGAATTAAGTGCTGGAGAGTTGAGTAGAACAGCACTGATGACTCATTTTGGTCAGGTCCTGAAGTATCATCAGATACAGCTATCACGCCACCCAGCCCATGCTAGCAAGCAATAGTCCTCAGATGCAAAAAGTGACACTGTCATTGCAGCCACTACCGTTTCTTCACTTACCCTGTGGAATAAGACTCCTCACATCCACTCATCTCCCCACAGATGCCCCATGTGCCATGTCTGCTTTCAAATTCCTGCACCCCTCATTTGCCTCACATGCCCTGCATCTTCCCAGTTTTCTTTCTGCTATCCATGCCAGGTGTCTCATTCTCTCATGCCAGAATTGATTAGTCTCACAGTCCTTAGAGGTGTTTTCTTTATGTCACATTCTTCATTTTTTCCCCAAAAAAAGCTTAGCCTGCACCCATGCTCTGCACCATTTGTCTACCCCACAGGACTTCTCCCCCTGATATCCCACCCAGTTCTGTTCAGTCCTGGGGCTTTCACCCTCCTCCATACAGAGGTTCTGCCGGCCTTTTCTCCTGTTTGTTTAAATTTTGTTTTTTGTTTTCTCCCTCATGCCATATCTATGTTGTTCTATGGGACTCTGCAGCAGAAATCCACATTTCCTCCATGCCAGAAGCTCTGTGTGCCTCCTCCTAACTTTTCTCTCCTCCTATTTTCCCTCTCTCCTTTTCGTTCTCTTTCAGGGGGGCACCATAATTTTGAACACAACTGGGTTCCTGCGCAAGCTCAAAGAAGTCATGTGTAGAGGTTAAAATGTGTTTTCCTGCCACCAGGTAGTTCTTTGATCAACAGGGTTGGAAACGCTAGCTGCACTTACTGTGAATGCCAGGAAACCTGTCGCTTGCTGAGAGCCCAGCAGGCTTTCAGATACAGCTCCTAGGACACAGGCGAGCAGCTTGCCAGTCTCACCCAGTATTGACATGGGTGAAATTGATAGGATGACAGGCAGTCCGAGTTAAAGTGGTAGGAATGGGTAACTACTAAGTCATGTGTTTTTTAAGTCTTCATTGTAAAACTCTATGAGGTCTCTCCAAAAGTTTTCATGCATTTCCTTCAGTGAAAAAAATAGCACCAGATTTATCTTTTTTGTGCATTACCTCAGTCGAGCTTGGATACTGTAAGTGATACAGGGAGTAGATTTTGGAAATCCTGCTCTACAAAGAAACTTTAGTTGCGTTGTAGTATTGCATTGCAATATGCACTGCAAGTTCAGTACCTATGATCCTGTAGGAATTCCACACTCAGGAATATTTCTTCAGCTTCTTATGCCTGCAATGTAATAATTATTTTTAAGTGAAGAAAAAAAAAAAAAAAGAAGGAGCCCGTGCAAGTCGTAGTATGCCTTACAATCCTGAATACAATCCTTGTTATTACAGATGAGTTGGAAAGTAAAACCTATCCATAGTCTAAAAATAGATCTATACTATAACCCTCACAATGGCTGTAAAATAGGGAAGTGAAGACCCCAAAACAAACTTGGCAATGTCTTTTGGTGATTATACAAAAAAAATATATTGGGTAAATCTTGAAAAGATAAAAAGTCTAATAAAGGGAGGCTCCAAAGTAAAGCTAAACTATATTAGCTTACTTCTTTCACAAAAAAATAATAGTTCAAAATTATATTTTGTTTTCCTAGCTGAAACCTACCTTTCTAAAACTCCTCCCCTGTCCTCCACTTCAAATCCACTATTCCCTTCAAAAGCATTTTTCATTTTGGCTCTCCATTTGACTTTTATCACTTTTTTTGTTCAGAAATCCAGCAACATTTATAAAGTGAGAATTAAATGTATTATATTGCAAAACAGCTCTTCGGACAGTAATTATTAACTAATGACAAGTTATTGATTCAAATACTGAATTTACTATTGTATTGCTTACAGCTCTTAGTAATCTGGGGACATTTATTCAACATCATTCTGCTTGCAATGGCTTTCTTAGCATATGCCTCACTGACTTCTTGATGTGTAGTTAACAAACAACAAAAGAATAAATACAGAATTAAGAGGAAGTTGACAAAAAAAGCTAAAGTGACTTTGGTTTAGTTTTTTTGCTTTTTTAAACATAAAAAAATGTAATGTATGGTCTTTTTGGTTGTGTTTTTTTAAACCTTAAGAAAAAAATAGCAGCCTGCAGTCGGGTGAGCTGTAAGCATTAGGGCTTTTGATGCTCTCTAACAATGTTATTACCATTACCCTAGCAACTCCCTTTGTACCATACTTCCTTTGGGAACTGGTATATCTAAAGAAAATTAACACGTTAGCACATACTGTGAATTTCATGCCACTGATAGATATAGAGTCACGTCCTAGGGGAAAGTTGACCTGCCATTAGATGGGTATATTTTGTCTTGCTTTTATTCCTTTTTTTTTTTTTTTTTTAAGTTTCATGCATATTTCAAAGGAAATTGATCCTTGTGAAAATATACAGATTATATACCTGATGTATCTAAATACATACACACATGGGTAGTCCTGATGGCAAATGACTACCGATTTGTTACACCTTTCTGCAGGTGCTTTAGCTGTGCCATCACCTTTCTGGATGTGGATGAGAAAAGCAAGGGAAACAGCCGTTGCTGGTGCCAAATCACTGCACAGACTCCAGCTGCGAGCTAGTAAGTGCTTTTTTATGTGAGTTAAGAAAAGATGGGCACATTCTGAATCTGTTGAAGTGCAGTGCAGGTTGGCCAATCTATTTTAACAAGCTGAGGCTGGTTTAACACACAAATAGCACAGAAGAAATGGTGATCCTTGTGTAGTGAAAAGATACGTCAGTCTGAGCTGTTTTGGATGTGGTAGCTTTTAAGAGAGTAAGAAGGTGAAAACTGTGGTGCTCTTCAGTACTGGCAAAATTAGTTCACCATTAAATTTAAGTATGATTCAAGTTCATATATAAGTCATGGCTGTGTAGCATAAGTAGTTTTCAGGTTTTCAGCTGTCTGAAATCTTAGGATATGTGTGATCTGGACACATCATCATCTTTCCAGAGATGTATTAAGTCCTTGCTTTTTGTGCCAGTCGGGGTTAGTGTTGCTGTACTGAATTCTCATTATATGAAAAATGTATACGTAAAATGGGTAAATCTAATTTATAATAGCAAAAAAAAATCTGCTAATATTCTAAGTGATGTATTTGTATGACTAATGACTGCAGGGTTTGAGGTGAAATTTTCAGAGGTGACTCATGGACTGGAGGATCATAACATGTTGAAATAATGAAAACGTTCTGTCTCTGAAGCAGGTTCTGTTCGTTTGCAGCTAGTAAGTGTACATCTATTTGAAGAAACTCTGGCAGTCAAATACACAGTCCACTCCTAGTCTCAGGTGGCTGGCATTTAAACTTTATGCATTTGCTAGCTCCTGCACGGTACTGTATTTAAATTTTTTCAGGCTGGATTTGGCTGGTGCTGTGCAGGCTTAGAGCACAGGCAATGCATACACAGGACCATGCTGTCATCTGGATGTGCCTTTAGGTCTCTGAGTGCCTTTAGGATGGATTCGCAAACGAGTTTTAAGATAGGTTTGCAGTCTCCCAGCAATGAAGTCCTTGGTGATTTGTGGAAAGAGAAGGTTTCAGTGCTATGCAGCTGGAGAGGATCTTCACAGGGGTACACATATGTGTGTGTGCTGGAGAGCGCAAGTTCATCACTCCTGGATGAGAAAGTGAACAAGCATATCCAGTAAGAACCAATATCAATTACTGTTGTATCCCTCCACCCTTCAAATGACCAGCAATGGATGCTCCAGAAGAAACTGAAAAAAAAAAAAAAATCAATAAATAGCAAAATGGGGAGTTTCCGTTAACACTCCTTTCCCTGTCCCTTCTCCTATCTCTCTCTTAATGGCTACCTTAGGCATTGAAATATGAATATATTTCTGCCCTTTTGCAAATGGTTAACACAATCAAATCCTTTCTTTAAATACCACCTCATGTAACAGTAATTGCTTTCACTTTAATAGCTTATATTTCCTTTAATCACTGTTAAATCTGTATCATTTTAATTCCATTGGACAAAGTCTTGTTCTTAAGTTAGGAGAAAGGGTCACTAGAATTGCAGAATTTATCCTATTCTCACCATTTATGTTTTTTTTGTAAGACTCTATCATACTCTCTCTTGCTCATGCCATCTCTAAACAGGCCTAATCTTTTCAGTCTCTCCGTGTAGAAAATTTTCTTTCTAAGCCTCTAATCATTTTCATTGTCTGTCTCTCGATGCTTTCTGTGTCTACCTATTTTGTGGTAGAATTCCCAGAACTGAACAAAATGTTCAAGAGGTAGCAGATAACTGATCTGTGGGAATTATAGTATTTCCAGTATAATTTTCCTTTGCCACTAGCATTGTGTTCACTTTCTAAACACTGCTGCCCGTTGAGCTTTCCACAATGCCCCAATCCTTTTTGCTAAGTGCTTGCACTAAATTAAGATCCCAGTATGTTGTGCAAGTAACACAAAGTATTCCATCCAGATTTGTGGGTTTCCTTCCATTAATCCCTTTGGCCACTGTAGTTTTCATTTAGCTCAGAAAGAGGTTAGGCCTCTTTTCAGTATGTCTGTTCTTCTCTAGCAAGCTAAACCAGGTATGCCCTCTATAGGTTGCAACATCATTTTACCACTTTCCAGATCATTCATGTTTTCAATGGGCCCTTTAACTTGCATTTTCTAGAGATGCCATGTTGTTGTTGCAGGAAACCTGTAAGTGACTGCACTTCGCAGCCCAGATGCCCAGCACAGAGAGGGCAGACACAGCCAAGAATGTCTATACTGGTATAACACTGTGCTTCGAATAATATATTGCCTGCTTCTCAGCAGGCAACTTAGCAGCCTCAGTTGGAGTAGCTCAGGTATCTCAGCATGGTACTATCCTTGAAGTGCACCCATGAACACACTCATGTTGAATATCAACCATATACGGCTAATATTTGCTTTCTCTCTTCTTTTTTTTGAATGCCCGGTGATACTTGCTCTTCCACCACAGGTTTGGAGAGGCACCTTTATAAGCCCCTGACAGTTATGCTGTTAAAGGGTCAGGTGAGAGGCTGAATGCATTTATTTCCACTTGATTTTCTTTATGCTGGTATTCCACTCGGATGGTCAAAAACGCTAGCAGAAGCACGCAGGCCAAGCATCCAGGAGTACCCCCTAGATACTGCAGGCCTGGTGAGCCCTCGCAAACCCTCCTCCTCTGCCCTCAGCAACCTCTTCGTGTCCCTCACTCCTTCAGACACCTTGCGCCACCGCTGCAGTTGAGATGTCTCTTCTCAGCCAGAAATGTCTATAAAAAACAGCTCTCAGGAACAGCAGCTGGCAGAGTTTTGCAGTATTTCTGTCCATTTGGCACCCCCACCCCCTTTGTACTGCTCTTGCTTTGTCTCTGCAGGACAGCCAGAAGTCTCCAGCAAATGCTTAAAATCCTTGGGTTTTGGTGGTGGTGTTTTTTTTTACCTGCCCAGTAAGAAAAAGAGAATATGTCTGAGAAAACGCAAGTGGATGACAGCCTTAAGTAAAGCATACATTTTTTTCTCTTTTACAAAGCCAGAACTTGGTAACTTCATCCCTTCTTAACATATCCATATTTTGTAACTTCCTTCAGTTCTTATTTCAACTCATTTTCCAGGTACTGAAGCCTCTAATTTCCAAGAGGATTGGTAGCTTATAGACACAGGAAAATGTTTTGCTCTGTCTCCTGACAGAATTACTATTACAATTAATACATTATTTAAAAATTATATTCCACATCTTTAAAAGGCCCAATTAAATTAGGCCCCACTGTGTTAGCCACTACACATATGTGTAACAAATGATATTCCAGGTCCTCAGGAAGAACACTTTAATTCTAATGTAAACTCCTTGGGGCAGAAATCATCTGCATTTTTGTTCTGTGGGATTACAGTGTCTAGTGCTAATGGAGTCCCTAAGTCCTACCATAATTCTAATATTAATCATTAACATTATTATTAGGTATCATTATTCCAGTTTTACTACATCTTGCTCCTTTTTTTTTTTTTTTTTTTTAACATAGTGTCCTAAAAATGCACTTCATTCCTTCAAGCGAAGCACTCTCTTTTTAATACTGTAGTGCTGTGCTAAGGATACATTGCTCTGCTTGCAGGGAACAAACTGTCCAGCGGAATAAGTGTTTGGTGGCAGGAATAGTGTTTGGAGTGAGGACAAATAAAAAGAAGAGAGGCAAGACCAAAAGCTGCCCTTCTGCTCCCCATGAATGTTACCACTTGTTTGCTGTTCCGCGATGAACTCCGTCAGAACAGTGAGTTACTGGGAAAAGTCCTCCATGCTACGAAAGACGCATATGTCACTGCTGAGTCAGAAGCTCGCAATGGTCATATCGGTACAGGTTTTTATTTTTATGTCCTTTTTTTCTCTTCCTCCTCCAAAGGAAGTTTGTTCTCTGAAAAACTCTGTCATTTTTCAGCATTCAGCCATGCCAGTTGTTGATGTTAGAAGTATTGTCCTTAGAGTGGGAGAAACAGGGACAAAATGTCAAAATAAAAATGCAGGATAACTTGGTGTTAAAATGTTGCAAAATGCAATGCTGATTTAAAACTGACTTGTTACTGAAATAAAGGAAATTATTATTTTTGAAGTTTCATTCCAAACACAGTGACTGCAAACAGTTTCAGTATCAACTTGGCATGTTTGCAGTTAGTGACCCACTTTGGAACAAAGATTACAATCCAAATGACATTGAGCCAGTTAAAATTAAATATATTTCAAGTATATTTTTAAAGAACAGTGAAATACTTTGTGAGAACTACCATGGCAAACTGATCAAGGATCTGTCCCAAAGATAAATCTATAAAAAAGGATCTTCTCTTTCAGTAAAACATCATCCTAACTTTGATATGAGCAGTAATCTAGAAGCAGTTACATGATCAATGCTAGCAGTAAGACACAAACAAATTCTGGCTCTGCTTCTTACCACCTTCAAGTCTTTGAAGAAATCATCAATTGCACCTTCTGAAAACATTACATTTTACCTGCAGCCTAGAGGGAGAAATAAACACTGGGAGAAATGAGCACTGAGGATTAAAAGCCCCAAGAACATAAGAAATAATATCAGTACTCAAGTGCTTTGTTTCAGTTAAGATCGGACAGTAAGCAAGTCTTTCCTACCATTTTTTTCTAGCCCTTCTGGGCCTCCATTTGGGAGAAAGTGCTATGAAATGCTTCTGTGAGATAAATGAATAGGCATTGTACCAATGCCATCATACTTCTCACTTTAAAGAAAAAATGATCGCTTATTTTAGCGATATTTGTGTTACTTAACTTTTTCTTCTCTAAATACATATTAAATTACATAGCATCCTCAGTTTTCCAAAGCCTCTAGAATATAAATCACATTCGAGCTTTCAGTGTTTTTTAAGGAACTGTGCTTATTACAAATATTGTTACTTCACAGTAAAAGGATGAAAACATTTGTTTTATAAATAGAAAAACGATAGGCAGAATTTCTCTCATGTTGTAAGACGCAGCGTTTGGCATATTGTTAATTTCTCTAATTCTGCTCCGTACACCTCAGATCAAGTGAATTTGCTGAGGAAAACCAAAAATGACATTCAGCTCTGCTGGGCTCCGACTGGATTATTTTTTTTTTTAACTCTAGAACTAGTATTTAGCATGCAGATTAGACAGATAAGTATGTGATGACCCCCATCTTTCACGTCCAACTCTCCATCTCCCTCATTTATGCTATTATTGCCTCTCGGTTGTGTCTCGAGCTGACAGCAGCCCTGCTGCGAGCCGCGTTGTTCTGTGAAGAGGTCTTGTGGCAGGGTCCTTCTTGTCTTTGGCAAACTCTTCCTAAAGAGTATTTTCCGCAGTGTGCCAGCAGCTCTTGGCACAGACTTGTCCGCTCACCGTGACTTGCAATGCTGATACTTAATAGTCATCACCAGTAGCTTAGAAAGTGGCAGCAGCTAAGATTGATGATGCAGCCTCCAAGATGAATCTCGCATGTCGGGTTTCTTGTATTTGGCAAACTTGGGAGACCAGTTTAAGCAATAGCAACCAGGCAGAGAGGAAAAGGAGAGATCCATCTTGCACTTTGGAGGATGTTTTATCAATTTTCATGTTGGGGAGACCCTGACACAAGTGCGAGGACCCACAAACATGTCTATGGGGAGAACATGCTCCTCCAGGCAGAAGCAGCAGCTGTTACTCCCCTTCAGGCACTGATTCATCGCCCAAACAGATGAACATTACCCACTTTTATCCTGATTCATTCTCCTCTTCTCTCTGCTCTTTCTTCCTACCCCTCTTTTTTCCCTTCGCTTGCTCCCTGTGCAGCACTGAGGGCAATGGGCCCAGTTGTGGATGGGCCCTTAGGGGCTACTGCAGCAAGTATAATTTGTAGAAAGGAACAGGAAAAAAAAAAAAAAAAACCACTTTGACCTTGGTCGCTGCTTCAAAGACAATAACTGCCTTAAGAGCGGCTCCAACAGCAAATTTTCCACACTGAGCATGGGTGAAGACAGCTAGCTGACTTACAGCCATCCGCACACACCGCCTTGTTGGAAAAAAAATCAGGGCAGGAGAGCAGCTCTTCACACAAATGCAGGTCCTCGTGGCCTGAAGCCACCCTTATGAATTAAGCACTGTTGCTACAAAAGTTCGGGTTTTTTCTTTTTCTTTTTTCCCCAACAGGTTCCCAACCAAATCGCCCCCACACAGACACACACACGGACACTCTCCTGCGGGGAGGCCAGGTCAACCCGCGCCATTTCGCACGGCGCGGGTGGGGGGCGGCTCTCAGCGGGGTCCCTTTCCCCCGGCGGGCAGCAGCCTCGTCGAAGCGGGCAGGGGACAGATAAAGAGGCGCCTGGGGGTCGCTGTCCTTCGGGGGACGACAGCCGCCCCGAGGCGAGCGGAGGGCGGCGCGGGGGTCGCCATGCGGGGCGGGGCCGGCTGCAGCGGGAGGAGCGGGAGGGACGGGCAGGAGGAGGAGGAGGAGGAGGCCGGGATATTCCTCAATGAACGGCTCCCTCCTCAGCGCCCGCCCTCCCGCCACTCGCCCGTGTCGCTCCGAGGCGCAGCCAGTTTCTATAGCGACGCCGCGGCTCCGCCGAGTAGTAACAAAGCCGGCCCCGCGCTGCTGGCTCCCGCCGCAGGACGAGGCAGCGGCCGCCACGGCGAGCCCGCCCTGCCGGCCCCAGGTACCGCGCGGGCTCCCTCCATCTCTCCCTCCTTCCCTCCATCCTTCCCTCGCTGCGGCCGCCGGCGCGGGGGGCTCGCGGAGCTGCCGGGGCCGCCGCCCGGGGCAGCGCGGGGCGGGCGCCGCCGCCGCCTGAGGGGAGAGCGGGGAAGGGGCTGCGCACACAGGGACCAGCACAGCGCACTGCTGGGAGCCGGGCCGGGGGGAAGGGAGGCACGTAGCCATTTCTGCCGAAAGCCAAAAGTTGTATTTTTTTATATAGTTATATGTATATATTTATTTTATTTTCCTCCTCCCGTTGGCAGCCCGCAGGCGGTGGCCGCAGGTCCGCCCGAGGCCAAGGGCAAAGGGCTCGGGAGGGAAGTGGCCCCTTCTGTGACTTTTGCTAGTCCCTGCGGTGCAGGTGGTGCGAGGTCTAGGTGTGCGGCGCTGGGCAGACGCTGCCTGCTGCTGCTGCTGCTGGTGCTCGGGTCACTTCTCGCTGCCTCAGAGCTTTATTTGCGGTCCTGACTCGAAGGAAAAGCTTTAAATATAAGCTTGTGGGCAGAAAGAAGATACTTTTGGGTTTCTCTAGCCCTGCAGCTGCGAGGTCTGCAACCGGTGGGCTCGACTTGCCTCTGCTGTGGAGAGCGTGTCCGAAGTGGCTGGCCTGCCTATCGGGATAGAAAGTGTGGCTTTCTTGTTGTTGTTTACCAAGTTTAATTAGTCAGCCTTGTAAACAAAAGCAATACCGAATGTGATAATAGTTTTTAAATGTTGTTTCTTATTAAAAATAAAAAAATACGAAAGGTTTGGAACTAGAAATAAATTACTGCTTATTCCTAGGAGTAAGAGTACCCTCGAGTTTTATGTGGAATGAGTTTGTTGCTTTTGGATTCAATCTTTATTAAAAAACAGAGTTAGTTAAGATGACAGAGATGAGTCTATCATCTCTTGCTTTGGGCAAGCAGGGGTGGTCCAGAGCTACCCTGGCTTTAGCTCTTGCAATACTACTTGCAATTGTCAATAGGAAGTTCCTTAGCAGGATGGTCACCCAAGCAGTATGGGTAGTGCCTGCATAAATGCCATCTCAAGCACATATATTTCAGCAGAAGTTGAAAATTCAGAGCAGCTTCCCAATGATGACATGCTTGCTGGCATGATCAGGTCCTGAGGAGCAGCTACTATTGCTCATTGCTGAATGATTTAGGAAATGATCCGCTTGTAAGTGCGAGACCATGGTGTGCATGCAGCCAGTGGGATGCTCTAAACAGAAATCCTCTTAGATGTGAACAAGTAAAAGCGGAGAATAATATGCGAGATAAAGAGAGTCTGGCTATCGTAGTTATTGAGTGGGTAGACAAAAATCACGTAATTGAAAAGCTATCACATTATTCACGACTTAAAATACTCTACGTAAGGTAATACCAGGATATGAGAACTCAAAGTCTGAGTATTGACTGGAGGAAGTTTATATGTAAAAATATTAAATGAAGATAATAATAGTCAGATGAAAGATACATCTACCAAAGTAATCTCAGTGAAAGAAATGAGGAAAAAAAATATTAAGATAAAGAAGATACAGGTCTCCAGCAATTATATACGTGAGTAGCGTATAAAATTGAGACAGGTTTCTATTGCAAGAAACATATGGCTGGAATTAAGTTTTACATGGAGGTTAATTAGGGTTAAACACTTCTACTGTATCTATTGCTATGATATTTCTCTTTTAGAGTTTATATTGAGAACACAGATCTATTCAGTTACAATCAAACAGCAAAATTTACAGTGGAATTCAACTTGTTTATGTTGACTGCAGTGGTTTGTGCAGTGTTTAAGTGTGTTTGTCTTAACGCTTCTTGGTGAAGTGTCACAACAGTTGTTCTGTTGAAAATGTCATAACCTGAAAAACCTCTGCTTTTATACAACACTGAAGAGTAAACTCTTGAGCTTATTAAATGTATAAGAGTGGAGACCTCAGGTTAGTTTAGCATGATGGAAAATAGCATTTCAAGATCATACTCTGGGCTATCTGAAATTGAATGCACCTAGTAGGAAATGAAAGGTCAGCTGTGTATAATAAAGACCTGGGGACTTCTATTCCCTTGGCCTGCATGGCAGAGAATGAGCGAAACATCAGAACTCAATATAATACTGACTTAAAAGCCAAAGGGATAAGCAAAATATTTATGGCTCTGCTGACATGTCACATTTTAGTACATGTGGAACAATTGCAAACTCCATTTGATGAGGTTTATCAGAGGGGAAAAATTGAAGTGAAATGAAATGAAAGTTGAAGCAGTACCAGGAAAGAAACAAGATAATGCACTATAGAAAATATGACCCATAATATAGTTTGACACATAAGAGTCTAGCGGCCTAGACAGATCTAGATGGTTGCTCAGACTGTGTCATTTCACACCTTCCTGAGGCCCCTCAGTCCCAGCTATCTTCACAGAAAGCCTGTTCTCGAGTTGTCTTGAAAGAGACCTTTAAAGCTTTATACTGCAGGGGTCAAGGCTTAGCCATGTTCTGCGTGATTTAGTCAATCCTGGTTTAATTTATTCTTCTATCTTAGGTCTGAGGGCTCTAAATTAACCGCTTTTTTCGGAGCTGGGATGCGGGCTTGCCTAACTAGCAGGTATTTCAGGGATAGAGAGACACTTACCGCCTACTGTCTAGAGGTTGCTTCCAGCAAGGTTGCCAAGGAGGACTAGGGAATCTCAAGAGCAAAGCTCAGGAAATTCTCCTGTGGCCTTTGCACACATTATTTGCTGAAACACTCACTAACTGATATAAATGAATGTTCTGACAGTAATATCCTGTGCTCAGACATGTGTACCTTAGAGTAGTGTAATATATGGTAATTATGACTTTCCTAGAAAATATTTGCCAGTAAGAGTACTGTAGTAAATTGCAAAGAACTTGGGCCCCTTGAAAACGTACATCTTAGGCATCAAATTAATTTGCAAAAGCACATGAAGAAGCATATCCATCTCCTACAGTCTAAGATGTGAAGCTTCTAACCTACTAAAACTCTCTGATTTTTAAACCTCAGTCCTCTGTGGTTTTGCTCAGCATGGTTTCCCCGCAGATCTGACGCAGCACAGCAGTTAGGCACAACAAATGCCATAATTAAGTATACCTATCCTTTTCCTGCTTTATGTGTTTATGTAGGCAGACTAATCCAAACATTCAGGTCTGGTAGGGCTTACAACTAAATTATTCTGAAATGATTGCATGTTCATGTGAAGCTTCAACCCAAATTAATTATTCCAGAATTACTACCTTTAGTAAAGTTCTGAATTCATACAAGTGTTTCTTAGCTCTCTAGAAAAGATCTGTGCAAACCTCAGTAAAAGTTTAAATCGCCCAGCAGCAATTAAGTTTACCCCCCATAGCACAACAACCTCGGATGCTCCAGCATCTCTGAAGCATTGAGCAGCAATTTGAAATTCGTTAAGGGTTTTTCCTGATGTCTCTTATTATTCCCAGGAAATTTAACCCAAATGTAACAGAGTTTATGATCTTCTGAAAACCTCAGTGCAAATGTTTTGAAGGTATGTGTTGAGTTGCGGAGGTAGCGTCAGTCAAGGTCACTGCTACTTGTGCTGCTACGTTCAGGACTTGGAGTCGGGGAAACTGTTTTGCGCTATCTCTCAGCTTTCCGGCTTCAATTAGGACTGATCAGGGGAAGGCCTGGTAGAAAGTGGGAATGTGATAATCTGGGTTTGAGAAGAATAACTGTAGGGGGGCCTGAAACAAAAAGCTGGAAGATGTATGGGACTGAAGTCGGGAGGAAGGCAGGGGTTGACATGCAGCCCGTGATGGAGACTTAGACCTGGAGTCAGGGAGAGTGGTAAAAGCAAGCTAGTTGGGACGGGTATAAGGAATCGGGATACGATGGGGCTGGAATTAGGTTAAGATGAAGGAGGTCTGGCTGGGAAAACCCGTACACATTAAAATGTGTTCTCTGTTTCCTTCTGGTGCCAGGCCCAAGATGAAGGTTTATGTTTTCCATCTGTTGCTTTTAGACCACTTTGTTTTTAAGCCTTCAAGGCTTCAAACAACCTCTGCGGCTAGTGTGGTTGTCAGGGAATCCAAACCTTTGCATGGTAGTTTTGCATGGGGAAGGTCATGATCCAGGTGGGGATCTCACCATGGTAGGCAGTTCATGGACAAGAAAGAGGCCTCCCTTTTCAGATGGTGGATGGAGACCCAATCTGTAAATCTCATGCAGGAGATGTGCTGCTATGAACTGAAATGAAATATCCCAGCCCTGGTGACTCACAAGCATTGACCTGATCTGAATCTGCTTGAAAAGTGTCTGACCTTGAGGTTTTCACCGTGGAATAGTTTTATGTAAAAGGTTGCAAAACTGCACTACAGTTTTAGTCATACAATCACACATCATTTTCTTCCACAGGAAGCTTCATGAAGAGCGGGGTATTTGATGGTCATTTAGTTAAACATTTTGCTTTATTCTTGTTTAATTTGTAGCCCCCACAGCCTGCTCTTTGCACACCACTTAAACCCGGCACCAAGCCCAGCACTGTCTCTTTGTTTGTGGACTTTCATTTGGCTGTCACATTAATGAGCATCACATGAACTGAAAAAGATACAAGAAGGTAAAAGCCCTCATAGCACATGGACATTATATAACACGTCATCTGGACAAAGTATGAGTCAAGCACTATCCCAAATGCCTGCCAAAGGTTAGATTAAGCTAAACATTTTCCATGTTGGAAGACACACCTGCAAACCTTTTCAAGCTCTAAGAGTTACTTGTAGAAGTTGCTTAACAAATGTAAAGCCACTATCAGCATTAACAACTGAGCAGATTCACTTCCACTACTGAATGCTGTAACCGTGTGGATACACCAGAGCTTCCACCATGTATTAAGAAGACTCCCAGTGAACCCATCCTGTCACCCCCTCAAGGTAGCTTGGAAGGGTCAGGCAAATATCCTGTACACCTGTGACTGTAGAATTAAAACTGTATTATGACGCATATAGCCAGTTGTTTTGTAACTCTCAAGTAATTGACTTTGTTTTCTGTATATTACAGTCATTTACTCAACATAACTGGTACCACTGGTATTTTTTATTTTGCTGAACATATCTACCTGGTTGGAAAACAAATACACAAAAAAAGAAATTTTTGACTGTGGTTTATTCCAACGGTCAAGTCTGTGTTAAAAAATTAAAAGTGTCTAGCTCCAGCTTCCTGCCATTACTTGCCTGGGTCCACTGAGCCATCAGAGCCCTTTTGTACTTGATGCCGTACTCCTGTAATCAAGTTCCCTCGTATTCTATTCGATAAACAGATTTTGCTGTTTATCTGCAGTTATTTAGCATTCTTTCAAGAATGTGGGTGTCAGAATTATCTGAAATATCTCACTGAAGCAAGAGTAGTAGAGTATATAGGAGCAAAACATGCCTGTTTCTCTGTCCTGGCCATTCTCATGTTCCTAATCCCTGCTGCTAAGATTTCATATTCAATGACTTTTTCTGCATTATTTTTACACCTTTTTAGATTCCTCTCCCCCCCTCGCCCCGCAAGAGATTCCAACCTCATTCTGAAGGTTTGGTTCAATTCTTCCAGACTTCACATCTCACTAGATGCAGATGCATTTTGTTTCAGTGAGCCAGGTTTGCCAAATAATCCTGTCCTCATAATTTATTGCTCTGCTAAATCTTGGTGCAATCCATAAAATTTATCAGCAGCTGCTTTATATTTCCTTCAGGTTCAGTGGTGATAACATCTACTAGCCCTTGTCCTCAGGCCCTCATTTTGAAACATCCCTATTGGATGATTCCTTCTAGCAGATGTTTGCTGAAAAAAAATGTCAGTTTTGTTAATCTACATGCTTTATTCACACTGTGCAGGTACCCCACTTACATGAACAATCATACTTTTCTCTGTAGCAATCCCATAAAATAACTATGCAACTAGAAAGAAAACACTTTAACATTAATAAGCAATCATCTTTTCCTTTGTTATTTCCTCATTTTGTTTGCCTCACTTGAGAGAAAGAAGTTATTGTTAGGTGGAAGTCCTCTCTATTTTTTTTTCCATATTCTAGCATATTCTCACTATTCCTATCCATCATATACCTGAAGTTGCCTTGTCCTTGCTGTAGGTCTCTGAGATAAGTCCTTGATGATTGTGCTATTAAGTTAACAGTCAACACTATGAATAACACTTGGTAAATAAATGGAAATGAAGTATAATCTTACTGGTCAGATCTATCTAAAAGAACCAAAAGAGATTGTCCCCTGACTCAGTGTCCCCCTGAAAGAATGCTTTCTTCTTTGACAATGTGTTATACTTGAGACAATAGGTATGAGTGTCTGTTGGTTTAAAAATCAGTTAAAGATGAGAAATTGCCATTCTGGCCATCTCTATAGCCAGATGAAAAATTGTCCTCTTTGTACCATAAGCTTCTTAGCCTAAAACATCAACACCTTAATCATAAACCACTGTGTCTCCCACAGGACAAAAAGAGAGCAGAGAACATACCAACGATGAATCATCTGTTTTTATTATCAGTCATTCAGTCACTTTGGTGATGGATGGATGAACAGATAGAGCCCAGAGCTATAAGCCTACTTGGCAGCTGGCAGGTAAGTCCCTGGAAGCTCACCAAAATGCTTCCTCAAGAATCACATCTCTATTTTATAGAGTATATTTTACAAAACTGTATCCTAGTCTATAAGGTATCTGCTTCGGCCAATGGGATCGTACTTAAGCATATATCTAATGTCAGTGGAACTTAGGCATGTCCATACCTGTAAATTTGCTTAAGTAAGGATCTGAAAAAGGGTGCTTTCCTGGGTAGGGAATAGAAAAATAGCATTTACAAGAGTGAGGCAGAGCTGAAAACTAATGACATGATGGTGATAAAAAAAGAGAAGCAATAATGTTGCATTTTCATGAATCCCATAAAATTCCCAGTGAAGTAAGTTTCCAGACAACCTTATGACAGCTGTCTCTTAAAGAATAAATTACATTATCTTTTATGGATCCTTTGCCCACCTGTACCATCTGGCAGGAAGCTGAAAGCATTTTATTAGCTCTGGAATGGAGAAAAAAAAATGAATACAATAGTGTCTTCCTTCCTTCCCCTAGTGTAATTCCCAGGATCACTTGCCTGACAGAGGTATGCAGTGATTATGGACCTGGCAACACTTGCATTATAAAGTGTCTTTATATGCAACACAGTCAAAGCATTTACTTCATGTTCAAGTGTACATATACACTTTGGGAGCTGAGGATAATTTTCATTGCGCTCATCAGTGTAAATATAAGGCTTTGGTAACACTTGTTGACAACCTTTTAAAATACAATTTCTCATCAAATTTGGCAGGATAGAGGTGTGGCACAATAACATATAGAAAGAAAATTTATTGCATTCTCTTTTTAATCCAGTTTGATTACTCAGATATGAGTATGAACAAGTAAGTTGAATGGCCTTCTGAACAGCCTTCTGTTAAAAATAAGTCTTCTAGCTCTTTTTCTGCTTCAGTAAAGTAAGTTTGCCTATAAAAATAATTGTCACTGGTGCAGGTCTTGTCATCTCTTTTCACTATGAATGCTCTTAATATGATGATGCTTGAATCATTGTGTTGTCATGTATATAGACTATACAGTATGTATGTTATCTATTTTTGAAATTCTGTAGGTCTCTTGAGTAGCATAGTTTTTCTGTAGTATTAGTCCATATGCACATAAACACATATGTATATATCTGCCCTCTCAAGAAAGCTACAGTATCTTAAATTGCATTAATGTACAAACATATGTGTATATTTCTATTTGCTAGGTAGATCAGGAGTTAGATTGACATAACATATATATGTGTGGATATTGCATAGGTGCAGTGCTGTAAATTGCTGTACAGACAGTTCATCCCTGTGATCTTTTGTTCGCTTCTTGCTCAAGGAAGAGAAATAATTTCACACAATATGATCAGTAATGAGCATCTATGGACATAATTCTATGCAGGTGTCCAAAAGAGAAGTATTTACCCACTGGTCATAAAATAGTAAATTTTACCAAACAGTAATCCAATCCTGCTGCATATTCGCCACCTTCTCCTTTTTACTACTTTGCTCTACAGTTCTTTCAGTAGCAATACGTGGTATGTTTTTTTGCTCTTTGTACTTATTTTTGTCACACCTCTTTTCATTTGTTATCTCCTATGGGTGAATTCAGGAAATCCAACCATATTAGACTATATTTTTAAAAAAGGTGTTTCAAAGAGTTGTTCTAGGTGTTTTATTTTGCTGCTCACATACTAGCAATGTTAACTACAACAGTGATAAAGAACAAAAAGAAACATGAAGTAATGCTATGAGAAACACTAATTCCTGCAAAATAAAAGAAATATGTGATGTTCAGCATACAAGTATCTATACTGAGGACTAAGGTTAACATTGCCCCAGTGCTTCTGGTCTGAGGTTCTTTTGATAATGTTTGAATAGTTACATTTGTCAATATGTTTGGAGATTTGAGGAGGGCTTCCATAATACTTGCAATGTTGTGGTGTACCTATAAAATTAATATTCCATTGAATATGTATTACATATTAAATATTACATTCCATTTATTATGTAACTGGGTGTTACAGTAAAGCTGATAGCTTAGATTTGGTGCTATTTGTTGTTAAAATGTTGACAATATATAGGCAAGACACAAAATACAGCTCTTACTGTATGAAATTTAGGGTCTAAACAGGCAGAAATACAGTAAGGAGGATACTTCAGAAATTTCCTGAGAATTTACACTGATATTATTTGGACAGAGAAGGATATTTGGCATCACTTTTCAGTTGAAATGGTATAGAAATTTTTTTGTTTGTTTTGTTCTTGTTTGTTTTTTAAATATAGAGAAGATGGAGAAATGGGTGTTGAGGGGAAAAATGTGAGCGAGTAGAGGGTTTTCTGGAAAGGAATGTGGATAAGAATGAACTTCTATCCTGGCAGCGTGCCTGTTCAAACCCCTAGCTTTGTGCTACCAGTACACACTGTAATGTTTAAGTCAGTTTTTCTAGAAAATACACTGAAGGAGTGTTTTAGACCACATACTGTAAGCAGATGCTCCAAAGCATAGAAAAATGAGTGTGGAGCTCTCAGATAATAGGCAAAGCCTGAAAGACTTGTAGGGGAAAAAAAAAGGAATCAATATATTATAAGATTATATTGTTCTGAGAGGAAAGGAAAAAAAAATCTTAGGAAAGCAATTTCATCAGCATTCATAGCACTAGGCAAAGGCTCAGCTCCCACGAAGCCAGCTCCAGAAATGACATCATTCATCCACCGTGACATACTAGGCCACTCAGACTGGCACACAAATACCAAGCAGCTGCCCTACACAACTCCTGTTGCATATTTCCAGCAAAATAAAGCCTCTAGTCAGTGATATGAATGGTTATTCACCCATCTGCATAAAGAAATTGGGTGTGTTAGGCAACAAACAGCGAGCATCATACATTCACCGATGGGCAATGCTGTGATGGGGAAACCACAGGGAATTGTGTTGATAGGAAACGTGCAGAGATTGGGCCTCTGTTCAGTTAAACCCTTCGCTTCCACCAATGCCATGGACAGAGATCACTTCCTCTCTGCAGCTCCAGATGTCCATAAAGGACTATAAAGATTTTTATTTTGCACGCCAAGTTTTCATTTCATGTAAACAAAGAACTTCCGCGGACGCACCAAGGGGAGCCTTTGGGCTGCCGGGGATCTGAGAGGAAGGGGACTCAAGCAGTACAGCGCTGACTTCCCTCCTGCATGCCAGGTGTCCTTGGAAGATTATTTTGGGCTAAAATGTTGTGACCATTGCATTCCTGTGGCTGTCTGTTGGGCCCTGGGATATGGTAAGCAGATATGTACTTTATACCAGTTTTAAAGTTTCTCTTATTTATATTTTGAACGTAAAAGGGCCATTGATAAGGAATAGAGGAGTATAACGGCATCTTTGATCCCCTGCTTAGTCTCAGTGAATTAGCTGAATTGTGAATATCTCGCCTCATTGTTGTTCTTCATTGAGACAGGTCCAACTGAGCAACCTAGTAATTAATACAAGGCATCCTGGAAATGGTATTGTATTCCAACTTCAAGTTGGTTATCCCGAGTAGCTCTTTTATTTCAGTAACTCCTGGATAATTTTGTTAATTCCTTCTTTTCTTCCAGCTTGAATCACCATTTCGAGACATGTGTCCTCGAAGTGAAGTGTCTTTGGAAGGGAGATGTCTGTGTTTGTATGTGCACGCTCCTCTTCCTCTGTTGGTCGACATCCCTTTAGGGAATTGATTGTAGAGGACAACTAAGTTTTAATATTTTTCTCAATCTCAGATAAAATACTTTATCCAATATTATTGAATGCATATGCTACTTGTAGACTAAAACGTTAATTTATCAATGTAGTGTTTGAAGAAATATATCATGCTACTTTCAGGAAAGCATGAAATATTTTATCTTGGTCAAACAGCTGTTATTAGTAACAGTATTTTACCTGATGTGATTTGCTTTATGAGGATACAGTAGTGCCCATTTTCATTTTCAAAATCACAATTTTGGCATTTACCCTGAAGTATCATATATCTCTGTATTTTTCCCAATATATAGTAATGCATTCAGAAGCATGGAAGTGTGGTGTCTGAGGCAGGAATTTCCCTCAGTAAATTTTCTTGGAAAATACACTGTAAGTTAGACCCACTTTGGAAAGTCAGAATCATCAGTCATATTAAAAAGAAAACTAGCTGAAAAATGTGACTGTTTCTGCAGAAAATATACAATCATAAATTTGTCTTTATTTGATGGTGCAGTTAATGCATGATTCAAATAAATGTAATCAAAGCTCAGTCTTGTTTCTATGTTTCTTTAGTGTTCTTGCCCAAACCCAAGAATGTATAATGAAATAGAAGCCTGTGGTTGGAAACTGATGTACAGATATTCCATGAAGTGCCTTGCTAAAACTTAATGGCCAAACTCATGTTAGAAGTAGAGAGGAGATTTGCCATCCTCTGGGATGACTAGACCCCAAGATGTGACCTAGCTGGGTCGCTGTGCATCTAGGGGGTAAAACTGGAGCTCAGGGATTTAACAGATCTAATAGCAGTAGCCAACACCTCCAAGAAGGTCTGCCTTTAGTTAGGAACTGGGGAAGCTGAGAGTCTACTAAGATTTTAAGAGTTAAAGATTAAATATGAAGTTAAACTCTATTAAGAGTTTATTTTCTCCAGAGCAGCACAAAGTGATCAATATGGGCAACAGGAGGTAGCCATAAATGCCTGTTAAGCTTCCCATATAATATGCTCTATTCAATTTGCTGTCCCCTTTTGCTACTGGTAATGCTTACCTCATCATCCTAAGGGTGTGCTTTGTGTGGGGGGTATGAAATGCTGCCCTGTATCTACCCTCCAAATCTGTGAAAGAAGCATGAGGATTTAAGTGAATTCTTCACTATGAGTCAGGCATTAAATGGGTGCCCAAGGGCTTGTGGGCCCTCCATCCTTGGAGTTGATCAAGGCGCTGAGCAACCTAAATGAAAAGCAACTTCAGAGCTGTTTTCCTAGGGACTAGCAATAGGAACTCTGATTGGTATGAATGGGATTGTGTGGGTGTGGATGCCCCTGAAGGAAGAGTGGGCAAAGGGCGGTAGGAATGGCTGTTGATGGCACCCAGATGAGCAGGTCGCTCATCAGGACACCCATCTTGGGAGACAAAGGACAGCGGTGAACTCCTCATGACTCACCGAGGTGGGACAGGGTGACTGACTCTTCACTGTCCGCTCCTAAAGACAACAAAAAGGCACATCCAGCAGCAGTATATCCAGCAGCCAACCAAAAAAAGAAGCCAAGAGCCAAGATGAGGCCTGGATAGCTGGTGTCCCTTGTCCTCCATTTCACTACAAGGAATGAATCTCCATGCCTGAGTGCTGGCCAGACTGCCTGGTTCCCCACACCTTGGTGCTTGTGAGTATGTGAGTTGGAGGGAGGGAGGGAATTTGGAACACTTCCCTTCTGAGCATGGCTGCGCTGGTGAAACGCAGTGTTGCAAGACTATTTATTGTCTAGACTTTGCAGGAAGTAGGGTTTGGACCTGATGACCTCCAGAGGGTCCTTCCGAACCTCAACCATTTTATGATGCTAGGACTTAACTGCAGGAATGAGTGGAGTATGTTCTGTGATCTCTCTTACATGGGAAGTAAGATTAGTATATTTTGATGGTAACTTCTAGTCTCAAATGTTCATCTCTTCTAACCGTCTGATCACCAATGGCCTTACTGTTAAGACTTAAAGTTGGGGTGGGGGGTTGTTTTTGTTTTGTAACATGGGTCTGGTCACCCAGATTGAAAAAAAAAAAAAAAAGGCAGCATTCTGATCATAAAAGTTCTGAGGGATTATTTTATATTTTAACTCTTCTACTAAATAATCCTGTCTTTGAAAACATGAGAAAAAATGGGTTAGTAGGTGGTTATGATCAGACGGCTGTAAACTCAATTCCAGGGTGCTGGGATTGAAATGTCTTCTCAGTCCTTGTTAAAGCAACAGTGCAGCTATATTGCAAACAGTGGGGATTATGTGTCTACTTTTAAAAAAGTACACTACTGGGAATGAGTTTCCCAATTTATGCACTCCATCTTGTTTTGTTCTTTCTTCACTGTGCTGAACTGACTGTATGAGACTGAATCCACAAATAATCTTTCTCTTTCATCCCTCTTGTAATGCCCCATATAGAGTGAAAGCATGTTACTCAAAAGCAGGCATGGCCACCAGGTCTTGTTCTTGTTGGTTTGCTTGTGTGCTGCTGTGAATCCTGGTATCCACCCCTTGCCCAGCCCTTAACTTTAAGAGAATTTTCCATTAAAGGAACCAAGCCATTTGTCATCTTAGGGGTGTGACAAATGTTGTGAATGCTCCTCTTCCCTGCCTCAGGGGAAGCCTCAGCCTTGTCTGGATTTTTATAGCTACCATCATGTGCAATTGAACTTAACAGTTACAGAATTTGAACATATCACAAAATACAACAACTCTAATTTTTTTACTTTGGCAGCTTTTTGCTGACATTTTAGTCTGACTACCTTACTGGTATCTCCAGTGTTAAAAGTATATTCCAAGTTTTGTTCTTGGGTGTTCCACTGCTTTGCCATTCTCCTTTACTATTTTTGGCTTTCCTTCTTATGCTGGATAGCAGAAACCGTATCCCATTTCTCCATTTCTTCTTACGGTCAGATTAGTCCCTTATTTTCCTGTCTGCCTATCTTGTAGAAGAAACAGTTTTCTTCATGCACCCACCTCTGCCTTAATATTTTCATACTTTGTTTCCTGTAACTTGTATAGCCTGTAACCTATTCCTGTCTTGCTGACCTGACACTTGCATTTCTTCCCTTCAGAAGCTATCTCCAGACCTCTTATATCGTCCTGGCCATCCTCCTAAACCATTTAATTCTGCATTTTTGAAACTCCCCACAAATTCATCCTGTTTTTGTCACTTTTAATCACTCTTATCACTGGCTATGCTTTCTGCTGTGTTCATTCCCCACTCTCTGCAATTAGGCCAGTCTAGAAACCATTTCTTCTAAAATTTCTTATTTGTTATCTCCCTGTTTTCTTCCACAGTGTCCATTCTGTGCTTACTGAGATCCATGATACTCCTGCCCTCTTTTTTTTTTTTTTTTTTTTTTTTTCCAAAAACTGCCTTTTCAAAAATTTATTCAAAACTTTCTTCTGTAAGAATCTCAAGAATTGGAAATAGAAATCTTGTTAAATTGTAATGTGTGTTCAGTTACACTCACACTTCATCAATAACTCAAAGGGATTGAATTCAGTGGCTTTGCACAAGTATAAGCAAGAGTAAGATTTACCACAGAGTGAAGAGACAGAGAGCTGTTACCTTGAAGGGCCTTTTTTGTTCCATTTAGATCTAGTGCTTAATGGCGTTGCTATTACAATGTCTTTGCAAGATGTCTTATAAACTTCGAAGACAATTCTAATGCATGGTACTCAGTTTGCTTTTCTGAATAGCCAAGTTAAGCCTCACAAAGTTAAATGGTTGCTGATTGCTTTTGATGGCGGGTGCAATATAAAGCTCTTTCAAAAGCAATGGTGTAATAAGCTAGTAGTTCTACCTGATATGTTTGCAGAACATGAGACTCATCTGAGATTGTAATGTCTCATTTGGACATGATAGCATCAGTGTGAGTGTATCAAATACTTCATTCACATGATATTGGATCAGTAAGTCTTTCAGACTTGGTAGCCTGCCAGCAAGACTGCCACAATTTGTGCATTCAAAAGCACTGTCCCTGAGTTTTGTCTGCCCCTTTCTGCACATCCCAGTGTATTAAAATAAGTTTATTCTTTTGGGTAGGAAACAGTAATCTACAGTGATTATGAATTACTAGATGCCATCATAGTCCTTTATTGATGATGCCCAGTTGGATTTAGATACTACAAAAAACAGTTCTTTACAAGATTTAATAATTTAACTTTTTTTTTTTTTTCAGTAACAGTGCATCAATGTGTACTACTGATGAAAGCCAAGCAGAAATTAATGGTTGTTTGTGTTACAGTCTCCCAATCAATACAATATGTTTTGTTGTTGTTTCTCTGAGCAGGGTTTATATGTTTTTAGGAATTGAGTATGCGAGTCAGTAACAAGCTTTTAGAAACACCAAGACTATCTTTATACTCTAAAACAAAACCCAGACAAAAGCCAATGTGATCTGTTCACATTATATTTGCTAGCACTGCACTGCTTTCGGTTGAATCATTCTTGATTTACACCAAAGTATCTAGTTTACAATATCTTGGTTTCTAATGAACTAGCAATATGCCCTATTGCCATTTTGCTAATCAAAAGGCTTTTAACCACTCTGGCCTTTTACGCAAAGTCATAAGAATACTTTTATTGCCGCACCATGCCATAAATTGCATCATTTAAAATGTTGTACAGAGCTGTATATGCAGTTGAGTGGGATCCCTGAAAGCACTGATTCGGGCATAGGTGGCGTGATAGTCTCTTACTTTTGGTTGTAGAGGAGGAGTGCGTAATTAACGAGAAAAAAAAATCACATGGACTGGCTGAAATAAATCAGAAAAATTTCCATGAATCACTGGGCCAAAGGAATTTCACTTAAGGATAAGCATATTCTCATAGTCCTTTCCCAGTGCTCCCTTATTTGATCTGATGCAAACAGATCTCGTGAATCTGAATTCTTGCACTGTATGTGATCCAAGAAAGCAGCTTTGTCATCAGCGATCAATCTTAGGTCTGTGTCCAGAAGGTTTTTGTTTGTTTAAGGACCTAATTTAGCATTTTCAACTGATCTATTATCTGGAAACATCCATCCAGGTACCACCCTTATAGTGGATAATTCTTTAAAAGATAACCTTCTCAAAGAGAAGAATTGCTCCTGTAAAAATGTTCCTATAAAGGGCTCTCTCTGGTCGTGTGTGTCTTGATCTGGGATCCAAAGCTGTGATCTTTGCTGTGTGATGCATGGTTGCCTTTTGGCAGTGGTCCCTTGGTCTGATGAATCCACCTAACATAAACTTCACTGGGAGTTTATCAGGAGTAAAATCATGAAAGTTAAAGATTCTCAAAGCTGTAGTTTCACTACAAGCTGTTCTGCTTCAGACATCATGTTAATGGCCCATGTTAATGGGCCTGACAAAACTTTGCAAGGCTCCACATGGAGGTAAACAGCCAGGCATGATGTCAATAGCAACATCGACATGAAGTTTTGAGTAAGTGGAGAAAGTCTGCCCCTCTCTCTGTTTTTTCTTGTGGGTACTGATCCTCTAAACTGCCTAGTTCAAATTGAGATGCGTCTGAGTTTGGAAACTTGGCGATTGAAAGATAAAACTTGTACCGTCTTTTAAGATATCTCCTATGCCATTTCAAAATGCAGAGTTCTGTAGCGTAATGCTGTATAGGGACTGGTTACAGAGAGCCAGGATATAGCCTTAAGATTTATAATCAGGCCAGTGTAAGTGCAGGATGATGTAGTGCGAAATTGTAGGTAGCTGTGGCTGAATCTCATGAAAACCAGATTAAATTAGCTCCTGCAGAAATATGTGCTGTTACAGGTAGATTGCTTCTAGTAACTGACATGGCTCAGTTATCTCTAAACTGCAACACAGTTTAAAGTATAGATGTATCTTCTATTGCAAAATGCATCCAGCACAGCTGATGGGAAGTGTCCTCCAGGGTGCACGTTGTGAGGGTGCCTTCCAGAAAGACAAAGGAAAATGTGAGCTCCGGAGGCCTCAGGGAAGACTGTAATCATCGCAGCCTGCAAAAGATGCTAGAACTAATTTTATGTAATTCCAGTGACAGCTCCTTCTGTCCAAAAGCCAAGCCCAAGGAAAACAGTGTATTTTAACCTGCTGCAAATATGGTTTGTGTTTGCAGAGATCTGAGGAAGTTACATAGATTCACAGCAGATGCTATGCTGCCTTCTGCACTGATTACTAGTGCAGTATTTGTAACCCTACAAACTGTGGTCTAGTGGGCTAAAAAACAGCAGTATGCCATATTGGTGCTTCAAATGTGGAGCTTTCCATGGAAAAGTAATAGCATAAGTAAAAAATAAAAATAAAAGCAAATGTTTCTCAGCTTCTAAATAGCTCTTACATTTCTCTCTTCTTTCCTCTGACTTTTCCCTTTCTTTGCAAAGTACATACATTCAGCACATTGGAAATGAGGCCTTTGTGAAATATGTCATCCTGTAATGTTTATTAAGTAAGGTCATTTACTAACTCATCTTTTTCATATGCCTTTTTGGGAAAAAAAAAGAGACACATGGAGTGTTCAGAAACTCCCCATTCACCTGCTTTAAGTAAAATGAGAGCAGAAAATATTTATTATGAAAGTATTATTAAGAAAATATTTTAAGATGTTCTCAGTTATGTTTCAGTTCTATTGAAGTTCTTAATTAGGAGAAAGCAATAAATATTTTTCATTCCCTGCTTTGTTCCATAAAGCTCAGACAAGGATCTCATGATACTGTACCATAAAAAATGATATCCTTTGGGATACTCAGAGAAAGCTGCTATGTTGCTGTTGGGGTTTATAATAAAAAAAGTGAAATCCAGAGTTTGATAGTGTTCTGGTTTCTAACTTCCCTAGTCTTTTACAACATGTAACAAAACCCTTAAAGTAATATCCCAGTTCATTATAACCAGTTAAGAAAATAGCAATATCTGGTCTCAGATATTAATCTACATTAACCCAGGCAAACAGGCAAGTGTAAGGACCCTCTAAGGACTGTATCACTTTTTAATTCTTTAGAATTCCCTTTTGTGCTTTCTCTGTTTTCTTTCAAGTTAATTAGGCAAGACATGTTTCTAGATACATCAGAATAGTTTTGAAAACTCTGAAGCAGTGCTTTCCTTTTATATTTTATAATATGCTCAAACGTAAATGCTTCAAACATTTTGAATTTGCTTAACATTTCAACTGTTACACGTGATGTCAAAATACTGTAGCTCTGCTCTTTTTCTTTTGGAAAGAGAATTAGAACAAACTGGATCCTTACAGACTGTAGTCTCTGTATCATTAATGTATATACAGTTTCAAACCATGAGGATTCTTTTCCTCTCGGGAAGTCTTCTGTCAAGTAGTGCTAAACCTCTTTCAGTGGGAATTCATGCTGTGTAAAATATATCACATTTCACTGCTAAACAACATGTTAAAACCAGAGCAATTCATAATAATCTCCTTGAAGCTTAAGTCCTTTATAAACCTTCATCTGAGTTCAGCAAATCTCACCAGCAAAATACTCAGCACTGAGACTAGTAGTGTGGCACTTCATGGATCTCTGACAATCCTGAAGTCATTTACAGCAGTTAGGAAGATATCTCTGGACTAACACTTAAAGCTGCTGTTGCTTAAGAGGATTCTGTATTCCTTAGTGGCATAAAATAATAGTGGTAAATTTTCTTGAATTTTTGGCAGAGTGCAGCTGTGCATATTGCTCAACACAAATTAACTCAATCCATTTCATCCTTTATTTAAATATCTGCAATTTTATCTCATGCATCTTTGTCTAGAATTATCCTTGTGCCTGCAGTATTTTTTTTTTGCAGGTTGTTTGCAAGCAGTTACTGTGCAACTGTGAAGCCCTGCTAGATGAAGTGAAGCTGCTGTGATGCTTCTTATAATCCCATTTTCAGCAGAAATATTCAAATGAAGATATGTAAGTAATTATTTCCAAATATTTTGTTCCATATTCATCTATACTATAGATGTCATAGTTTGTAATGAGGTTAGATTTTGCATAAAAACATAATGAGACTTTTTCTTTATTTGGGCAAAGGTTTATTACCAAGGTTGATAATGTCAGTTGATAATATGGCTGTTTGATCCAGCCAAACTGAAGAAAAATGCAATTAAAAACAAATTTTCTAGGCTTCTACAGCTAGTTTCTCTATGTATAAATCAGGCCAAGAGGGTCTTTTCCTGTTAAGTACATAAGTTTTGTCAGAAGGTTATACAAGTTGTGGTCGAAGCTAATGTCTCCTAATTGGCACCAATCTGTAGGGATCATTCAGTGCCAAAGATGCAGCTGAAGGCATGCAACTTAGTCAGCAAGATTTGCTAATATTATGTTTTCAAAGCATCGCTTTTAAGGTTTTCACTGTCTTTTAAATATATTGATAATGACATTTTGCTTTGTGATGCCATTGTGATTCTAGTTATAGATAATAAGATCAAGGGAGAAGGAAGTATAGGCCTTCACTTAATATGCAAAATATGTCTATGTTGCAAAAATAAAATATTTTATGCTAGCAACTTTTTTAAAATATGTGTTTTTAGTGAATAAAAATGTTCTTCTCACATTTTAGTAAAAACAGATGAATGTATTGTTTCCTGAACTCCTTCCTTCTCCTCTTAAAGGCTTTGGGACTATCTGTAACATCAACTAGATGAGCTTTTGGCTGATAGCTTTTCAAAAGGAGTGTGCTGGTGGAAGACCAGGCCTGGAAAAGTTGTTTTCTAGGTGGAAATCTGTATTGATGTTGTATTATTTTGCTACATGTGCTATGCAAATGTTCCGTTACTGAAGTAAATACAACCATTTCTTACTATTTTCCTTTCAGAGCAAGACAACGACACAAATTCTGAGCAGCAATAAAAGATAAAACTCTATTACCAGCTGTAGGCAAACTATATGCAAACTTTAGTATCAGTATTGCCCTGTATAATCCCCACTCACAATTTTGTGTTAGTATTAACACATTTAGACAATACAGAAAAATACTTTTCTGATGACATGACTATATGTAAAAAGTCTGAAAGAGATTGAACCAAGAGATTGGACATTCTTAAGTATTAGATAGGTTGCTCTTAACAGTATCTGAAAAAGAAAGAAGTACGGCTTCCTTTCTCTTCTATTCTTGGATTATTTTCAGCTCCATTAGGGCACAGCTAATGCTCTTTATTTAAATCATATTTTGAAGGTTAATTGGAACTTATTGTAATGCATAATGTGGTTCCCCCTCTGTGAAGAGGTATTTCTCACTGAATGATGTAAGCAAGGTTAATATTTTTTTAAATTTTGTCCCTTCTGGCCCCTCCAAAATTATGTAAAACAGAGATTATGTCCTAAGAAATATAATTCCGCCATATTTGGAGCATTTGTCATTTTGCATGTGTAAGTATATACATGTTTAAGTACAATAGTATTTTCATTCTAAGCCATGTGCTTTTATTTTTTGGATTCATTTTAATTTCTTATATTCCAACATAGAGTAGCAGGCAAAGCAGAGAGGCAAACTCCCACGGTGTTGTCTTCAGACATTCAGAAACCTAATACAAAACCTTACTGGCTGTTAATATGCCAAGTTTAGAGATAAATAGTAGGCATATCTGTAGGTCATATAATTAAAAATTTATGCTTATAGTAAGAAATAGTGGGAAGCTTTTTATTTATTTATCATTATATATCTTTTCAAGTCATATTCTAGAATCAATGTCTACATCCTGTTCAATTATTCTGAAAAGACCTTCTAAAGGACACAAAATTCGCAGTAGGGAAACAGAACTCTTATCTGAGGAAACCACCAGAAAAAAATCCCTATTAACAAAAAAGAGCATGTTTAACCTTTCTCTAAAATAACGACATTAAGACCATTTCTATTGTGAAATAAATTCATATTGCTGAGGATCATTTTTCTTGGTTTCAGAGTCAGAAAGGAAAAGCCATTGGCTGTAAGGATATAGTATAGGAGAAAATGCTTAAAAAGTCCAAGCAAGCAGGTTGTGAATCAAATAAAATTGTTTTAAAATGAACTAATTATGTTTAAATAGTGTATTTCCAAAATTTAAATACAAATTTCAAGCCATCTCTTTTTATGTAGTGATTTAGTGTAATTAATAGTCCGTTTAAAGCAAGACAGCTATTAAGAGGTCAGCTCCTTTGTCCTTTATTAGTTTTATTCTTAATACAACCACAAAACAACCCACAACTGCATGTCACATTAAGGAGTCATTCAGTGTATTGCTATATCAATTGTTCATGAATTATATATAAGAAAAACATCTGTCTCAGGAAATATTGAAATGGATTTTGCTTGTGTCCACAAGCCTAACTGATGAAGCACTTTTTCTACATCACAGTCAGTTTTAAGATTCATATCAGCAACTGTAGTAGCCTCTAGCTAGAATGAAAGTCATTCAGGGTGGTGTGGCTTCAATAAGGCATTCACCAATATTCATACCATTTTCCACTACTATCTGATGTATGAGTTACTGAGATAACAAAAAGTATTGCAAATTATATTGTTGAGGAAATGGAGCCTGTTCATACTGAATATGCACTTGCAAAATACATAGAAACTTCCGTAACAGCCAGTGTGACAATACTGAACAAAGTCACCCATGTTAGATACCTATATGGATAATGTCTTCCCTGCTTATTTACTAGAGGGGAAGAAAAAAAGCATCAACTATTGATTTTTTTTTATTATTATTATTAAACACTGCACAATACTATTATATGAGTTGTCAAAATAAATGATCAGAGATCCATGAACTCCTTTTTTTTGTATTTTTTATGGTTGTAGGGGATTGTGAGAGATCAGTCAGGACTTGTGCGAAATAGTATAATAATAACTGCTGATAAAAATCGTTGTGCTTGATATTAGTTGCTTGTGAAACAACATACAACACAAATATTTGTTGCGTATGTGGTGGATTTTCTCTTCTGTGCATAGCATTTCCTGGGATTTTTTTGAGAAATAGCCTCATTGCCTACCCCGTTAAACACTATGTTTATATCAAAAGAATGCACTGAGGCGTTTTCCAGAGCAGCTGATACAGCTGACCAGAACCCGAGCATGGATCAGGGTGCCACATTGTGTAACTCTCCTGTGAAGCCACCCGTTGATTAGAGTTGACAGGGAAATGCCCCTTGTTAAAAGCCATCCAATGGCAGCAGAAATGTGGCACGAAACAAGTTGAACATATGAAAGCTGCCGGCACTCTGAATGTAGTCTGTACAATTGTCAGATTAGTAAAACTGTTTGGGTTCCTTTTTTTTTTTTTTTTCCCTTTGTATTGTGCTTAGCACAAGCTGGAACAGTCCAGTGAGATGGTCATTTCCTGCTGAGTCAGAGTGCAGCAAAGCTGTTGGAGCTGTTTGTGGGGGGCCACAGGAGACTGTTGTGTTTCCTGCTCTGTGCTGGAGAAGAGATTGCAGTTTGCTTGGAGACACAGAAGTGATTAAAGAGCTTCTGTGAGATTTCTGAAGGGAAGTATTTTTTATATGATCTTAAAACCATTCTTTCAACGCGTAATTTATCTCCTTAACTGCTCTGCTGAGCTTTTTTTTTTTTTTTTTTTTGTATGTGTGTGTGTGTGTGTAAATTTCTAACACTTGGAAATCTGGAGTTGCTAGAAGACATAGCACTTCAGAATGCTTAGGTATATTTAGCGGATAATATTGGAAGTGCGTTAAAATTAACAACAGATCTGTAAAGATAACTCTGGATTATTTTAAAGAAATAATTTTAGTAGATGGGACCTCTGCAATATATTTCTCTAAACAGAAATTGTAACATATGGGTATTTCCATCCAAACCAGAGAAATTGGACAACTTCCTCTCTTTCTAAGAAAACAGACTGAAGGGTCTCCCAGATGGTGTATTCACTCTACTAATTTTGTTCCCTCCTTCCCACCAGTTTTTGCCTGCTTGGAGAGTAGGCATTTCTTGTCTTCCCTGTGGGTGAACCCTCACAAGAGGTTCTTCTTCGTGGAAAGTAAGTTTCTCTGTATTTATTTATTTACATTTATTTTCTCCTCCTCCTATTCTCTAAATACACTTGGCTTGCATTTAGAGGAAAGTCTTTCAAAACCTTTGAAAATATTACATATTGTGAAGCACCGGGGAGTTATTTTATGCAAGTTAGTTACTGACCTCATGTATTCATGTGTGAGTATTTCACATATAACTTAAAATTCAATTCTCAGGAAAAGAAAGAAAAAAAAGTGTGAGTTGAGTTGTCAATGGATTCCTTGATAATCCTGGCAAGGATGATATTCTGCTAGTGAGAGGAAGAACAGATATCCCATCTGTTTTGCCCTCTCAGCGTTCCTGAGGTCTGGTATCCACAGAGTTTCATCTGCAGCTAACAATTTCTAGCTTATTACGCACCATTTATGTATTCAGTAGTTGATGGATGAGTGTAAAGAGTGGCCATCACATGGCACAAGTCATTCACTTCTCATTCAGTGACTGAGGGGAGAGCCTACGCTCTGCAAGCCAGCAGTGGTCAGCAGTAGGTCACTGTTGCTTGATCAGCTTGCTGTCAGGCTTGTGCTCTCTCTGGCCATCCATGCGAGCCTGCTTTTTTTAGTATAGTTATGTGAGGAGCCTCCTTTTGCTCATCAAGCAAAGATACTCCCTATGCTGTTAAGTCTGTGTTAGCCCCACTTCTAGGACTGCCCTGCAGTGGCCAGCTGGAGACTGCTGTTTTTTTCCTGTCATCTGGTCGAGTTACTTCTCCATCATCAACGTTACTCCTTTTCTAGCAGAGTCAAGCAGAGGAGACGGTAAGGTACAGGTCAGCCAAGGAAGGAAAAGAGAGGAAGTCCAAACTGGAGCAGCATTAGGAATGCTAAGGGAACAGGAATGGTGGATTCACTGCTGCAGTCCTTGCTTTGACGGGACCAAGACAAGTGGTTATCAGACAACAGCAGATGTGCTTGTTCCTGGATAAACTGTGATGGATGCTGTTGTCATTGGACATGTCTAGCTTGTTGAGATTTTGTTCTGAAAACTGCTTTGCACTATGTCACGGGCACAGGAATGAAAACTTCTGCAGCCAGATTGTGTTGCTCATGGCAAATACATTCTGTGGAAAACAATAGCAGAAAGTAGATAGGCTTTCTTCTAAAATGTATTTGTATTTTAAATGAAAGAATAATTACCGGGGAAAGACATTTCGTTATGTAAGTAACAGTCAGCCTGATTCTTCATTCAGTAAGAGACAAAGCTTCCCAGACAGATCATGTAGTGGGCTAAGAATACAAAAACACTGAATTTTTGAATAAGGAGGATTGGAAGGATCTCTGGAGGTTCTATCCCCTTGCTCAAAGCAAGGCCAAATTCCAGCTTAGAGCAATTTGCCCAGGCTTGTATACTGTCATGATTTCAGTTTCCTGACAAACATCATAGCTTTAGAAAGAATAAACCCAGTGCTTTAAAAAGAGACTGTGAGACCTCGATTTAATCTCAAACCTTCAGGATTTTTTTAGATGAATTCAAAGAGGCTACACCAATATTATGATTTGCACTAAGGAGTTTATACATGACTGTTCTCTGGATGCCAAGGCTAGGAAGAGTCCATTAACATTGCAGCCCAGTATTAATAAAAGTTCTCACATTAATAGTGTATTTGAAAATCTGATAGGGAAACACTTTCACATAACATTCTGTAATAGTGTAACCAGAAAAGAGAAAAAGACAGAACATGAACACAGCTCAAAAAGGTGCCAGTTTTCAGTTCCAGACCTAACAGTGAAAATGGATATGAGGAAGAAAAAAGGTAGAAAAGCAAAAAGACAGAATCATCCAAAAATGCAACAGGACTGAGAAGGTTAAGAATAGATAAAGTGGGAATAGCATTAATAAGAATTAATGATTACATTTTAATTTTTCCGGGAAAACACGTAAAAACACTAATGATACCATAAAATCTAAGGAGAAATTCAACGTCTGACTTAGCCAAAGAAGAAAGTATACAATCAATGATGTTTAATACTGATAGATATATTTTGAAGAGACTATGTGAAAAGGGAAGCATGATGAAAGTAGCTCTTTCTTGTACCTGCAGTAAAATAATTTGTATAATAGCTCAAGACAGAAACCAGAATAACAGGATTGCTGCTTTCTTAAAATTAATGATCCCAATTTACTACTCAAGACAGCAAGAGTTGTGACTTCTTATTGGTAATGCGAGGGTGGCTTAATCAAGAAAATTCTGCCAGTTTTCCTCCTATCTTTCCTCAAAAGCGCATTTAGACAGAAATGATAAATGTGTGAATAGGATTGTTTGGAAAGTGGTCTGCTTTTTGTGAAAACTTGGAAATATTTGTTAAAAAAATAAAAAACAAAACACAAAGATTTTCAGTGTGGGAGGTATCAGAGAAAGGTCACGGTTTTCCATGAAAAGCAGACATACTGTCTGGAAGGTGTTTGGCTAAAAAATAATCTAGTTTTATGCCATAGAACAATGCTTGCCAGCCTTAACTGTGAAGCATTTGCATGTTAGTTATTCTAATTCACCCCAGGTATGGAAATTAATGATACTTTGAACTTTAAAAGTTCAAAGCCATACCTTGCTTTGCTGGCTTTGCTTCTGCTTTTTCAATGGTGCTTTTCCTTTTGCTTCTCACTTCTGCAGTGGTGCTTTGCCCTCCTGTAGGTTGGCATTTCACTTCCTAGGTCCATTGTGCAGCTTCGCCATCCTGGTAAGTTAGCATGTTGTGACCTTTATATGTGCCTAAAAGTCATTCAGATTATGATATTTGGGATGAAGTGAAAAGAGTTCTATAAATGAATAAGGAAACACCAAGTGTGACCGAGGATAAAGGCTAGATTGTAAGAGCTGTAAAAGATATAACTTTTGTCTCCTATAAAACGTTTAGCTTGTGCATTCTGAGGATGCTGGAGCAATCTTTTTGTGGTTGTGTAATATAATGGAACACAGCACAAGTATAGTAACAATACAAATAATGAAAAAAATTGTGAGGCAGAAACTTGAAGCACTGAAGAAGTTGGAAAAGGTTTTTGAAAAAAATGTAGAATGGAGAGGAGCCTCTGTTTTTTCTTTACTGTGTTACTAACCTATATTGTGCAGGAAGACAGATAATAGAAATTTTTTTCAAGGACAGAGGAACAAGAGACCCATGAAAGAGATACTACAATACCTGGTAGATAGCAGATGAAATTTCTTGACAGAAATAGCACATTGCTGAAAAGAGAGACTTTTCTGTTCTCAAAAAAGGGACAAATACCTGGATGCTAAGAGTGAATAAAAATTTCCAAAGGAAGATAAAAATACACATTTTTAGTAAACATAAAACATATTTACTAAAATGAATAGCGAAGAAACAACAGTTTACTTTTTTCATATTCTATCAGCCTGCATTTTTTTTGCAGGCAGAGAGAGCTGGGCAAAGCAGCTGGACCCCCGTACTAGACCATTCATTCGCAGTGCTTAGCACCTTGCTCTGAAAGGTGCTCTGCCTGGGAATGGGTTTAAGAGTGTGCAAAATGCATTGCAGCACCCACGGTTCTGAGAACACAAGTGCCTGAATTCAGGAGAAGGAGTCACACATCAGTGGTTAGATTGCATCTTGTGCTGAGAATGTCAGGGGCTGAGGGAGTCAAAGCTACCCGCAAGTCTAAAACAAATGTGTGCAGAGTGAAGCAAATTTTTGTCATCATGACTGCTATATATACCTCATATGCCACAGAAAAAACTCTAGGTGAATAGCCTTAGAGGAGAACACCTTGTAAGTATTCCTATCAAGAGGAGTTAAGCTTGTAAAGAAGTTCATTTGTTTTCCTTTCTATAGCTTTTTTTTTCTCTTCATTTTTTTTTCTTTTCCACACAGAAATTCCAGCTTGTCTTTTTTACATGGATGCCCGGCTTGATGTAGAGGAATTGCAGTACAGCATCTCTAGCAGAAGCTGAAAATGGATGACTCCTGCTGATGCTTTTTGACAACCTCATCTCCTCCTTTCCTGATTGACATGGGTGAAATGATTTTCAGGAAAAGAAATTAAAAATCAGTCCAAGTGACATAACTATCCATTGACTCCTCTTGCCACAAGTCTAAAAACCATCAGAAGAAATGGCCACTCAACCAGCAGAGGAGTCTGTGGAGCCCCAGAGCTTGGATGAGCTGGAGTGCAAGATCTGTTACAACCGCTATAACCTGAGGCAGAGGAAACCCAAAGTGCTGGAGTGCTGTCACCGAGTATGTGCCAAATGCCTTTGCAAGATCATAGACTTTGGAGACTCTCCTCAAGGAGTCATAGTGTGCCCGTTTTGTAGGTTTGAAACCTGCCTGCCAGATGACGAGGTTAGTAGTCTTCCTGATGACAACAACATCCTTCTGAATTTAGCTTGCGGGGGAAAGGGGAAGAAGTGCCTGCCAGACAACCCAACAGAACTGCTGCTGACCCCGAAAAGGCTGGCGTCCCTCGTTAGTCCTTCTCACACCTCTTCCAACTGCCTGGTTATAACGATCATGGAGGTACAAAGAGAAAGTCCCCAGACCCTGAACGCAACCCCCGTGGTGGAATTTTACAGGCCTGCGAGTTTTGACTCTGTTGCAACTGTATCCCACAACTGGACAGTGTGGAACTGCACATCTTTGCTCTTCCAGACTTCAATTCGGGTGCTAGTTTGGTTGCTAGGGTTGCTGTACTTTAGTTCCTTGCCTTTAGGGATTTACTTGCTGGTATCTAAGAAAGTCACCCTTGGGGTTGTCTTTGTAAGCCTTGTTCCTTCAAGCCTTGTTATTCTTATGGTTTATGGTTTTTGCCAGTGTGTCTGTCATGAATTTCTAGACTGCATGTCTTCTTGATAACAAATAACGGTGAAATAAGATGTGTTGCCATCTATGTAGCATATCTGATTTAGCCTTTCTTAGTATTTTTATTTATTCATGTTATTATACATCCCACTAAATGGAAATAGTGTCCCTAGTTTTATGGTCCTTTTATTTCTATTTCATTTTTGATTTGATATTTATTATCTTCTCAGGTTTTTTTAAAAAAGCTAAATAATGGAAATAAAATCAATGTTCTGATTTGAAAAGGCCATACTGTAGAGAGGGATCGAGCAAAATTGCCAAACTTGGTGCCTGCTGCACAGCCCCTACTCAAATAAGTAACCATTTGCCTCCCATTGCCTTCCTCACGTGAGTCAAGACTGCAGGATCAGTCCTGGAAGAAGTGAGTACAGTGGGCACCCTGTAGGTCAAAGGACAGCATCTCTCCATCCAAAGCATCTCATGTTTTGAAATATCTGTTATTTTTATCTACTAGTGAATAAAATCACTTTCTTAATAATATAAAAAGAATAAGCAACATTACCATTGCTTTTTCCAGTTCTTACTGGAAGAGACCAATGATTATGAGTTTGCTTGGGCATGAGGAATATAATTTTTCCTCATGCTAAACAGAACATCCAAAACACTTTGCCCAAACTGGGGCCCCCAGTGTTTCCCCCTCCGGCTTGCAGCTCCCTCTGAGTTACTCCTAATGATAAGAACTTTCAGGGACCCAGATTTACATTTCCTCTCCTCTGGATGCACTTTTTTTTTTTTTATTTAAGTGTGCATCCACCTTGGGCTTCCCCTCACAGGTCCGGAGCTCTGCACACTTCCCCAGCTGCATCTTCCTTTACGCGTCCCCTCCCTGCGAGCACTTCCAGGTCCATCCCATGCGCCCTCGCTCATTTTGTGCCCATCTGCTCTCTGGTAGCTGCAGGGGAGAATTTCCCTTAAGCGACTTTAGCAATCAAGTTAGATCTCTATCCCCCATCACTAGGAAGTGGATCTTTGATGACTAATACAAATTTCAGAAAAATTCTGAAATCACTGTTTTTGTTTGTTTGTTTTTTACTGCTCTCTGAGTTCACAGAATGAGAATGATAAAGAGGTCCCATTACTTTGAGAAGGATTCTGTTTAATGCAAAATGCTTCCGAGTGTTGAATACCCAGAATTTCATCAGTCGCCAGAGTGAGATCATGGTACTGAACATGCAGAAATTAGTGTAACCTGATGGGTTGCATTCAGAGGAATCACTGGTTTGCCATTCCTCAAGTAGAACCAGGCCCTATAAGATTTTTCAGCGTGTTCAGGCTATTTCTTAAATGAGTAGAAGAACACAAAATTTAAGAAGACATATTTAGTGTTTATGTGCAACTAGGTCTAGTCAGTGCCATAATTAAAAATTCATTTTCCTGTGCACAACAGAATGAAAAATGACAAGGAGCAGTCGATCAGTGCAAACAAGGCTTTTGGATCAGGCACAAGGTTTGGTATTTTCAGTATTGTGCCAGGAGGAGAAAGGAGTTGAGATATGAAGGCTAAAAGTATGGCCTAACAATATTCTCAGAGCATATTAACTTTGGTAAAAATGAAAATTGCCAATGGGAAAAGGAAAGCATTAAGTTGCTGTTGTGTCTATCCAGAAGACTTGAAGTCAAGCTGGTCTAATTTTTGTAGACGGTACATGTGATATCAACAATTTTCCGTCCTGTTACAAACATAGGAAAAATGTGGAAATCTAAAGGTTCCTGCTTTCATTGGCACTTGAGTTTATAATAGTGCACAGATACATATACATGTAGATGCACATATACAAGAAGAAAACATCTAGCAAGATTATAGTTTTCAAGTGTATGAAGTTACAGAGCTGTGTACTGAATGGGTAATGGTAACGTTTTAGTCTTTTCTGTAATCACTTGCTAATGATTAGAACTGAAATATTTTCAGAATTCCTAGAAATGACTATTCCTAAGTAATTGTTTTTAATGCTCGTGGTAAAGTACATGTGGTTAGAAGAGTTGTCATCTCCAGTCTCGGTATACTGCAAGGTGTGACTGATCTATGAACTCATAAATTTTAAGCATCCAAACACAATCATGTCAAAAAAAAAAAAAAGAAAAATAGAAAACTATCTGTTTTTTTAGTACTTCATAACTTTGGGAAAATATGTATTTGTAGTGTTAGGGGATTTATATACTTTAGGGTTTGTTCATTATGTCTGAATATATTATCTCTAAATAAAGGGCTGGCTGAACGAGAAAATAGATTCTGAAACTGTGTGAAATGTGTCTTATCTGCATCTATTGTCTATTCTTGAATGTTTTTATGTTTTTACTGTTTTTTTTCAGGTTGATGACAATTTTCTCAGCTCCAGCACTGGATATTTTCTAGTTCGTTTTAAGATGGGGCTTAATCTCCATTTTGTAATCTGTTTTAAAATGGAGCCTAATCTCAGAACTGCAGCAGTACCAGTTGCCACTGGCTCACTGTATCTAAGACTTCTGTATCTAAGACTGCTAACCTGTTAAATTTGCATTGTTATTTTAGATTGTGCCACAATACTAATCCGCTCAAAAATGTGAGAGTGCAAAAATGTATTGATTAAATAGCTATTCTGCTGCTCAGCCGTATTATTACAGCCAAGACCTTGTAAAATTCGTCTATGACTTATGATATGGCCATTGAGAATTTGCCAGCAGGTCTAAATCTTACTTATTTGTGAAGACAGGAGAAAATATTTGCTTCTTCCTTTTTTTTTTTTTCTCTCTCTCTTTATATTTCTATTCTGGACCATCCAGAAGGCCAAGAATTGAAACCCCATGATTCTTGTCTCATTGACAGTGAAATAATTCTGCCAAAGTCGCTATTGTTCCTGCTTCACCCAGACACGTAACGCAACAAGACGCAAAGTGTTGTTGACTCGTGACCACAGAACTATCTTAGCCCAAATGAGGTGTTTTGTTTTTTTTTAATTCCCACCTCGCCTATGGCTATGGACAATATCCTCACCACATGACAATTTCCAGTGTGATGCAGTGGTGTCACCTAAGGGCTGAGGCTGAATGATGCAGAGGGAACCACCAGACCCACATGGGAAGGACATCCTGAACTGGACCTTCACCTGAGCAAGACTCCGCAGGGGATGGAGCTCACATTGAAGTGTGGCTGAACCTAGAGCCTGAAGACCAAGTGACCAAGGGCAGGTGACAGGGAAAGCAGACGGTGAGGGAGGAAATAGACTGTGCAGGAAGCTTCAGGGCTGTAACTTGTGGCCTTAGGGCTGTGGCTTGGGGGCCGAGGGGGAAGGGAGCAGGCTGTGGGGCCAATAGTTAAGGGACATCTGGACATGTGCAAAGGTGACGAGGGGCTATGGGATCATAGGCAGGATCTGGTTGAGAAGCAGAGGTGTCTGCCTGGGAAGAGACTGTCTGTTTAAAAAAAAAAATGAAGTCACCTGATACTGCCATCACATTTAAATGCTTTTATTTTCTAAACAAGAAAACATTAGACTTCATAATTAGAAGATCTCCTTAGATTTGGGCATATTCCCTCTGGGATGCTAACTAAAGATGTCTAAAGATCTTGATTTTATAAACCAGATTGACCAAAATAAGGGCTCTTGTCTTTGTTTTAGGTACACTCTGTGCCCTGTCCTACTGTATTAATTATAAATCTGCAAAACTAGGTATACTGATATAAAATACTTAAATTAGGTGAAATCTTGTCCTCCTAAAAGTGCTGGCATGCCTCAGGGTTGCCAGGCGTCCGTGATGCGACCGTGAATCGACCGTCTTCCCGATGGGCTTTATAACAAGGAGACCCGAATGAGTTCGACCGTACGGAGCCAACCAGGCAAGTGTAGTACAGGGAGACAACGCTGAGTGGCCTGTTTGTTTTTTTCCTGGGGTTGGATTCAGCTCACTTGAAGTGCAGATTTCCCTTGGTCACTCCTGTCTTAAGTAGCTCTTACTGCCTGTTCCAGCCCCTGGCCACTTTTACCCATGATTTTTCTGCTGCGCTGTGACCAAGGCTTTATGCAACTGCAGACAAGCAGCGTTCTGAAATGAAACAACTTTTTCTGCTACACTGAGTTTGCAGCTCAGTCCAGAAGAGGGAGGTTAAAAGCGAGAAGATGCCAAATTGCAGCCAGGATGCGAGTGAGTGGGATGCGGAGGATTAAACCATTTTAAATGGATTCTAACAGTTTTTGGTGTCAAAGCAAGTACGACACATGACTACATATGACATATGACTATGCCCTGTCTTGGCTGGTTCAAAACTAACGAGGGTCTGTCCCAGGCCTGAGGACCACTATGACCTGGTGTCCTCCCCCGTGTTACCTGGGAAAGTGTCTCATGGTTCCGTGTATTGCAGTTCTTGATGTCTTGTATAGCAGCTGTGACTCACAATTTCATCTTTCTTTTCAGATGAATGGGTGTTGCGCTCTTAAAACAGATTTATTATTTTAGCTATTTTAAAGTTTCTCCAATTTTATTACAGGATTTCTTCCTATTTTTACAAGGCAAGATGTAATCCCCAGTGCCTGAACTATTTATTTTAAATAGTTCGGTGCCTTCGGGGAAGAAAAAATGAAGAAAGAGAAGTGGGAATTGTGGAGTCATTTAAAGGCATTTGAAGTTTTGAAAGAGACTCTTCCTTTTTTTACAGTCAACTTTTATATTACCAGATTAAGTGTTATCCTGTGTGTACCATCAGTAAATACTTAGTGCTGGTGATTCCTCAGGGAGTTTATGGTTTTGTCAGACATTAGGCACAAAACGTCCTACTCCATAAAGCACCATTCTGCCTTTTGCATCACTTTCCCATGTCAAAAGCTGGTTCTTCACAGCTTAAAGATCCCTAGCATAGAAAATAAATCCCTTTACCTGGTCTTTACCTGTGCAAATGCACGCTGACACCTGAAAATAAAGTGCTTTAAACACAGTACATATTTTTATGACTAAAGGGTTAGATTTTTTTAGTGCCTGGATTTTATGCTTCGATAACAAGATGGTGTTTGGCCCTTTAGCATTCTTAGCCATCATCCTGACAGTAACAAAGCTTTCGGTGCTAGACCTTAAACAAGGAGGAGTCGTTGTGTAGTTTGAACCACTAGCATAAAATTCAGTTGAAATCAAGTTTCATTGTGTTTGGCAACACTTCAACCAAAACCGTCTGCTAGAATTTCTGCCTCTTTCTTGTGTTATACGATGTGGTTTGCATTTAAAATAAAAATGTATCAAATCATAGAAATCAGAGATGCACAGAAAAAAAAAAACTAGTAAATAATTTTTTTTCCATTTCCTCAGCGCCTTAGAGATGAATGCTTTGTCTAGTCTGATTTTAAATAACTGAAGTGATGAGGCCTCCACCTCTTCCCTTGAGGAAGTTCTCAGCCATTTAATAGACATCTCTGTTAGGAAATGTTTTCTTCATACTGAGCTTTTTTTCTCTTTTTCATAATGTAATGCCTTTATTCAACACCCACTCTTTTAACTTGTACAAAATCTGTGAAATGTATCAATTTTTTTTCTCACAGTTTTTCAATAATTCATAATCTGTGTTGCTCAAGTAACGTAAGAGAGAAGCAACCAGTTTCTGAACAGCTAATATTTCACTGAGATGGTAGGTCACGTATGGGTAAAACATATTTTCTGGTAGATCCCGGCTGATGCTTCTCTCCACGTTAGGGAGTGAAATACGTTAAATGGAAGTGAAGAAATACGGCCTCCCAAGGGCGTTCGTGGCAATATTCCTGAAATGTCAAGAAGTGCTGAGGCAAGCAGCATAGTTTCTTTGGTAGAAGAACTTTTTCTTCTAGAAGAGAATGCTTTGAGCAGAAATATATAAAATTATTTTATTATATAAAATAATATAGAGTCCTATCCATAAGGAAACCTGTGTGAGAGAACTGCACTATGTCAGAACTCTTAGCTTATTAAGAGGCAAGACTGGATTGATTGCCAGCTGCTGCAAGGCAGTTTCTGCTGACAATTTAGTCCAGATGGAAAAATTAATCCAGTTTTAAGGACAAAAGTTTGGAAAGATGGCTTTGAGAGTATGTCTCTGGGATCAGATTTATGCATGAAAAAGTGACACATCTTGCCCAACAGAAACACTGTGTTTCCAATTTAATTAAAACATCTTTGATAATCCTCTGCCTGTCTCAAATGACACAAAGGAACAATGTGACTAAGGAAATCTTAGATGGATACATGTACTTTCTATGCCTGTGCATTCAAAAGATAGTTACTTTACAAAGCAGTACTGTACTTTATAAAGAAACACTGATATTGGGTCATGGGTAAAGATCTGGCAGTCCAAGAACTTTCTAACAGCTTTTGGTGGGAGATGCATGTAAAATGGACACTGATACTTCTTCTAATATACCTCCTTGTCTATGGCAATACGGAGCTTGGAAACCTCTTGAGTTTGTGGGTTTGAGCTTATTTATTGCTAATGGATTTCTGGCAATCCCTCTAAATTTGCGGGTTTACTCATTTGTAGTATTCGTGTTTGCAAATTCCTGCAACAGTAAGTTTCATAATTCAATTTCATGCTTTGTGGAAAAGCTAGGGTACTAGAAATTTTTAGGGTTCTAGGCAGGGTTCTAGGTAGGGTTCTAGGTAGTTCTTACATCCTGTGCTTTTTCTGCTACGAAAAACAGTTCCAAGGTGTGATTACACATTGTTTATCTCCTCCATGCCATTCACAGTTTTAAATCTATTACATGTATTTATCCCTTGCATTCTAACACAGTCTATTTAAATAGGACAGCTTAAGTGGGTACAAGATGATAGATTCCAGGAGAATATTTAATTTAATCTTAACACAGGCAGTAGAGAGTTTAGCTCTGTTAAACCTGTGGCCTGACAGTGCAGGTCTGGGGAGCTGCTCATGCTGCAGTTCTGTAGGGCACCTTCTTCCTCAGCCCTAGCGCGGTGCCCACCTTGCCTGCTTGCTGCAGCCTCCCAACCTGCAGCAGAGCAGGGGATGCTGCTCTCCTCATTGCAAAATTACTTTTTTGCATGTTATTTTTTTTAATCTTTTATTCTTTCAAGGCTTTCGGCCTTTCTTCATGTTGTCTTTTGCACAATCCAAAGGAGATGCCAGCAGAAAAAAATAAAAGCTCTTTAGAATGTGAGCCTTTCCATATTCTTGGAATATGCGGTTCTTCCATACTGCTGGTTCTGGGTCTGAAATTTAGGTTTTCTCTGCCTCCTGCTCCCTGGCAGATAAGCAGCAGTCTTAGCAACTTGGATACTTGGACTCCAGGGAAGGCCTATTCACCAGCTTCCTTACAGCCTCTGGAGAATGTCCTTACCGTGATTGCTTACACTGATGTTACATCTTTGTCACAGGACAGTCACAGTGTAGTGTTTTCTTTTTGTTTGCTAACTTTTGTTTTGGGAGTGGAACAATTAAATACAGCATCATCTTTCAGACACAGAAACTCTACCATGGTAGAAAAAGGCGAAAGCGTAACTATTACTATTTGAAATAATGAATTACTAGTGTAAAAGTAGTTGTTTCACTCATTAAAAAAAATTTTTTCAGTAACAATTTGTCATGATAAGAATGTTTATTAGTGCCTGGATTTGGAGGTCTTAAGATTTCCTTCCTATTATTCACAGCATCACTTTAAAAATAGATAAAAAGTGAGTATGTGTTAGTATTTCACAGTGTTTTAACCAGACAGAACACAATTCTTGTGCCTATTACATGAGAATATATTTTCTTTAAAGGAAAATTATAGAAAACTAAACAAAAGGCAGATTTTTTTTAGGTGATCACTCAACCACATACGTTTAAGATAAAAGAACAAAGTGTGTGAGAGAGCTCAGCTTTCTGATTTCCATCCAGATCTCAGGAGATAGTTGCAGATTTCTGAGGTCTGAGTTGTGAGCTAAACCATCCCTTAGTTGAGACTAAACCATCTCTGGAAAAAGGTGTACAGTCTTTGCTTATTTCTAGTGTAGGGTTGAAAAAAAAAAGGCTTTTTTTCCTCCCCATTATTTTTTTTTATTAAAATATTACATATTTTTTTTTCAGCTTCATTTTTACCTCATCAGAAATTCAGGCATTTCCCTTGATTTTCCTAATATTGCTTGATGCCTATGTTTAGAACATCAAATGCATTATTTAAGTAAATGAATATGAGTAGCAATCAGGAAATCAAGAGAGCTTGTTCTTTGCTTTGCAAACGTTCTTTGTTTAACTCATTTAATAAAAATGCCATAGGTGACTTTAAGAGAAGAGGCAGCTTTTTTAAGTATGCAGAGTGCTGAGCCCATAGTGCTCAGCCAGGAGGATTGACACCTCCAAAAAGGAAAGTGAAAGAAACCTAGACCTGAATTCTTGGCATGTTTGGAGCATCTCTTCCACATCCTCAAATACAGAAAATGTCAGGAATTGCTTATACAAAACACAGGGTGGAAAACTAATTCTTCTTGTCAATGACCTAAAGACAAATTAATCGATGGCTGGTTTTATTAAAGCTGTTGGGAATTTGACTTGGGACTGAGCCTCTGTTATGACAAGGGGAATGTACATCCCTTTTAACTCGGCTTCCCGTGTTTATACATCTCTATAGCAACAAGGCAGGGAGGCCTGGGAAAGGCGGCTCTCCCAGGTGTTGTTTAATTATGACATTCAGCAATGCTTCTGGAAAGATGCTACCTGCCAGCTGAAAATGCTTGTCTGAAACCTAAATCGTTGCTGTGTCCTTGGCCAAGGAGATACAACTGAATCATTTGATGGTAGCCACATTCGAGAAATCTTCCTATATAGTAAAACTGTACATTCCCAGGTGTTTTCTGGGTATACAAAGTAGCCTGAAAGAGTGAATTTGGTAGAACAGCCTCATGGATATTATGGAGTAGGCACAGTAACGAGGGAAGAAACACTGTGTTCCCATTAATGGGAACAAAGCATTCAATTCCCAGACCAGTGTACTGCTTATTTACCCCAATGTAAGTAGTTCATAGTGCATTAAGTGTTCTTGGCTATGCAACGCTTTGCCCTGGTGGTGAAACGTGACCAGCAGTAATGAGGTTGGGTCAGATGAGAGCTCCCTCTTTAATAGGCCAAATTACCTGCTTCAGCTTTGCTCTTATCTTTCGCTTTTGTCTGTATTACTATTAAAGGGCATTCTCTGGGTGAGCTCAATGCCTGTGGGAATGTGACCTTTTATAGTAAGGACGGTAGGTTTTAAGCTGATCAGTAGCACCGAAACAGGTAAAACAGGACAGGAGGATCCTGCAAATTGTCGGGCTGCTTCCCTGCTGCCCCAAAGAGACTGACTTGCACCTTAGTTTCTAGTGTTCACCATCTCTCCACTCTCCCTTTGCTACCTTTACCCACCTTACTATTATATTTCTTACAAATAACTGTGGCAGGGATGTTCAGTGTTCTGCACTTAGCTTCTTCTTACATGGTTCTCTTCATAATTCCTTGCATCCTTGCACAAACTACAAACTCCATATTGCTAGACTAAATTATACTGTAACATTGTAGATTACAGTAGTCTACAAGAAATTGGGGTGGTGTTTTATAGATTCTTCAACAGTGTGACATCCAAGTACTTGCAATGCCTAAGCATTTGTGCCCAAAATTGTAAATTTGCTTTGACATTTGTGCAATCAAAGCTCACACACTCACGGAAGGTAGACACCAACAAGTGTGCAGGGAGGTTTGAGGCAAACCAATTTTAAATGTGAAAGTCTATTCCTAAAGGAAAATGTAACTGTGATTTTGATCCATTCAGAGACCCAGGTTTCTGACATGCCAAGGTGAGAAGCGTATGGTGCCATTTTTTTTGCCAGTTCTGCAACTGGCCTTCACGACAATCTGTATCACAAACGACACTTTTCCTCGAGCTTTTGCCACTGGAGTGCACGGCAAACTACCTTAAACCCACTCAAACAAAAACAAAAAACAAACAAACAAACAAAAAAGCACCAAAAAAAAAAAATGCATGGAGCTACAGGATAGAATGGATATTGTGGCTCCAGTACTTGACTAGTCAGAAAGGGTAGGAACCAAAGCTGGGGGGAAGCAAGGGAAAATGGGCGAGCAGAAGAGGGGGCTGCATGGTGGTGGGGACAGAAATGTGTGATGAGCAGGGGAGGTTGTGCCATGGGGAGGGGAAATGTGGAGGTGGAGGCTCATGTAACCTCCACTGACAGCAGGAGGAAATGCTATCGACACACGAGAGCAAAGAGGCTCTTTTTGCATCCGCCTTCATTAAGGAATGGACAACAGCGGGTTATGGATAGATGAGAGAGTCACTGGTTGTTGGAGGTTTTCCCGTTGGATAGGTCAGATGAGCTTTTTCTAAACTAAAAAAGCTGATGAAAGAATGAATGCTATGGGAATTACTGAACAGTGCAATTTTGGCTCACTCCAGTTCCCCTGATCAAGCCATTTGTATGCTAAAAGTTTTAAAGAGTAAGAAAACAGAAGAGCTTTATCAAGAACAAATCCCGACAGTCTAATCTTCTTCCACAGCAAGGTAATAGGCCTGGGCATTTAGGGGAAAAAGTGGATGTCCTACATCTGGTTATTAGTAAGACTTTTGATACTAGCTCATATGACAAAATCCTATAAACAAAGAATAACATTTTATGAAACTACTGCAAAATATCAAAACTGGGTATTTAACACAAGATTGTCAAACGATGACTAACAAAATGGAAGTCAAATTGGTTATTGAGCAGAGGTCTCGTCAGTAATGACCACATTTAGGTCTAATATTTGCACTACCTAACCTGGCATTCAGGATACCTATATTAAATGTGGGATATGGAAACAGCACTATCTAATGCTCCCACAAGTATTTTATCTCTGCTTGAATAAGTGAAGATAATAAAGATAAGAATGAAGATAAGAAACCAACAGAGAGAAAAAAAAAAAGAAAGAAAATAAATGGAAAAAAAATGAGAAAAAAAAACCACTGGAGAACTTGCATGTCCTGAAAAATCACCTAAGATTTATATCATAACCAGTTGTTTCAACATTAAAAGAAATTTTCTCATGACGAGGGTTTTTCTCCAACTGTTGCCAAGCTCAAATCACGGAGTGTTGACTTTAGAGCTTTTGTCTGCCAGAGAAGGATTGTTTCTGGCAATTTATATTCTTCTGTGAAAATGACTTTAGAAAGTTATTTCAAGCCATCATGCAGAATCTCAAACATTAAGGGACACAGTAAGGACAATTTTTTTTTGTTTGTTTTGTTTTGTTTTGTTTTAACAGTTAAGTGGGCAAATATCTGCTTCTTTAAAAATTCTTCCTGATGTGATAAAACTCTTGTGGACCCAAGGATCTGTGCTTGAATCCTTGGGCAGGGAATGTTTCCTACTGTTCCCCATATTGCCATCTCAAACAAGACTGCATTGTGCTTGTGCAAAAAACATTGATAAGAGGCACTAGATCCTGTATTTCCACTATCAAAAATTAGAAGGAATTCAAAACAGAAAAAAAAAAAAACTGATCAAAGCAATGTTGTTAGTATGTTTAAACCTCTTTCAAGTTAACCACCTAGTACATGTGACAGAGAAGTTAAAAATTCTTCAAATATGTCTTTTTTTTCTTTCAGCTTTACAGAGCATATATGCATATGGCTATTAAAAGAGACTTTCATGAGCATTTCTTTGTCTGGTAGCTTTGTTGTAAGACTTTTCCATTGGATTCCTCTAGCTGACAGAATCTTCTGTAGTACATAGAGTGCCAGAAGCTCTTGCTGTTAATTCCACTATAGCACTTCAGTTGCAAACCAGATGTGATGCGAGCTCCTATTCAGTGAGTGTGGATCCAGACAGTCAATAACGTACCTGAGATGTATGAGCTCTTTCAGCCACCTCAACAAGGTAACGTGGACACAACAAAAATTAATGCCAGTATATTGAGCGTGCCAAACCACCCATGTTCCCATCCTTTAGGATTCCAGAATGGACAAATATTCCTTGGAACAGTCATGGGGAATATGACTTCCTCAGGTGTACAAGGCCTTAGCTGCAAAGGCAAATACTCTCTGCTGTTCCCACTCACAACACCACGATATGCTCTGCCTCCCCACAGGATATGAAGTGCCAGATGTTACTGAGTTCACTGATGGGTTTTCTCACTTCTTTTCTCTGCACGGGGGAATGCACATATTGGATGGCTGCTTTTTAATAGGTTGAAATATAAAAACTTGCTGCCATGATCTTAAAACACAAATAAACACAATGTATAACTTTATGAGGATGTTTAAGACAACGAAATCAGAGAAATCCATCTTAGAGGTGGAGGAAAACTGGTAAAATGCAAAGGCTGCGGAAAGGGAGGTGCCAGACCCTTGCAGGAGGTCCAGGGAAGGCTCTGTCTGCCACCAAGGTGAGTTTCGGTCTGAGCACTTCTCGCGTTGGAGGAGAGAGCTCAACAAGCTGGTTGGAAGTAAACTTCCAGTTAGCATAAACCACTGCATGGTAAATCTGACAATCCAGCATTCAAGATGGCATTATATGGAAGGCAGGAAGGTGTAATTTAGTCTGCAGAGAGAATTTACAGAACCATCGAGACATGAGATTTCCTAAGCATCAGTGCCTGTCTGCCCATGAACACCAGGGAGATGAGAAGGCTGTGAAGGAGTGGGTTATCTTCTGGATAACGAGGAGCCCTGTGTGCAATAAATGGCTTTGCCTCTGTTGCCAGCACTTCTGTCCATTCATCACACCATCTGGCCATCTCATTGTGGGACTCCAAAGAGGAACTGAAAAGAGCTGGGGAAAGAACTGAGCCATGTGGGTCTCTGTGGGTGAGTCATCTAGATGCAGAGATGCCGTTTCTCCTTGTTGGCCATTGGCTTCACCCTCCCAATACACATTACATTACTTTAGTGACTGTGTCCTGATTTTTTGCCAGCTCTCTAAACAAAAAACAAGGTGTAGTGTGCCCTGGTCAGCAATGCTGAAAACTGCAGAGAGCTCTAGTAAGGGGAGGAAAAGGGGTGAAAATGAATGTTGCCCTTGCTGGGATAAAACCCCACAGTGTCAATGTTCCCTTCTTGAAAAGCAGATTGAATCTGTGTTTTGCCCAGTCCAGTGCATTGAATGAGCCCATAGTCAGTCTCATCTATATTACTGTTTTGGAGCAAGCAAGGGAGACCATTTCTTAGGTCTTTCCTATGTTGTTGCCACTCCTCTTCAGTAACACTTGGGAATAGTCTGCCAGATAATGGAGATGCCCATTTAAGCAGTATGATATGACAGCAAGAAGTCTACCTAAGAAATAGTTGTCCAAAGCCAAAAAGAAAATTCACCCCAGAAATACAGAGATAACCTCGATTTGCTCCCGTTGCTCTCCATAACATAGCAGGAGGCTGGTTCCAAGGAGCCAACACTTGGGAGAAATATAAGCTGTCTTTTTACTAACTATTAACTAATGAATGTATCCTTGCTTTGATAAGTCCCCTTCAAATTTATTGTCCAGCTTATAGAAGCTCAGTGCCACTCCATTAAGATTGGTAGCCCTTGTCATATATTTTTTTATGTATTTAATGAAATGTTCCATCAAAGGCAGTGAATTCACCATTCTGTAGGCAACAAATCAATCCTGAATCTTCTGCTAATTTCCCCATAGGACCTGGCCACATACTAATAAGAATTGTCTCCTTTATATTGGTTCTGTTTGGCAGAGGAGACTGTTTTACACTATAACATTCCTATTGACGTGTTGACTGCAATTCCTTTTTTTTTTTTTTTTTTTAATTTAATTGGAAGGGTTTAAAATGAGGACTATATCTTTCCAGCTCCAAGTAAGGAAAGTATTCCCTGTATGTATATGTGCTGTATGAAATGTAGTCTTAACACATGCTGCTGTCAAGCATATGTTTAGGATGTTTCTCTATATTTATTTCTATAAATATAGATGAACTTAAGTATAAAGGTGAATTTAGCGTCAATTTTAGACTCTTTCTGAATATAGCCGTAGTAGGCAACATTAATCTAGCGTGATTTCCCTACTGGCATCTATTTTTTCTAAGCTCTTTGAACAGCTAGTAAAAGGCAGGAAAAAAAAGTATTAAATCCTTACTAGCAGTGGTGTTTGTAAGTAGTTTTTTTTTCTCTGTTGTCTTTTGACAGTGTTTGTAACATAAAGCTGTTAATTACTGTCTTGTTTAGTCTTGAACTACCAATTACAGTTTGGTGTAAGCTAACTCTTTAAATTGACTTTTTATTTTTATTTTACTAAAGTGTGATGTTGCAGAAGCTTTGCATTAGTATTAGCTGTTGTTGGCATCAATATTAGCAACTAAATTTAGCACAATGCACTAATGTGCAAATAGAATGTTCCTTAATGAGTCTACGGGGGATTTTTTAGATTGTCCCTTTTTCCTCCTTAAAACTGCAGCAACAATATAAAGCTCCTTTACCTTCCACAGGTCCTGAATGCTCTAGCACATTTGCACAGCTTTCTGCTGATTTTCTGCATCAGCACAATATTATCTTCACAGTTTCAAGCAATAAAACAATTAAGTAAGCTGTCATAATATTAGGACAAGATAAATCCATCCCTCTGGCCACAGTACATTTGCATTTTACAATTCATCCTGACATTTTATATGGAACCTGTAAAAACAGAACATTTTTGACAGGAGATGGAGGTGATCTTGCAGCCCTTTATTAATGTGGAGGATGGCAATTGGAACAGGTGTAAATCATTGATACCCTGCTGCTCATTAGGGAGATCTTCACAGTTACTAACAGGCACTCTTATAACACTTAGTGTTGTCTAATTCTGCTCAAGTAGAAATCAACCCACAGATTTCTGTGACATGGTGTCTTAGGCACTGGAATGAAAATGATAGAAACCGAGGAGCTGAATAAAAGCTGGTTACCGAATCCCTCACAGGCCTGAAAGCCTAGAGATTGCAGGTTGTTACAGCATTTAAACGGTAGAGATAGTTTTGATCTAAATTTTTCTTTATCTCATTGAAGATAAAGAGTTATAGCTCAAAAAGTAGGGAATGGAATAGAAGAAATAAAAGCCAGTTTGGTCTCTGTGTTACTTTATTTTGCCTTTGCTTCTTTTGTCTAGCTGTTTCTCAAAATGCTCTTGCCTTTACCTCCAGAGTTCTGAATGCAATTTAGTTTCAAGAATTTTATGTGGTCTTTCACTAACAGACTCATGGGGGAAAGATGAGACAAGCTCCATTCACGGCTCTTTCTCTCTAAAATATATTATCAATACAATTCTCAGAGCAAGGAGAAGAATATAATTACTGTTCCACCATGAATGAGAAAATAATAAGCACGAAAGCCCCATAAAGCTAAAAGTGAATAAAATAGGCTGGGTGAGCTAGATGCTTTTGGGTGTTGGCAGCTGCCTCAGCCAAGAGCTGATCCTGGTCCCACTTTCAATACAATGTTTAAAACAATTGGGGTTTTTTTGCTTGTTTTTTTTTCTGGACAGTGACTAGGTGGATTATTTGAATGACAAAATTTAGGATTCAAAGGGTCAGGTACTATTGAAACAAAGTATTGACATATCTCAGGACAGAATTATTTATAAGATATCAGTTTGGACGTTATAAATATCCTTCTGTGATATTTGGCACCATCAGAGCTGCAGTGGTGTAGCTGAAGTGAGGTTATGTCTTCTAGCACCAGAGAGAAAGCCACCGCGGATGGCAACTTCATTGCATTTCACCAGCTTGAGTTAAGACAATATTCCTCACCCACTGACCAGCTCCTCAGGAGCCAGGCTGGCTCTGAAGATGCCCACACTTCTTCAGGTCTGTTAATTACTTAAAGTAAACTGCCAGACAAAAAAACTTGTTGTAATGCATCCGCTAGGAAGAGCACCCACAGCAGCAGGCTGAGTCACTCCCTGAAACGGTTCCAAGACGGATTAATTTGGAGACATCATCCAACTTCATCTTGCATATCAGATCCTTGATTTTCCTTCTATTATTTCCTTCTATTCCTTCTATTATTTCTTTTTAAGTTACTGTCTTTTTTAAATCTTGTTGAAATAAATTATACTGCAGAGAACCCCAAACCAGCAGAAACTTCTGCAGTTATAAAGACAGGACTCACTGGATCACTGGAAATTTGATGAATGGGCTTGTGCTTTATGAAAGAATGAAGAGATACACTCTTAGGCAAGAAAACAATTGCTAGGGGAAACCACTGACACTACTTCCCAGCTCTGGGCAAGAAAATGAAATCAAATTCACAAAAATACCTGACTCAAAACTGGAAAACATGATCCTGAAAAGCATGAACTGGAATAGCAATTATCTGCAGAACTAGCGAAGGCCTCGCTTCCCAAACGGAGAGAGGAAAATATTTCATGTAAGGACCTCAGAAAAAACTCTGCAATTAGCTTGTCTGTACAGATGCTACCCAGCTGAATTTAAATTAGAGTAGCAATTCCTGTGCTTGCTGAGATTCAAGTATAATCTTCAAATGTAGATGATCAAACAAGTACATGACTTATCATCTATCAGAAGCATTCAGAGAATCGAGTTTGAGGCTTGAACACACACTTTGCTTCAAGCCACTGAAAACAAAGTAAAAATTCTGCTCTTTATGATTACTTCTCCACATCCTTTTTTTTCCTTTTTTTTTTTTTTTTTTTGAGGCTTTGTTTTGTGCCTCGAGAGGGTTGCTCAGACAAGTTCTGTGTTATTTCTGATTAGGCTTCGTGAATGACCGGGGCTCTCGTCCCCACCGTATTCCACGTGAGGACAGCGCGAGCGTTCACCCCTGCTGCCTCTTCCACGCCGGGCTCGAGGCCGGACTCTCCACTCTCCTGATCGTCTCTCTGGGGGGACGTCTCGGAGGGGCCAGGTGTTTTCCCCAGGGAGATGCCCCTCTCCCATCCCCAACTCCAGAGCTCCGCCGCTACTCCCCAGACTTTGCCTTAAAGCAATTCTGTGCACGTAAAGGCATCTTGAAGCTGTTTTAAAGGATTATTAATCTAAAACTATCTTTACAAGCTGCAGAAAATAAACATTTTTTCTCCCGTATTTGGTTCTCTATGTGAAAATTGTTTCTCCCCCTTTTAATGGTCTTAGCAGACAAATACTTTTTCCTCCTGATAATTATTCATCATAAACAGACATTTCCTGGTGCATTCAAGAAAGATGAGAAAGTAAACACGTACCCAATGTTAGTCACGTTATTTAATGTGTTTTTGGAAGGTTCGCAGATATGATGGTGATGATGGTGATGACTGCAGAATAATTTCTATTCTATGCAGAATAGAAACTCGCAGCCAGCAGGCTTTGGAGCTGATTTAAAAATGAAAATAGAATTAAACAGTGCGACAATGCAGGACTGGTATTTTCTTTGTCTGTATCCAGTCTGATAGGCTTTGCATTACATTGCAGAATACTTCTTTGGGGCAAAAGCATTCTTAGCGTAACTCCACAGACTTTAATAGACTTGTACAAGAGCTTAGTTGTCTATTGTGTGTCAAATGTTTTATGCATGTGGCACCATTCCGAGAAGAAGATGACTTAAGGATAAAAATGTTATCTGTGCTTCAAGATACAGTCCGTCTTCCAACTGAGACCCAAGAGAGTAAAAGAAAAATGTCAACAAACTAAGAACTAGCAGCTGCCCAGGAAAATAAGTTAAAATGCTTCACAGAAGCATTTTAACAGAAGGTTCTTTTTCCATATTTCCTTCAGAAACAGAATTGTGATCTTGGAAGAAAAGTTGTTTTGTGTTTTTTTTTGTTTGTTTATCATCTCCTTAATTCACATCTATCTTCAAGATTAAAAAGTCTCAGTCAGCTACAGAGACTAATTAAGCTATCCAATAAAAATAATTACTGAACTGTAATTATTATTTATTCATACCAGTGGAAGAATTATGGCATCTTACGCTAAAGACAATAGGAGCTAATGGAGGAAGAAGCTCAAGGGGCCAGTGGTTATTTTGAGAGCAAGTTGTCAGCCACACAAGCAGCGCAAAATACCCTTCTAACTGGCAGCGTGAAATAGGGGCCCTTGCTATTTGCTTGCTAGTCATTCACTTCCATCATGGTTTCAAAAACAACCTCTCTTTAAATAAATATATTCTTGGGAAAAGTGTGTGTATGATACATACACTGTAGAATTACTAACGGGTAGCTGATAGAAACTGGCATGAATAAAAGCTGCAGAGACATTATTTGTCTACTATATTTAAAATAGGAGATTTTGCTCATTCTTTAAGGGATTCACGACTGCTTGAAGTTTTAAAATTCCCACCTGCAGCTTTAACCCACCAGTTACTTGCAAGCCTCATACCTACTATCCAAAGATTATTTCAGTGGAATTTTTCATTTCCCTAGAAGGTTACAACACTGCCAAAAACGAAAGTGGGTCCATCTGAACTGCCAGGGTGTCTAAGGGCCTCACTGCCCAAATCTCCTTCCCTCCTCACGCATCACAGCTGGGCGATCGTCACAGCTGGTTGATCTACAGGGCACTCACAGAGTACCCAGGGGCTTCCTCCTGCCCAGGAACCTCATCTAGGGGTAAACTGGCTGCTGTAAAATAAAGCAAAGGCCAAGATTGCTGTTATTCTGCGCTAGAATGGACCGCTTTAATTCTGTTGAACAAAAGAAAAGAAAAAGATTCTGGTTGATTTCCCCAATCTTTTCCAATTTTCATTTCCAGTTTCCCCAGTCAGGGCAAAAATTCAGATTTCTCCAGGAATGCTTTTAGTTGTCCTTTCTAGAAAAAAGGTGAAGGTTATTTCTCAGCAGGTCCCACCAGTGCGACCATGGGTGCAACTGGACCATTTTAACAACACATGTGTTTTGCCAAGAAGCACACAGCTTGTCATATCATATTCTATATTTTTTTTCCTTTTGAAATGGAAGAGATGTAAGTGTTTGCTTCGATTGCCTCTGTGGTCATCATCACTTGTGTTTCTCTACTTTCTCCACATTACGTGTAGTGGTGAGATGCAATGGCCACCCAGGAGGACACAACTGAGGACCCAAGAGACAAATTTGGTCAAGGTAGGGAAGCCCAAAGAAAGATTCAACTTTTGGGCCACTTAAGTCTCCTGCACCCTGGCAACTGGTTAATTTTGAACAGTGTAACTTGCCACAGGGCTCTGTGGAGCTACCTGTGGCCTAATGAAGTCTTGGGGTCCAGCAGTATGTAGCTGATCTGCATTGCTGCTACTTGGAAATTTGAAGGTGAGTCCATTTACCTTTATCTCCATAGATATGTATCCAGATTTATTTATCAGAACTATGCATACTAGCTTAACAATCAATAACAATTTCTGTACTATGATCAGTAGGTCAACTTGACTCAGACCTGAGGATACAGGTAATAGATGATAAGAGTTAATGCCCAGGTGGATGATGTGTATTGAAAACACTATTTCATCCTGTTCCTTTCATATAATGTGTCTGATTTTTTTGTTTGTCTGTGTGTGTCTGTGCTCTAAAGTATTGCAACAAAGATTCTCTTTTGATACATAATCTTCCTATTTGTTTTCTAAACCCCTCATTCAGATTTATGCAGATGTTCAGTCTGCAGCTATGCAAAATTTCAGATGGCTGTAGACATACAAAACTTGATCACAAGTGTTTACATAAGCAAAATCCATCATCAGTGCTGCCTTAAAAACATGAGCCGTCTCTGCTTCCTCTTTGCATAGCTGCTTGATTAGCATTTGGTTTTTATCTCACCTCTTTAAAGTACAGTATGTGTACAGCTTGGGTCTTCTTAAGCAAGCATGAGTCTATAGATGCTAGCTGCACGTGAACCTTGGCTGTCGCGGTGCGGATCCCATTTGTCCTTGAGCCTGCTCGGAAGGAAAGTGCCATCCGACACTTCTGTGCCCTGAAAAATGCTCCTGGGTCCTACCGGCATGCACCGCTCCGCTCTAGCTACTGCTGCTATAAAAGCCCCTTGGAGCAAAGGCTTCCTTTTTTTTATTTTTGTGCAGCACTTAGCACTGTCATGTCCTGTCTGGGACTAGGGCCCTAAGATGCAACGGGAATAGAAACAATGTCATAATAAAGTGCCTTGGGCAAATCCTGCCCAGCTGGTTTTCCCCCGCTGGTTTTTGGCTTTGCTCTTAATGAGGTCATGTGAAAGGAGCATTTATTTATTTATTCATTATTTTCTGCATATGCGCAAAAGGGTTCTGGAAGTGCACCCTCAGCACCTTTTGCCCAGCTACAAATTACGTTTACAAAAATAACACACAAACACCAAACTGTGGAATTGCCACTCAGAATAAGTAGTTATAAATATTCTTGGCAAATGAAAAGCTAAAATCACATTTCTATACCAGTGAGATTACTCCCCACCACCACAGACTTTCTTGAGGGAAAAAAAAAGGGTCTTCATAAGAAAGCCATCAGCTTTTCGCTCTATCAGACTGTGAAAACACGATAAATTCCAGAGGCTAAAGGCCAGCCATAAAATTGCTGTCAGAATATGGGATCTCAGGTGACTTTCTTGACATTACAGAGTTGATTCTGGTATGTGTAAAATTCCCTATATAGACATTCTGCATTCCTATCAATCAAAAAAAGTATCTTTTTTTTTCCAGCTATTTGTATCTCCAATATTATATCACAGGAAAAAAGACTAGACTTATATTGGATATGAAATATTTAGATCATGCTCTCATCAACAGTTCTGTCTGCAAGTGAAGATACAGCAAAAATTATTGCTGAGAATTCTCTCTGTGCCTGTTTTTGATCATAGGTTCTGTTCTCTGCTAAGATGGAAATTATATGTATCCTCTCCTGTTGCACTCCAAAGGGCTGCCCTGAATTATAATAATAAACAAGATCTAAATACTTTGTGGAATTAGTGCTGCTAAAAGTTTTAAATTCTCTGAGTAATGCTCTTTGTGAATACAGCTCTCTAGGAAGATGTAATAGTCATTCAGGCCCCATATTGATTGTTTTTGTTAAGCATTACAACTTGAGTGATCATCTCAAGGTATTTTGTTTTGCCTTTTCTTTTTTTTTTTAAGTATGGAATAACTTTCCCCCTTACTTTCTGAAAATGCATCTACAACCATCTTTCTTAGGTGTGATCACAGTAGATTTCATGAAATGTGCTGGATTGCAGAGGAGATGCTCAGAAACACAAGCTGGGCAGAGCTGTTACTGATGCTGGGGACTGCACTGCATCCCGTCAAGGTCAGCATTCCACAGACGTGAACTCCATCAACCTCTCATCTGTGGTGGGGAAAGCAAGGAGCACTTTGCAATACAGAAATTCCCACACCTGGAACCTGCTTAGCTCCTGAATCAGTACTCAGAAATGACACGAGGTCCCATTTAAATGGTAAAAGTGAGCAAAGAGAAAGCCCAAAGCTCAAAGCAGGCTGAGTACATCTCTAGATGTATTCATTACTGTGAGCTGGTTATGCTCCCCAAAAACTGAGCTTCTGGCTGCAAGTGAAAGGTGAATTTTGTGCAGAATGATTAAGCAAGCTCTTTCTCCCNGTGAGCAAAAAGAAAGCCCAAAGCTCAAAGCACTGGACTTAGGTTTGCAGGATTCAGTGCCTGGGTTTGCCTCTCACTATGTTTCCTTTGAGAGAAAAACATACAAAGCAAAACATTTTAAAATTCTTCAACCATATATAGGGACCTTAAGTCCCAATAAGTCCTTAAGTCCTGGTCCACTTACCCTATGAAACTGTAGGAACTCTTTGAAAGAATATACATATTAAAAAAAAAAAGTCATGGACTAACTATTCTAAGAGCAAACACCTGTTTTATAGGGATAATACATAATTTTGCCATTTCCCACAGGGGAGAAAAAAAAAAGAGCATTCATTAGGATTTATCAGGCTGAGTACATCTCTAGATGTATTCATTACTGTGAGCTGGTTATGCTCCCCAAAAACTGAGCTTCTGGCTGCAAGTGAAAGGTGAATTTTGTGCAGAATGATTAAGCAAGCTCTTTCTCCCCTGTGTCCAGACCTAGAGCTCTGCCGGTCATTGGGAGCTGAACACATGAGCACCTCTGACGCTGAATCAGGGTTCGGTGAATTCAGGAAACCTGGTAGTTGCACAGCTGGGAGTCAGGAGATCCTCACAGCTCCCACTAACCCCAAACCCCATCTGCAAACCCCATCTGCCCTTGCTGGGGAAGAAGGAATTCCTGCTTCCAAATCCCTCCCTGCAGAGCAAGGCCACGACAGGGAGGCTCTAGGCACTCACATGCTCCAAGTTTCCAAGTTTTGTGTATTTCTGTTCTAAGCATTTTAACAACATTGGCTAATACTTTAGGAAATTGCATGTACTAGTTGCACAAATCTTTGCCAAACACACATCAATACTTATTACCATGTCTGTATTATTAGCACATCTTAACCTTGCCCTTCATTATTAACCAAAAGCAATGCTAGTAATCCAAACCTTCTAACTTAAGAACATACCATATCCAAGTTTGTCCTGTCTGTCCAACAAATAAGACCACTTAGCCTCATTAGGTAAGACAATAATTTTAGTATTTGAACATTCAGCTCCACTCATTTGTCTAAAGCACATGTTATAAGTCTAAATATTCCTCGCTTTCATTTCAGGATCAGCCAAAGGGTGCTGTCGAGGTAAGACTGACTTCTTCCAAACTGCTCTTCTGAGATGCTTTGGGAAATAGCTTTTTTATTATTTAACCCCTGGGGGAGAGAATGAGAACAACAGGAGTTATATTTTGCCAGCTATAATTCTACCAGTGTCCAGATTTGGAACAGATAATACTTGGAAGTGAAGCCTTTATATTGTGTTGGATGCAGCAGTCAAGCAAATCCATCACAGAATTAGATGGGGATGTTGTGTAAGAGGTTTAAAACCTGAGCTGGTAACATTTGTTCTTTTCTCAAGGATGTTACAGATTCCTCTGGCCATTTTTATTTATTTTGCTGCACAAAAAACATTGAAACAAAAAATGATACAGCACACTGTGTCCACTACATAAATTGGGCTCCTTCATTGTTATTGCAGGAATGACAACTTGGAAATTTTCTTTCCACGACCTTGTGGTCTACACTGCATTTTTATCTGTTTAAAGTAAGACAGCTTGCTCTTGAATCAGACTGGCTACATTTGACACCATCAGAGGGTGATGTGTTTGGAAGGTTGATTGTTTTTATTTCCCAGCTGTATCAGGAAAAAGAGACAGATGATAAAATGCAAGCATTCTCTGATGATGTTTTGCACCCATTTTGTAGAGGTGGAAGTAGATGCAAGGCAGAGGAGAATCAAGCTTTCTGTCTCTTGGGTAAGAAAGCATGCAAAGACGTTCAACTCCAAGATACCCAGGGACCACGAAGAGCCCGGAGCCTCTCTGTGCAGGTCAGACTGCTGCAAGCAGTAGATCTCCATCTTCTACATTCCTCTTGTCATCTCCAGTATTTTTGATGTCTCTACACATCCTTGCAGAAGGAAGGCACAGTAGAGAAACAAGCTCCTTTGCCTCTGTTTCTGCAATAGCTTTTGCATTGCAATAAGAGTAAGTCCAGCCCAAAGAAGCAGAGGAAAGGATGTCATAGAGAAAGTGACTACAAATTCTCCATCAGTTTTGCATATACTTTTATGATTTCGGTTTGCATTTTTACTTCCTCTTTCTGAACCTCTCTTAGACATGCCCCAATCTCAAAGGGAGACTCTGAAAAATTAATTCGCAACCTAATGGTCCTATTTCATAATTAATCTATTCCTTATTTTGCCATATAACTGTTTCTCTACTTAACTGACTCACTTTGGTAATAGTTCCCTGCATAATTGATTCATATTGCTGTTGATTCTCCCCATTTTTATTTAATACCAGAAATGATTTGTTCTGTAACACCTTCACTGCTTACCTCATTATCTACATGACGGCTTGGTATCATAACGGATTCCCTGCTTAAAAGGCTCAGACAATAGCAAACTGCAAACATTGGCCATCCATTTTTCACCTCCATTTCCCTATCCTACATTAGGGATTTCTNTATCATAACTGATTCCCTGCTTAACAGGCTCAGCAAACTGCAAACATTGGCCATCCATTTTTCACCTCCATTTCCCTATCCTACATTAGGGATTTCTAGGGATTTTTAGTGTTCTGCAGCTTTCCTGACACCATTTTACCCCCCAGCCCATTTCAAAACACCTCCAAGCTCTCATCCTGATGCCTCCAGACCCCTATCTGGAGCGAAAGGCATCTTTCCCCTTCACTCTCACAGGAGCATCGTAGTCTTCAGAGCTTTGCCTCCAGATCTCTTCACAACACAGTCTCTCTCCATCTTTCACACCTTTATACTGGTCACCTCTATCTTCCCTCCACCCCTCTCACATCCATATCTGCCATTCCCATGGACATTTTTTGCCTACTGACTCTTGTGAACTTTTTTTCACTCACTTATGCATCTTACTTTGTCTTGCATATTGACAGCGTCTTACCTGAGATCTCGGGGAAGAAGTGTAATATAAATAATAAATACATTTACAGAAAGTCAAATAGACAATATATATCCATTCCAGCTTCCTTCCTCCCTATAGGGCTGCTTTCATGACTTCAGTCTATTCCTTTCTTTTACAGTTGCTTGGAAATTGTATTTTGTTGCAGAACTTCCCTTGGTATGAGCCAGATATCCCACATGCAATTGGAAAGGAACAAGGACTGTCTGACTTTGGATAGGCAGCTGCAGGACTCCTTTGAGAAAGGAGTAAGGCCAGGAAAATGAAACTCTTTCAACTTATAGTATTCTCCACATAAAAAAAGAAAATAAGAAATACTTGTCTCCCTTACTTTTGCCTCCCTTTTTGCATTCTGCAACTCGGAGCAACTGCTTCTGCCCCTTTGTGCCGATTCCTCCTGCCTTTATTCAGCCAGAGGCATCAAACATACCAATATTTTGCATCAAGGGTAATTCTTAGGTTGGAGGGAGGGGATATTGGCTCAAATTCATCTCCAGTGTTTTTGACAGCTTTATACCCAGAATGTACTCTTCGGTTCATTTCACAGGTAAAAAAAAATAAGAGATGTGTAATGAGAACTTAATATTCTAAAACAAATGCCATTTCTTATTGCTGTTGACTTGAATAAATGCTACACCTTCTCCTTTCAAGAGATGAGAAGCAACAGTGGGGACATACCCGGAAATCGGGCAGCTTCCACAGCATCACACTCTGCTGCTGGTTCCCACAAGGTGCTTGGTGCATAATCCTGTTTACGAACCCCGAAGTGGCTCTTGAGCAACTTAGGACATCAGAGCAATTGTTTTAAACCGTGTCTGAACCCTAAGGCTTGGAATTGAAGTGGTGTTGGTAGCTGGCACTACTAGCAGTTACTGCCATCTACGGGCAGAATCATTTTAGCTTTATTGCTCTTATCGAGTCTGGCTGTTTCTTTGCTAAACATAACATACCTGCTCTTGCACATAAACAAATGTAACAGAAGAAATGTCAGTGATTGCTCACCTAAAGAAAGGAAGGAAACAAACCAAACAGCAGTGCATGGACTTTACCTATGCATCCACCTGAGAAGAGTGAAAAGTGCTTGAACACCCAAAATGATTATCTGCCATACACTAGGAAAGCAGTGATGTTGCCCTATTTTCTTTCCTCAGTATGTTGGGGGATATCTTCTCTCTACAAGTGCTGAGAAAAAAAAATGTCCCTGACATAGCAGCACTGAAATTATTCCAAATGCACCATGTAATTTGCATGTTAATTTGAATGGTATTATAATCTTTTTATTTTTTTAAAAAAATCCTTTAAAGTGGGAAAGTATTCATATACAAGTGGTTCTCTTTCTTTTCTGAACGGAAAAACTCTCAGTCCGGGAGTTTTTAGCTTTTCGCTCTCAGAATTGAGAGCGGTTCAGTGTATTCATCATCCCCGACAGCTGTTAATCCCCCTCAATGCTAAATAATCACTGTTAAAATATTAGAAGTAAGTATAGGGACTGTTTCACTCTATTTTGCCTTGCACCTGTGGTCCTTTTGGCTCATCAGTTGTCTTCTCACAGTGGCCAGTTCCAGATGCTTAAGATGAAAAGGGGAAAACATCTACAGTAGAAAGTTAATGAAGATAAGAGGAACCAGTCCCTTGCCATTATAGGTCAGTCCCTTGCTAATAAAGGTAACAATATCGTAAGATCTCTTTCATAAGCCAACCATACCCACCTCCAAACTGATTTTGGCTTTTGATACTGCTTCATCCCTGCTGGGAAGCTTTTGTCACAGACTCTTCTGTTAGGCAGACATATTTTAATTTTCAGTCTCCATTTATTCAAAGTCACTTTATACCATATGCTCTTTTATCAGTCATATCCTTTGGCATAAACACTTCTTTTTCTTATCTTTGTTTTGTATTTAAGCTATTTTATTTACAGGGGGAAGCAAGATCCCCTCTCGGCCTTGGTTTGGCTGGTCAATCTCCTTTAAACCTTCTATCATAGGAAAGCCTCCATGTTCCCCCTCACTGTCCTACTGACACCCAGTTACAAGTTCCATGATGACTTCATCTGTCCTCTGTTGCACTGGGCAGAGCTGCATATTGTATTTGAAATGAAGTTATACTCTAGGCTGACTAGCACTTTGCATGCTACTTGACGCATCCTGGTTTACCTTTGCTTTCTTTGCAGCCACGGCACATAGGCTATAGTCAAAGGCATCTCTTAGTGTTTATTTTGCTTCGCCCTCTAATTTTCATGTGAGCAGCTTCCAAAGTACAGCATATATTGTGATTAGTCCTTACTTTGCACTTTGTATTACTTGGACATTTCTACTATCCCAGCTTTTAAAGTCATCCAGCTCTTCCCAACCCTCCCCTGCCGCCTGATGCCTTTGCCACCAGCAGATTTCACGTTATTTTAACTGAGAGGGTTACAACTCCATATATGAGGAAATGCTGTGTGCCTGCCCAGACCAAGTTCTCAAGAGCTAATGTCACCTTCAGCATGTGTTTCGCTTATAGTCTCCGATTAGCACCCACTGACTTCTGCGGAGCAACGCAGAGATTAAAGACAAGTATTAAGCAACCTGGAAACACGAGGTAGCAAAAAGTGGTTTATCCTCTCTGCTCCTGGTCTGCCCAGCTAAGGAAATCAGCTCTGGACCCACTGCAGATTCCCAAGGAGCCTCTGGAGCTCAGCCTACCCAACTGCTAACTACTACCTGCTCTGATCTCCAACGCAGAGGAGGTGGAAAGAGGGGTTATGGAAGGTTACTTGGGAAATGGGAGGGAAAAAGAGAAAAAATAATAAAAGTGAAGAAGTTATGTCCGGCACAAAGGGATTTGCACCAGCCAGAGGTTAACTGTAAAGGGCTAGAGGTGCGCGCAAGCCGCAGAGCGTCGCCCGCAGCAGCTTCCCTGAGGTAGGAGGCTGCTTTCCTTGGACACGATGAGAGCTGACGCCGCTGCGACAGGTCTCGTGTGTTGGACACTGCACAGGCCCATTCCGTCGCCACTGCCATCTCCATCTCGCTTGCGTTTTCTAAAGGAAAATCAACTGCAAAATGCAAACTGGCAGGCTGTATGAAAGGAGACAGTTTAGCAGTCACAATTTTGTCCTTTAATCGTGGTAGGAAGGGTAGGACTTTGAAAGGGATCTTTGAAGAGCAAGGATCAAGGAAGGTATTACACACGGGGATGGTCTGTGTGTGTCCCAGCAGGGTTCGGTTCGGCTTGGCACACACCAAGCCCACACGTCTCTCCCCCTGGACCCGCGTTTGGACCGCAAAGGGGAGGCCGGTTGCTCCAGTGACGCCTCATCCCGCAGTCGCCCGCCCGCGCGGCTCTGCTCGCCGCGCCTGCGCGCGAGCCGCAAGATCAAGCGGCGACGTCACGCAGCGCCGCGCGGGTGTTTCCCCGGGCGCCGGAGGCGGAAGCGGGCGCCGCGATGGCTTCCCGGTGACGGCGCCCGTGGGCAGCGGCGGCGCGGCCATGGCGCAGGGCCCGGCC